>CM076574.1:881598671-881785436 GCA_034641835.2 Pinus albicaulis
GCATTTGCACTTTATTAAGTTAGGCATTTTGTAATATTCCCAATTAGCTTTGCTAATTGGAATATTTCATTTTTGCTTTATTTTGCCGCTTTAGCTAGAAATAATAAATAAAGTGAGAAATAAGAGGGGTCACCTCACTTTAGTCATCTCACTTTATAAATAAAGTGTTCTTTTCCTAGTTGATTGACGTTATAACTTAGAGAGGGGGCCTTGGGGGTCCACATGAGTATGATGGGGAGGCATCAGGCTGACCCAAGGTTAACTGCGCAGGTCAAAGGAGAGTAAGGACGCAGTTAAGTTTTGGAGGGAGTTTAGCATTATAAAAGGAGGGGTTCCCACTTCATTTGGTATGCATGATTTTATATTGATATTGAGAGCTAGACTTCTGTCTGCTTCAGCACGCCGGTTGTTTAGTCGGTCTGCAGCACTGTTTAGTGCAACCGAGTGTCTCCGGTCGGAGATCTCACCCTTAGCCTCTGGGGACTTCGAGTGCCTGCCCTGGTAAGGTTATTTCTGGTTTCACCCTTAGCTTCGGGGGACTTAGCTTCGGGGACTTCGAGTGCTCGCCTAGGTGAGGAGCTTCATCGAATAACATCCTCGCCAAAGTGGTAGTCGCGTTAGCTTGGTGGAGATCGAGAGAAGGAAGCCCTTCTTGAGACAGCGCAGATCCAGGAGGGAGGACGCTGGTCAAGCAGGAGGAAGGACGCAGATCCAGTTAGCCAAGCAGAGTGGACGCAGATCTGGGGAGGCATTGGCAGAATCAGTCTTGGAGGACGCAGATCTGAGAGATCTAGCCTTGGAGAGTGCAGATCTGGAGAGATAGCATCAGATCCAGCCTTGGATGATTCAGATCTGAGGAGATATTGTCAGATCCAGCCTAGATCTGAAGAGATAGCAGCGGATTTGTCCTTAGAGGACGCAGATCTGGAGTGATAGGATACAGATCTGGATTGGAGGCTTCAGATCCAGTAGATCTGAGCATCTAGGACGCAGATCCATCAGGGAGGACGCTGATCTGATGAGCAGGGTCTTTGGGGTTCGCAAACATTTTTCTGTTGTTTTCACTGAGGAGTTGGTCATCCTGACCTGAGGATTTGTGGGTAGGATCCAGCCGCTTTTTCCAAAGATATTTCTTGAGCTTCGGAAATGCTCCTCGGAGGCACAACGTTTTTTTGTAGGAGGAGGGTTTCTGGGGGCGATTTTCGGAGGTGGTCCATTTGCTTCACGGTTTCTGGGTTTTGTCCGGAGCAGCGAGTATAGGTGATCTGTAGATTTTCAGCTCATTCCGGCAAGGGGATCAGCCCCTAGCTTCAGTTCACTCCAGCAGCAGCAGTTTACGGCAGTTTCTTCCAGCAGCTGGGATGCAGTTTCTGTAGTAGCCATTTCCTATTTTCTGAGAGGATTCTTCACTTGCCTTGAGCAAGGATAGGTGCCCTCATTCTGATATTCTTGTACTCCTCTCTATGTACTTTCAGATTAATAAAATGGCTCAGTTTTCTGGCATTCTATGTGTACTTGTTCCATGATCTGGTTCCAGCATTGTATTTTCTATATCTGTTTGGCATATTTCTGTGTATTACCGGTTATTTCCCTTTGGGGATATTACAGTGGTATCAGAGCATAATTCTGGCTCAGCCTGTGGTCTATGACATTGGAAAAGAGGTCATACAGAGCAATAGCAGTTGCAATACCAGAAACGCAGTTGGAAAAAGGGCCAAAATAAAAAGGGTCAAATTTGGAAGTTTGGAATTAGGAAAAACGTTTTCTGGGTTTTCTGGGTTTTGGACAAGGATCACTTTCCCAAATTCCTGGAATTTTCTGAGTAGTTTTCAATGGGTAAATCGGAGGTCGAAGTTAAGCAGCAGTATGGTTTTGCAGCAGCCGTGCAGTTTCTGAGGAGCCTGTAGGCACCTAGCAGAAAATGCCAATGGCAGGAGATGTGAGTCCAGCTCGATATGCAGCCGTTTTTGCAGAGTGGCAGAGCCTAGGTCAGGCATTCATGGATGCTTTCCCCTGGGAGCGCTATTTTCAGTATCAATGCGGCATCAAACCCCCTGAGCAGCACCAGCATAAGGGGCACAGATACCACCGTGATGACCACCGTGCAGCTAGTAGATTTCATTTGCCCCGGTTTGATGGCTCATCAAACAGTTCGGCAAAGTCCTGGGTGGAGAAGCTGGACATCTATTTCCAGCTTAACCAGATGACGCAGTCAGAGGCCATTAAGGTGGCAACATTGCATCTGGATGGTGAGGCCCGGGATTGGTGGTTCCATGGGATGGTGACACTCGAGCATTCTACAGTGACGACATATGCCGAGTTTACTCGGAGGGTGGTAGAGCGTTTTGACAGAAGGGATCCGGAGCAGCATTTTGTTGAGCTGACCAAGCTCAAACAGACTGGGAGTGCAGAGACATACATTTCAGACTTCTTGAGGATTTCGGTGATGGTACCTGATTTATCTGCAGCTCGGATGGTTTGCATGTTTGTGGAGGGGCTGTCAGAGCCACTTCGTGGCCTAGTTCGGTCGAACAGACCGGCTACCCTTCAGGATGCCATCAGCAGGACTCGGGACTTACAGGATGTCTTACCCAGGACTCGGACACCTTATCCCCAGAGACAGGCCTTTCGGCCTAAGGGTAAGGACACGAGGGCTCCGCCTCCCAAGGCGAATCCTGGACGAGGGCAGTTTGATGATGAGGCCAGGAGAGAGCTGAGGAGGAAGCGGGTGTGCTTCACTTGCCGGGAGCCATGGGCATCAAGACACAGGTGTGCGGCAGGGAAGGCACACTTCATTGAGGTCTTCTCCGAGAGCAGTGGAGAAGAGGATGAGGGAACACAGGATTGCAGAGAGTTCGAGGATACCTCTAGTGAGACACAGGACTCACCATCATTAGAGACCTCCTTGACCGTGCCGGTTGATATCGTAGTGGAGGAGGTAGAGCCATCCACTGAGGTGATGACTGGAGACATGTCCGAGTCTTCGGGTGGTAGCAGCACACGACAGATGGGTGAGGTATCAGGAGATATATCCATTACCGATGAGGCACTAGAGATACAGAGGTATTGGATGATGGTCGCAGACAGCGGTGTCATCGGCTTCGGACGGACCTTCGAGTTCTGAGGGAGAAGGCCGCGTCAGTTAGGGAGACCATTTTGTTGCAGGACCAAGAGCTGGAGGGTATGAGAGTGACTTGTGCCAAGTCGGCGGCCAAGTTGGTCCACATTGGGGAACAGCTGGAATCCCTGATGGTACAACCCGAGAGCACATTGCAGCATCAGATCATTCCCCTTCAGGTATGCATGGATGGGACTAGCAATATTGTGGAGTCATCTCTTCCCGTTGGAGAGAGAGAGGCAGAGCCACCTAGTAAGATCTCATATGTTGACTTGGATAGCGGTAGGAGACGATCAGAGTTGCACAGGGTACAGCATCCATATGTTGAGGTTGGATGGAGAGAGATTTTGAGTTGGTACTCGGTAGAGCGGGCTATGGAACACAATGATTTGGTTCCCTTCTCACGAGAGCAGATAGAAGATGGAGGACATCTTCGGATGGATAACATCCCTCATGCTTGTGTTGGACATCCCTTGAGCCATACACATCATGATGGGAGGTTTTTGCCTACCACCTATTTGATTCTTGATAGGGTCTCATTGATCCTTGAGAAGTTTATATTTCAAAATCCCATGAAGCGCAAAATCAGAAATTTGATTTGGGAGGATGGTAGCCCTCATGGGAGGAGTACCAGGATGAGGAGAAGGAGGCATCCACAAGTGATTGAGTGGATGGGGATGATGAGCAAGGAGCTAGGAGGCTACTTGCAGATCTGTGCTACCAGGCAGCAGGAGGCTTGGCTGCGATGGTTACTCTTGAAAGAGTTTGGCCATCACTTGGCAAACACTCTTCCTAAGAATAGGAGGTTGGGGAAGAGATGGATGGATACTTGCATCATTGAGCAGCATAGAGTATGGATGCATGGTGTTGATGTGTTACTCATATCATTCCTTGTGTCTTCATCACATGAGTTGTTTGATGGAGGTATGGAGAGGCAACACAATTTCTTGTTGCTTTGCTTGGGAGAGCAAGGGCAGATTTGCTCCCACACTTTGCATGATGTTGCAGGAGGAGGAGATGGCACTATCTCCTTGGTCTTTGATTGGGAAGCACTTCCATCTTGGGAGGTATTCCATATTTGTTACAGCATTATTAGAGGAGTCTTTGACAAGGAGCATGTCAAAGAACAGAGTCTTGTATTGACAGGAGCTTATTTGCATGAGCTCACAGCGTTGTCACCTTGGAGCAGAACATTATGGATGAAGTGTGCGCAGCAGAGATATGGTGGATCTATAACCCATAGGTCCCAGGATCACTTCATATTTGTTGCACAAAGAGGAGGTAATGGTGATAGAGACATCTATGGCATATTCTTCTTGACTTGGGTTTCCAATCATGAGGAGGATTATCTTCTGGCAGCACATGGTTCATTCTTCTTCATAGCATGCCAAAACACTATGGAGGACTCATTTATGGATCCATGTACCATCTTACTTCCAGCATATGGTGAGGGTTTTGTCTATACATTCATTGATTTGCACACTCTTGCCATTTCTATGCAATGCATTGCTTCACAAGAGGGCAAGCTTGTCACATTGCTCCGTGAGTTGTATTGGGCCAATCTACATGATGGAGGCAGCCATCTCTTTTATGGCCTTGGGCAAATGTTTTATCATCACATGTATGTTCATTTGCAGCACTATATCATGTATCATATGAAGACATGCATGGGTAACATAAACATTTTGCCTTGTACTCTTATCAAGCAGCAACTTGTAAAACTGCGCTGTACTTGTTGGGGAAGCTGTTGGTACCTCTTTTCATCACATGTAACCTTCAACGTTTCCTTCATTTTGCTGCTGATCATGTCTTCATTTGCTGATATATGTCAGACTTGTATGGGAGGCTTGATTATGAGGGAGACACGTGAGCTGGATGTGTCCGTGAGTGGGAAAAATTCTCACAATTTCAGCACTACATGTTCTAATGGGAGCATGGGAGGAGGCATGGCCACCACTACTATGTATGCGTTCTCTCTTGATGTGGGCCATGAGATTGATATTCATCCATTGTACAGCCATGGGCAAGTGTTTGGCCCTATGTTGTTGTCATATTCAGCCATTTACTATCCATTAGTAGATGTGATGGATCTTGTACATTGCTTGCCATGTGATTTTCTGAGGTTGCAGTGGATGAGACTGCGTTGTATCCTTGTGAGGGATTGTTTGCATTATGTATCCTCATGTAACACCTTCAGCAAACATCTCATTAGGATGATCCATGAAGCACATGTCCTATTCTTCATGGATGGATTGTTTTGGGCCAGCTTGTTCTTCGTTGTTGGAGGGACCTTCCTTGGAGGATTGTTCTTCACTTTGCCATTGGAGGGCAATGATTTTGCAGCCCAAGATCAGACTTTCAGCCCACCTTCATTACCAGAGCTTGAGGTGGAAGGAGATTTTCAGGAGTTGCCTTGTCAGGAGGTGGCTCATTTGGTTTGGAAGATTGCTTGGGGATGGAGGATCCACATGAGAGAGATGTTCCTCACTTCATGCCTTGAGTGGAGAGAGATGATGAGCTAGTACACAGTCGATGGGACAACTTACACATTCATAGATGCAGAGCAGCAGCAGTCATGGTCTGTAGTCATAGCCAGAGGCAGTGAGCAGTCCGAGTCATGGGACTTGTGCGATTATTGGCCACAGTGGCGATGGGATCCGGGAGGACTATTGATTGGCCGGTACCATGAGAGGCCAGTTTGGGATCCTGGCATTGAGATATCCCTTCATATCAGGGTGATGCAGGAGACAGAGAGGTTTCAGTGGGACCCAGGCACATTTTGCAGTATTGGCAGGGAGCATCAGCTAGAGAGTAGGCTTGTTCAAGCATTGCTTGAGAACATGCAATTTTTGCCGGATGAGGATGCCACTTGGGAGAGCGGGCAGACGTTACAGCATCCATCACTTCAGTTGCTTGAGGACAAGCAACGTTTTGCCGGGGGAGACTGTAATATTCCCAATTAGCTTTGCTAATTGGAATATTTCATTTTTTGCTTTATTTTGCCGCTTTAGCTAGAAATAATAAATAAAGTGAGAAATAAGAGGGGTCACCTCACTTTAGTCATCTCACTTTATAAAATAAAGTGCTTTCCTAGTTGATTGACATTGTAACTTAAAGAGGTGGCCTTGGGGGTCCACACGTATATGAGGGGAGGCCTCACGCTGACCCAAGGGTAACTGCAGGGTGAAGGACGCAGTTAAGGTTTGGAGGGAGTTTAGCACTATAAAAGGAGGGGTTTCCACTTCATTTGGACATGCATGATTTGATATTGATATTGAGAGCTAGACTTCTGTCTGCTTCAGCACGCCGGTTGTTTAGTCGGTCTGCAGCACTGTTTAGTGCAACCGAGTGTCTCCGGTCCGAGATCTCACCCTTAGCCTCGGGGGACTTCGAGTGCCTGCCCTGGTAAGGTTATTTCTGGTTTCACCCTTAGCTTCGGGGGACTTCGAGTGCCCGCCCTAGTAAGGTTATTTTCTGAATAACATCCTTCAGTTTCAGTGTAGTCAGCAGCAGTTCTTGGTGGAGATTTGGAGAGAAGGAAGCCCTTCTTGAGACAGCGCAGATCCAGCCTAGAAAAGGAAGGACGCAGATCCAGTTAGCCCAAGCAGAGAGGACGCAGATCTGGGGAGGCATTGGCAGAATCAGTCTTGGAGGACGCAGATCTGAGAGATCTAGTCTTGGAGAGTGCAGATCTGGAGGAGTAGTATTAGATCCAGCCTTGGAGGATTCAGATCTGAGGGGATATTGGTAGATCCAGCCTTGGAGAGTGCAGATCTGGAGAGATAGCATCAGATCCAGCCTTGGGGGATTCAGATCTGAGGAGATATTGGTAGATCCAGCCTTGGAGAGTGCAGATCTAGAGAGATAGCATCAGATCCAGTCTTGGATGTTTCAGATCTGAGGAGATATTGTCAGATCCAGCCTAGATCTGAAGAGATAGCAGCAGATTTGGCCTTAGAGGACGCAGATCTGGAGTGATAGGATACAGATCTGGATTGGAGGCTTCAGATCCAGTAGATCTGAGCATCTAGGACGCAGATCCATCAGGGAGGACGCTGATCTGATGAGCAGGGTCTTTGTGTGGGGTTCTGGCAGCATTTTTCAGTGTTTTCAGCCTTGAGGAGTTGGTCATCTCATCTGGAGGATTTGTGGGTAGATCCAAGCCCTTTTGCCAGCATATTTCTTGAGCTTCTGAGCTGTTCCTGAAGGCACAGCGTTTTTGTAGGAGGAGGGTTTCTGGGGGCGATTTTCAGAGGTGGTCCATTTGCTTCACGGTTTCTGGGTTTTGTCCGGAGCAGCGAGTATAGGTGATCTGTAGATTTTTAGCTCATTCCGGCAAGGGGATCAGCCCCTAGCTTCAGTTCACTCCAGCAGCAGCAGTTCACGGCAGTTTCTTCAGCAGCTGGGATGCAGTTTCTGTAGCAGCCATTTCCTATTTGTCTGAGAGGATTCTTCACTTGCCTTGAGCAAGGATAGGTGCCCTCATTCTGATTTTCTTGTACTCCTCTCTATGTACTTTCAGATTAATAAAATGGCTCAGTTTTCTGGCATTCCATGTGTAATTGTTCCATGATCTGGTTCAGCATTATATTTTCTATATCTGTCTGGCATATTTCTGTTTATTACTGGTTATTTCCCCTTTGGGGATATTACATTTTGCCCTGGCTCAAGGAGCCTAATTTTGTGTTTCTTGTGCTTTGGTAATTGACTTGATGAAAGACTAAATAAGCTAAGAAGAAAAGACATAAGTAAATCAAATAAGTTCACAAGTAATTATCAAGTAAGAGAATTTGAATTAATCTCCAACCCTCTAAATTCTCAACACATACATCCTTTCTCATGATTAGCAGCCTTGCACACATTCATCCAGATAAACATATACATATGAACTTTTAGAAAAAATGTTACCTTAGCGATGATCTTTCAACATGACATCTTCCTGTAGGCATCAACATCCTTTACATAGATTGACACATCTCCTAATGATATGTTTTGCCAAGGATCTTCTTCTTTACCAGACTTCCGTCAAATTCTACATATCTTCCCGGGAGATCTCCTAGTCACATCTTCTTGGTCTCTAGATAATAACTGTCTGTTGACATGGTTGCATTTCATGATCTCTTCCTCTCTGCACATTTTTCATTCCCAGGATCTTACAAATTTTTCAATTTCTTGTTTATGTATAACCACCTCATATTCTATGAGGACATATTTGATTTCATCCTCCTTCATAGATCATACTTCTAAATATGGAAGTCTATTACCTGCAACCATATGACATGACTTCACAGCATCCAATATCAGCGTATATGACTACATATTGTGAAATTTTCAAGAGGAAAATATTTCTGCAATACTTGGTTTATTTCTCCTACTTATGAGATAAGTTATTTACATATATTTCGGTAAATTCTGAAATAAACACATTTGCAGATCTTCACTATCATTAAGAGCATAAGAACAGAAAGATATTTTTACACAAGTAGCACAAGAGAAACAACCACATGAACATAGTTATTTTTGGACAATTGCCCCGGATAAACCCAATGTGGGAAAATCGGTGCAACAGATGAGGGTTTTATATTTATCTTCAGAAATGGAAAGTACATTTACAAGAGTCTGATGAGCAGAGAAAATTTGCAAACACCTGGTTGAATTTTTTGGACCTTCCAGACAAATTTAAGACCCTCAAGGTGACCTCCTTCACCCTCTGCATCATCCAACGTGAGAACTCTGCGCAGTCTCTCCCTGGACTGCGTGATTCTGTGTGGAGGGGATCTTGCTGCTGATCAGCTTACCCTTCCCTCGAGGTGCATGAGCACTCATGGCTGCATCATCATCAGAGCCATATTCATTTGCTACTGTAGCCTTGGAATCAGAAGCTCCTTTGTCCTTCTTCTTAGAACAGTTGCTAGCGAAATGACCAAGATCACCACAGCTAAAGCACCGAACCTTGGAGAGGTCCTTCTTCTTCTTCCCTTGCTTCTTTTCCCTTGATGCAAGGACCGCATCCTCCTCCTCTTCTTTCTTTACTTTGGCTGATCCGCTTCCTCCACTAAAAGAATGTTTCTTGGTGATCCTCCTGATCTCCTCTTGGCGGAGAATAGCCCACATATCTGCCCATGATGATAGCGTTGCCCTTCCCAGAATGCTCTAGACAAACGTTTCCTATTCTTCAGAGACAACATTCAAGGTTGTCCTCACTAGGAGCCCTTCGTCTGGAGCAGCACCCATGCCAATCGGCTAGTCACAGATAGCTTGAGGTTTGAAGAGAAATGGATCAATCTCTTCGCCCTTCATCATTTGGAACATCCGCATCTAATTCTCAAGAAGCACTCTTCTTTGCACAGAGCCTTCCACATAGCATTTGTTGTATTCTTACCAGCAATATGCGGAATCACGTGGTCCTTGACTCCGTCTATGATCAACCACTTTGTCCGTGCTTTATTTTCTTCATACTTCTTGAGTGGATCTGCATCAGTTGGTACAGCAAGTGTCTGCTCTGCATGATCTTTGAGACCATACTCATCCAGAACCTAAGTTGTAGGAAACATCCTCCCCACCCTCGTTTCAAGCAAAAAACGAAACAGAAACGGGGGAACCTGTATCATACTGGTACATTTCCCGTACAGGAAACATTGCCAGTACAGCTGGAAACGCTTTTCCCAGTCGTACAACCATGTTCCCTCCCAAAACAACGCTATTTTTTATTTTTTTATTATTTTTTTTTGGGATTCGTGCAATGTATTATTATTTTATTTGTTTTATTTGTGTCTTGGACGCTTCGCTTCTAATGATCAAGCCCATCGCCCTAGTATTTACATGTGATTCATGGTAACGTTAAATTCTTAAAGTAAAAGTGACATTCTCCTTAATCTTCATTTCCTTTTACTTTAATTTTTAACATTACCATGAAATGACTCAGGATGTTTGAGAGTGGTTCCGACCTCAATTGGATTTCATATGGAGAAAGTAGAATTTTAGGTCTCATTCAAAATCCAGCAGACTTATCAGTTTTTCAGGATTTCAGGATTGGGTGATTGCAATGTTTCCATCGGATTTTGTCATGTATTAGGGTATGGAATTCGTATTTAATCAAGAGCACCAATCCCTCTATGTACCTTGATGTTAGTGACATTGGTTGTCAAACTCCTCTATCATGACCCTCCTAAAAATGTACCCATCACTCAAACAAAATCTTGACTTGACATGTTCATAGTCTTTATTGTACTTGCAGTGTAAATTTATGTATAGGTTCTATGCTTGATGCAACTTTATTTTTTACCACAGCAATCACATAAACAATCAAGTAATATGTTGATAGAACATACCAGTGGATCTATAGAAGACAAACCAGAAACAGAAAAATGTGGTGGTGCGTTACGGCGGTCAACAAGATGCTTCAACCAGCAAAGTCTCCTTGGTCAGCCAACCCAGCATGTGTCACAACAACCCTCAAAACAGCCACACGATCAACTCAAAGTCAACCCCAAAAAACCCAACCATGCTCCAACGGCAGAAACAACGGCAGCAACGGCAACAACAATGGCAGCAACAGCGACAACAACGACAGCAACAACGGCAGCAATGGCAGCAACGGCTTCGTCCTTCTTTCCCATGTGTGAACTGAAACTACCTCCAAGGAGCTCATACTAATTCAAAGGAGGAGATGATGTGTGAGGATGAGATGAGTGAAAAAGTCCTCCAATGTTGACTCTATTTACATCAATCACAGAGGTGTGTGACACATCTGCTGGGGGTGTAAAACCTTAAGGCCGACCTGCACATATTTGAAATTATTAAAAATAAATTCAAAATAAATGTTCTGCTCATCAAATTAAGATCAATTTTAGATCGATCTTACACCTCTCCGAAAGAGGAACCCAATACAAATATTGGTATCTTCATCTGAGCATCACAACATGGAGTTTGGACCTAGTTGTCCAATTTTAACACTCCCTCTCAACTAGGGAGAACTCCATCCACCTGTGCAATCAAACATCGTGCGTCCATCCACCGTTATTTTATTTGTTTTATTTTTGTCTTAGATGCTTTGCTTCTAATGCTCAAGCCCATCGCCCTAGTATTTACATGTGATTCATGGTAATGTTAAATTCTTAAAGTAAAAGTGACATTCTCCTTAATCTTCATTTCCTTTTACTTTAATTTTTAACATTACCATGAAATGACTCAAGATGTTTGAGAGTGGTTCTGACCTCAATTGGATTTCATATGGAGAAAGTAGAATTTTAGATCTCATTCAAAATCCAGCAGACTTATCAGTTTTTCAGGATTTCAGGATTGGGTGATTGCAATGTTTCCATCGGATTTTGTCATGTATTAGGGTATGGAACTCGTATTTATTCAAGAGCCCCAATCCCTCTATGTACCTTGATGTTAGTGACATTGGTTGTCAAACTCCTCTATCATGACCCTCCTAAAAATGTACCCATCACTCAAACAAAATCTTGACTTGACATGCTCATAGTCTTTATTGTACTTGCAGTCTCAGTCTTTATTGTACTTGCAGCCTCATATATATAATAAAGGTTGATTTTGAGATTTTGATATATAATAAACGCTGGTTTTGGATATTTCGATATTTCCATTTTTATTATGTCTCTGTTATCATTCATGAGTAAATGTCTTGTAACTTGTAATAGTTTATGCTTTGAATTTATCATGTAAGTTTTATGATTTCACATAACATTTCTTAAATGTCCTAAATTTTAATATAAATTTAAATTATAATCTATATATATATATATATATATATATATATATATATATCGCGTTTCCTCGTTTCCAAAATTTGGGGAGGTCATGTTTCGTATCGCTTCCCTTTTCGGAAACTCATTTCTGTTTCCTCATTTCGTTCAACTTCCTCCAAAACTGAGAGGATTCTGGCCTTCCAGATGACATAGTTGGACATGCCATCCAATCTGTCTTGATCCCTCAGTCCATATCGAGCCATATTTGCTCAGATCTAAATAAATTGACTTCCCTCCTGGAAGTCTTCCACCAAATTTCAAACAAACAGTATTCTCCGATCCTCCTGATCGAATCTCATAACTGTTTGGCTCAGATATGCCGAATAATTGTCTTCCTCCCGCCTTTGTTGCCTTAGCTAGGCACAATTCCACACCTACAGAATCTCTACCCCACTAGCACTGTTGAAGATCTGAAGCACTACTTCCAGAACTTGGCTGAATTCTTCTGCAGCAAGAGAAGTGATTAGACAACGTGCTCCTGGCTGGCCCAACGCAGTCTTAGCGTGGCTCAGAAGTGGACTGCATAACCTCAGACAGGGTGACGTAGTCCTTATGCTGCCCTGGGAAGGGTCTGCGTAAGCCCAGAGACCTTCTACAACTTCAACGTTATCTCTTGGATCTGATTCCCCTTGCTGTCAAGATGCCCTTTCCGGATCTGCTACTTCTTCTGCCACCCTGCAGATTAATAATTCTTTGGTTGATTGCTGGAGATTTAGCTTGATCTGTTATCGCTCTAATACCATGCGAAAATTCTACTATAGTGTATTGGTTTATTTCCTCCTACTTGATTTAATTAATACAAGTTATTTTCAGAAATTAGATTAAGAAAATATCGAAAATAAACACAACTACAGCATACACATGCAGATCATTTACTGAATAATTCACTCATGCAACAAAGTGGCACATGGATTTTTAGACATTAGTCCCTGCAAAAACCCAAAGCGGGAAAACCGGTGCAGCAAATATGAGGGTATTATTATTAAGTAGTTCTGAGTATAGCAAATCTAGGTTCCAACCTTGGAAAACCTGACAAAGAATAAAAGATATAAAATCTGCAGCTAACCTGACTATCTAGTGCCAAATATCTAATTGATCCACACCCTCAAACGGTATTTACAGGAATCAGCCTAGATCTGACACTAGAAACCCTCCGCGCTGCCCCTGAAGCCTCAGCGTCAACCCTGCTAGCCTCAAATGCCACTGCGGTGCATCAAAAGGGATTGCGCCACCCCGGGAAGGGTCTCACAGCCTCACGCTAGCCCTAAAAGCCCCTCTATGTGATTTTTGAAGCCTCCCAGTGCCTCTGTGCTGTCCTGCGTAGCACCTGCGTAACACTTGCGTAGCGACTGCGTAGCTGCTACTTTCCTTCTCTATGTTGTCCTTGAGCTACTCCTCTTGCCTCTTGCTATCTCTTGGCTCTTGGAATCAAATCATTCCCTCAGCTAATACTACCCCTCACTGCAGGAAATTGCACTGGAAATTCTTGGCAAACCCACCCTAGAATTCCAGATCTATTCCTCAGTTCTACAGAAAAATGTGTGTCTTCAACTGGCCCTCAAGCCTTTCTCTTATACTTTTTCGTTGAACTCTTCAACGGCCAAGATTAAATCATCCAACAACGACTGACATTAAAAGACTGTTTGATCCATGTGACTTAAGACAATTTCAGCACATGTGTTAATTAATTCACTTTAATTATTTTATTTTCCTAAGTTAGACTTAGGAAATCCATTAAAAATAAATAATTATTTGAATAACTTGAACACAACTTGAAATTTCTCAAATCCATTTCTGGGTCTTGTAGATCAAGTGTACTCTAGTCCCTCCACAAAATTTGGGACCTAGAGCACAACTGATGCTACCCCAAATACACAAAATCTCAACAGGATCTAATACACTCAGATATCTGAGGGCCAATGTCCACTAGAGATCTTAGTGGTGCCGAATATTTCGTCCCTTTCATTGATGACCATTCCAGGAAAACCTGGATCTACTTCTTGA
The DNA here is from genome assembly GCA_034641835.2 of Pinus albicaulis. NCBI lineage: Eukaryota > Viridiplantae > Streptophyta > Pinopsida > Pinales > Pinaceae > Pinus > Pinus albicaulis. Next base: position 881,612,565 of record CM076574.1, read on the forward strand.
AGACCAAGGATGAAATATTCAGTCGATTTAAAGAGTTTAAGGCTCTGGTAGAAAATCTGACAGGGAAGCGGATCAATGTATTGCGATCAGATAATGGAGGTGAATACATAGATAAAGAATTCACTGGATTCTGCGCAAGGGAAGGCATCAAAAGAGAATGGACAACTCCATACAATCTGAAACATAATGGAGTGGCAGAAAGGAAGAATCAAACTATTGTTGAAGCAACCAGAGCTATGCTGTATGACCAAGACATGCCCAAATTTCTATGGGCTGAAGCGTGTAATACAGTTGTCTACATTCAGAACAAAACACCTCACACTGCACTAGGAAAGATCATGCCAGAAAGTGTCTTCACTAGCAGCAAGCCCGAAGTAAGTCACTTTAGGATCTTCGACAGTACAACATACTGTCATGTACCCAGTGAGAAGAGGAAGAAGTTGGAGATCACTGTTGAAAAGGGGTATTTAGTAGGATACAGCGAGAATGCAAAGGCTTATTACATCTACATTTGTGAGAGCAGGAAAGTAGTGGTGCAAAGAGATGTGAAATTCATGGAGGAGAAAGCCTTCAGAAGATTACGAGAACTAACTTCTGCTATGCAGTCATAGGAAAAGCCTCTAGTCCAGCCCCAACAACCAACCGCAGAAAATTCAGTTGCCTCTCCAAGGCATAGTGATCCAAAGGATGGGACTCCCGAGGATTTGCAAGAAGGAGAGACGGTAAATCCACCACCAGTGGAATAACGAGCAGGGAACTTCGACAGATTCTGAAGGATGCAGAGGATTTTGTCGGGAATCCCCGAAATGAGAAGAGACAACATAAGCAGCCTGCGAAGTATCAAGCCTTGGTTGCTCAAGTCTCAGCACCAGGTGTGGGTTGATGCAATGGTGGAAGAGTACAGTTCGATCATGATAAATGATGTCTGGGAAGTGGTACCCAGACCGCAGGAGAGAACTGTTGTTGGATTCAGGTGGATCTACAAGATCAAGTATGCTGCAGATGGCAGCATCAAGAAATATAAAGCCAGGTTTGTGGCTAAGTGGTATGCTCAAAAGGAAGGAATAGACTGAAGAAAACTTCGCCCCGATAGCCAGATACACATCTATCAAGTCTGTGATATCCCTTGTTGCGCAAATGGGATGGGAAATTCACCAAATGGACGTCAAGACAGCATTCTTGAATGGTGTGATAGAAGAAGAAGTGTATATAGAACAACTGGAGGGCTTTGAGACACATGATTAGAAAACTCATGTGTACAGATTGATGAAAGCATTATATGGACTGAAGCAAGCTCCCAGAGCCTAGTATGGTCGGATTGAGAGCTACCTGCAGAAGATGGGATTCGTCAAGAGTGATGCAGATCCCAATCTCTACTCTCTGAGAGTAGGAAGTGAGCCATTGATACTAGTATTGTATGTGGATGGTCTGTTCTTGATAGGATCATCAAGGCTCATCACAGATTGCAAGAAGAATTTAGTTGAAGAGTTTGACATGAAGGATGTGGGACATATGTACTATTTTCTGGGGTTGGAAGTTTGGCAGCAGAATGGGGAGATCTTCCTTGATCAAGGAAGATACACTAAAGAGATTCTGAAGAGATTTCAGATGGAGGATTGTAGGCCCATGACCACTCCAATGATTACCAACTAGAGCAAAATCGAGACGCCCGAAGATGATGAAGCTGATCCTACATTGTACAGACAGCTCATAGGGTCATTGATGTATCTAGTAAATACAAGGCCAGACATCTTTTATGTTGTTAATACCCTAAGTCAGTTCATGGTTGACCCAAAGAGGGCACATTGGGCAACAACCAAACATGTTCTCAGATACCTTCAAGGGACAGTCGAGCTTGGATTGAAGTACACCTGTGACAATGAAGAAAGGTTGAGTGGCTTTACTGATGCAGATTGGGATGGAAGTTCAGTTGATCGGAAGAGTACCAGTGGGTACTGTTTGAGTCTGGGATCAGGAATGACTTCTTGGTGCAATAGGAAATAGAAGTTAGTGGCACTAAGTTCAACAGAGGCAGAGTATATGGCAGCTAGCACAGCTTCGTGCGAAGCCATATGGCTTAGGAAACTATTAGTAAATCTACTCAAGGAGAAAATGGAAGCGACCCGCATTTTATGTGATAATCAGAGTTGTATAAAGCACTTTGAGAATCCTGTGTTTCATGATAGGTCGAAACATATTGACATCCGGTATCACTTCATCAAGGACTGTGTACAATGTGGAGTTGTTCAGTTGCAATACACTCCAATAGGAGAACAGGTGGCAGACATCCTCACCAAGGCTCTGGGAAAGACAAAGTTTGTCTACTTCAGAGAGAAGATGGGGATGATGAAAAATCCCTTCCAGTAGCAGGAATGGAGGGTTTAGTATTCAGAGGGAGTTGTGGTACAGATTCAGCATGTGACAGTGGCAGTGTCAAAGGCAGCAGTACAGGGGGCAACAGCACAGTAGATAGGGGAGCAAAATCTTGAGATCAACAAGGAAAAGGGTGCTTCAGAATCATAGCAACATGCAACAAGCATATTGTTGGAACACTTTCCTCGCTAAGAGGGAGTGTTGATTTTTGTAGCATCCGAAAGTGTTCCAGGTCTCAAACTTTGCAGGGAGGCTTGGACAGTAGCATTCCAAAGAACCCAGAAACAGTTTGTGGAAATTCCACTCGATTCAAGACTTATAAAAATAAATAATTATTTTAATGGAGACCCTAAGTCCAAACTTAGGAAAATGAAATAATTAAAGGGTATTAATAAGTCAGAGTGTGAATCTTCTAGAAAACATCGATCAAGTCAAGATTTAATCTTAGACATTGATTAATCTTTTAATCTGGGTCGTTGGTTCTCCAAGAGGAAGATTATAAAAGAAGGCTTGAGGGTCACTTGGAAAATAAGCCGGGGCACATACTCAATACCCGAAGGAGATCCATTATGATGTAGAATTCGATCTCAGTGGGAGAGTTGCAGGTCGAGAAGTTGTAGGAGCAGAAAGAGGTCAGCGGTGATCGAGATCAGGGTTGGAGAGCAGCAGTGGGTCACTGAAGGCAACTTGAGGTTGTAGCGCAGAGACCCCACGCAGTCTCCACACAGATTCACGCAGTCCAGCGCTGGGACTGCGCAGAGAATCACGCAGACTGACGCAGGGGCTTGCAGGGGTTGTTCTGGGTGTCAGAAAATTTTCTGAGTAAGCTGGATATTCAGTTTCAAGTGGTTCAGAATTTATCTTCCGAATATTTTCCCTGTAAAGATATCATTTGCTGAAGAATTAATAAAACCCTCATCTATTGCACCGGTTTTCCCGCATTGGGTTTTTCCGGGGACAATTGTCCAAAAATAACTGTGTACATGTGATGCTACAAAATCTAGCACTCCCTCTTAGTCAGGAAGGTGTTCTAGTGTTGAACTACTACAAAACCCTCTCTCTGCATCACCCTCTATAGACATTGTTGATGTCTGGCCACTGTGACTGCCTGCCACTGCCCACCAACCACTGTGCAACTCTGATGTTGCATCTGTGCTACTACTGACACTATTATACTACTGCCAACTCTGCATCTTCACTACAACTCCCTCTCAACTCTTGTTGTTGCTACTGCAACTGAAAAGCATCCGAAATATGAATCAACTGCATCTTTGTGTTGCATTTATCTCCTGAGCAACCAACTACTAATAGCCTCTACATTGTCCACTGACGACTATGTGTTGTTGCTGACTCTGCTACTGAGCCTCCTACTCTGCTATCAACACTGCTTTGCACTCCTCAACACCTAACTGCAACTAGTCTACAACCGTCACTCTGGAATCAAACTGCATCCACTGACACTGATCCATCCTGCTACTGAATACTGTGGGCCCTTGTAGAAAGGTAATGATCCATGAGGAAGACACCTCAATGGACCATGCCCAGACTCTGGGCAACTCTAGGACTATAGCTTCATATCGCCCCACCTCACTCCTGGAGGTATAGTTGCAAACATAGCGAAGATTTCCTCTAACCTGGTGGAAAATTTGTCTATCTCTACAAATGTTTTCGCCTGGTCATGCTTCTCCTTCTTCCTTTGAGGACACTAAGTACTGTAGTATCCAAACTCGCCACACCTAAAGCACTTGACCTTAGATAGGTCAATTTTCTTCTTCTCCCTGTGTCCCTGACTGGGACCCTTTGATGCAAGGACCACATTCTCTTCCTCCTTCTCACCTTTCGAACCCATATTGTTGCTTTCACTGATGGAGGTATTCACGAGTGCTCGCCTCATCTCCTCTTGCTATAGGTCTGACCACATCCTTTCTCACCTAGGTAAAGTATCTCGTCCCAAAATGCCTTGGACGAAGATCTCTCAGTCCTCTGAGACATTGTTCAGTACCAAATGCACAAGCTCTATGTCTTGAGGCGCCTCCCCAATCGCTGCAAGTTGATCTCGGATTTCCTGAATTCTGGTGAGAAAGGGTTCAATGCTTTCGCCCTTATACATCCTGATGTTTCTCGGCTTTTCTTTCAGGAACATCTTTCGTTGCTCAGAAGGATTTTGATATAGTTCAACAAGAGCATCCCACATCTCTTTAGCGATGTTCTTGCCAAATATATGTGAGACTATATGGTCCCGAACTCCATCCAGGATCATAATATTTTTTGGAAATACTGAGAGGGGGGGTGAATCAGTATTCCTTTCAATTAGTATTATTATTAATCTTTTAGAGCATTAGTTAATCTTCAATTATTATCAGTGTTTGTACAATGATAGCAGTAAACAAAAGGAACACAAATGCACACAATTTTTAAGGTGGAAACCCCCTCCAAGACAAAAACCACCTGAATGTTTTTCTAATAATTCTTTAATATTCAACTCCAATTGAAAATAAAGCTCCAACTTCTTAGAATCTAGAAAAGTATTCTTCTCCAGTTCCCACTGGATGGATGCTCCAATGCCCGAGATTCTTCAGTAGTCAACTGAACGGATGCCCCAACACCCAATGAGCTACAACTCACCCTAGCACCACCCTACCACCCTGAAGTTTTCACAGGCTTGAACCTGTTGGTGACTTCATGCACCAGCCTACCACCACCCTACCACCCTATAGAAGAACAAAAGAATAATGGACTCTCGTACCAGGGAAAATGGTCCACTTTACAATGATATAGAATGATGAAGAAGAAGAAGATACACTAGACCATAACCCCAACTATGACACAAAAACCTAATGATGATCCTAGACCTCCCGACACTGCCTCTTCAATTCCTGGCAAATAGACACTTGTCTAAATTTTACAATGATGCTTTAACAATGACTCAGTACAATGATACCTTTACAATGACTGTATGCAGTGCTGCCCACTTGAAGACTTCATGTGGTGAACTTCCTGCTGTTGTTCTGCACCTTGATTGCTACTCTTGTCATGCTACCCTTTCTCACTCTTCAGAGCATTAGATCATGCATTGATTCTAATCTTGATGAATATATAATACCTGCAAAAAGTTTTCAAGGAAATACCCATGACATGATAATAGCAAAACTTACCTCATCCTGCAGAGCATATGTCAGTGCTAAACAAACAAACAAAAAACAAATTAGAATACAAAGAACCTAATGCAATTAAGAGATGAACATGCATATATAGAATATACTTACTTGGAGTTTACTGTTGATGCACCTTGCTTTGCTTTGCTGCCCTAAAAAGTTTGTTCCTTTGCAGCCCTTGACAGCACATGATCTAGCTTTTTCTTGCCTTCTAGGAACTCCATATTGAATCTGGTGTATCTCTGTTATTTCAGATCCCCAATATATGATTTTAGGTTCTATAGTAGTCCTCTGAGTCTTCTTTCCAATGCCACAGGTCTGACCCAATTTGGATTCTTCAAGGCAAAGTTATGCCCAATCTCTCACAATGACCTAATTATGGACTAGTTCAGTAGAGCAAACTTGTACGGCGTGCCATGTGTCACTTTTTCCTCATTAGGCTCTGAAATTGATACACAGAAAACTACAGTCCGTGCACTATCCGCCACTTTTTACAAAATTCTAATCTGATACTCAGAGAGAGAGTTATGACTATTTTCCCAAGGTCACCTCTTTGAGATGAATTTCAAGAGCCTGCAAAAGCCCTAACTTCCACAGATCATATCTTCGAAAATATTGCACACCATGATCTGACATTTTTACAGGAGCTTCCTCAGGATTTCGGCTTCGCCTCATAAAAATTTCAACTTCTAAACATTCGTAGAAAAAATTTTATAGTGAAAATGTCATGATGACCTGTTTCAAGTAGCAAAATCCCAACATGAGGAGGATATGATGATCACAATTTATATAAATGCTTAGGTTGAGAGGGACTTCAACAAGTGAACGTGGGAGGGATTTTAGGAGCTTAAAAATTATCAATTATTGACTATTCAATGACCACAACCAATAATTAGTGTCATGCCACAACCCCATGGAGTTTTAGCCCACTAACTGGGGTTACTAACTTCAAACATGAATATCTCTCAAACCATGATGAATTATGTGGCGCGCCATATATCAATGGAAACATCTCAATAAGTAGAAACCATAAAAAATATCCTTGACTCGGAATATAGTAATTTGGTAGGTCAAAATTCCCATGCAAGATCGGGGTAGCCCTTGGTGCTGCTTAGGTTGACATCAATGACAACCACTGATCAACAGTCTCCCCATTTGGCATTGATGGCAACACAAGCAATCCCCCTGCGATCATGACAACTCTTCCTGCAACATTATCGCCCCCTTTGACATCAATGGCAAAAGGTAACTCCCCCTGACACACAACCATCTTGCGGACCTGTACACACTTCCACTCCCCCTTTATATTATGAATAAGGAAAACCTAATGAGAACTTGGGAGAATCCCAAGCTTCTGGCAAAGATATTCAAATGCTTCACGAGGTAAAGGTTTAGTGAATATATCAACGATTTGTTCTTTTGTAGCAACATATTCAAGTTTGATATTATTTTCAGCGACTTGTTCTCTAACAAAATGATAATTGCTCGAAATGTGTTTTGTTTTTGAATGCATGACAAGATTCTTGGAGATGTTGATGGCATTGGTGTTATCACAGAAGATGGGAATAGGCTCATTGAATTGTACTTGAAGATCTTACAAAGTTTGTTTCATCCAAAGGACTTGAGTACAACAAGTTGTCGCTGCAATGTATTCTGCTTCCGTTGTAGATAATGAGACTGAGGTTTGCTTTTTGCACAACCATGATACAAGACAACCACCTAGTTAGAATGCTTCTCTACTAGTACTCTTACGATCATCAATGCTTCCTGCCCAATCTGCATCTGTAAAGGCTTGAATAATGAGATTGTTACCCTTGGGATACCACAAGCCATATTCTGCTATGCCCTTTAGATATCGAAGAATTCTTTTGACAGCAATAATATGTGATTCTTTTGGTGCTGCTTGGAATCTTGCTACTTGTCCAGCTGCTTGCATAACATCTGGCCGGGAGGTTGTTACATATAGAAGACTACCAATCATAGATTTGTACAACCTCTGATCCATATCCTTAGATGAATCGTCTATGCTCAATTTGCAACTTGTTACCATCGTAGTAAGGATAGGTTTTCAATCCTCCATTTTGAATTTCTTGAGCATTTCCTTGATGTACTTGCCTTGACATATAAATATTCTTTTCTCTTGCAGAGATATTTGAAGCCCTAAGAAGTATGTCAACTCACCAAGTATAGACATCTCAAACTCACTTTGCATCTTTGTAGCAAAGTTCTTACTTAGTCGATCATCATTGCTACCAAATATTATATCATCCACATATACCTCAACGATTGTTAAATTATCTTTATCTATTTGTACATAAATATTGCTATCAGCAGTACCTTTCTTGAACCCTTGTTGACATAGATATCCATCAAGACGAGCATACCATGCTCTGGGATCCTGCTTGAGACCATATAGAGCCTTCTTTAACCTGCAAACATAGTCTTCTTTTTCTGATAGTAGAAAACCTTCAGGTTGTTCGATGTAAACTTCTTCTTCTAATTCACCATTCAGAAATGCTAACTTAACATCCATTTGGTAGAATTTGATTTTTTTTTGCATAGGCGAGAAACATTTGAATGGCTTCCATTCTGGCAATTAGTGCAAATGTTTCACCGAAATCAATTCCTTCCACTTGTGCATAGCCTTTGCAAACCAATCTTGCTTTGTTTCTGGTAACCTGTCCATATTCATTCAATTTGTTCCCGAACACCCATTTAGTCCCAATGACATTTTTATCTTTTGGTAATGGAACCAGGTGTTATTCTTCTCAATTTGATCCAATTCTTCATTCATAGCTGCTACCCGATGTTCATTCTGCCTGGCTTCCTCAAAACTACTAGGCTCAAAGGTTGCTAGAAAAGCAATGTGAGCTTGTTGTGATGAACAAAGTTGTCGACCTTCATTTATGTCACCAATGATTTGATTTGATTGATGGTTCTTTTGAATCCATTCTTTTGTTCTCTTCGGAGGAGCTTCTTGATCTTGTTCCGGTATATCTTGATGATCATTATTTACTTCTTCCTGGTTGATAGTTGCTTCTTGTTCTAGAATTTTCGCTATGTCTTTTTCAGCCTCTGTCTCAAGTTTCAAAGATTCTAGATCCTCATCATTATTTGTTAGAACACCATTTTCGTCAAATGTCACATTTTTGCTCTCCACTATCTGTTTTCGTCTTAGATTATAGCATTTATAGGCCTTTATTTTGTGTGAGTAACCAACAAAGATACCTTCGTCAACACGTGATTCAAACATACCCAACTTTTGATCTTCTCTTTTGATATAACATTTGCTTCCGAAGATTCTGAAATATTTTACATTAGCTGATTTTCCTTTCCATAATTCATATGGGGTCTTGTTGCAATTATTTCTGAGAAGACTTCGGTCGATAATAAAGACTTTCATATCAAGTGCTTGAACCCATAACTTTTCATCCAATTTTGAGTCCTTCAACATTGTTCTACCCATTTCCTATACGGTTATGTTCTTTCTTTCAGCAACTCCATTTTTTTGAGGTGTTCGTGTTGTTGAAAATTGTCTTTTTATTCCATTTTCATCACAGTATTGCTGAAATAATTTGGAAGTGAATTCTCCACCATTATCTGATCTTAGACACTTTATTTTCAAATTAGTTTCATTTTCGACCAACTCCTTGTAGATCTTAAAGCACTCAAATGCTTCAAATTTTTTTCTTTAGGTGTAATATTCCCATTTTTAGTGACACCTACGACCGGGCCAGGTTGGTCTTCCAGAGTTAGGAGCAGATAGGTCACAGGTACAGATTGGTGTTATCAGCGGGCTCAGGGGCTTTTCAGAGGAGTTTTGAGGAGTTTCCATGGTGTCCGGAGGCATTCGCTTGATATACTCCATCATCTGAGCAATTTGGCTTTCGTTCCGATGCATTCCGATAACTTTCGGAATTTTGAGTTATTTATGGGCTTAACTCAGCTGATTATGCTCAAGGTGGCATTCCGGGAGGAATACATGATGGAACACCTTAATGTAATAGCTCATCGGAACCGGGACGAGAATACTTACATGGCGGGACAATTAGACACAGATTTCAGTGACTGGAGGAGGCGTGGTAACCGATTTACCCTTTTCTACATTAAAAAGGAATATTTTAATAAAAGGGAAAAGTGCTCCATGAATAAAATAATAATAAAATAATGCTCTAGAAGGCTCCAAGGGATGTATAAAAGAAAGGGAGGAGGCCATTGGAAGATATCTTTGGAGTAGATCATTTGCTTGTGTATGAGGGATTTGAGGACGTGGTTCTCTACTTCAGCCATAGCCCCAGGACGGAAACCCTCGGGTGATTTGTGAGTGTTGGATGGAAACCCAATACTCTTGAGGAGACTTCACTTAGGAGTTTCACAGAGCTTTAGAGATTGGTGTGAGGATCATTCAGATCTTCCACTTGGGCTTCATCATCTTCAGTAGGTTCAGTGACAGTTGTTGCCAGAGGGAGAGTACAGCAGTTCAGTTTTGTGGCCAGCGCAGTTCAGCAGCTTGGTGGCCAGTTTCCTATCTCAGCTCTTTCTGGGTCAGATATATATGTAAACCCTTTTTGTTATTTATAATAAAGCTGAGATTATTCCAGTTCTATGTGGTATTGGATTGCAGTATTTTATCTGTTTAATTTTACATGGCAATCTTCTGTTGAATAAATGTTGAATTTTCGGTATAATTTGGGGGTTTAAGTAAATTTATGCAAATTCAGTGAAATATCCCATTTGGGGATATTACAGTGGTATCAGAGCACTGATCTTGGCTCAACCGTGGGATTGATTTGAAAAGCCAAGTTCCAGGGTTATTGCAGATAAATTTCAAAGACAGTTGTGACTGAAATTAACGAAGGTATTTTCCTGAGAGTTGTGTGAAATCGTCACTTAGATATTCAACAATTTCTATTTGAAATTGTTGAATTAGTTGTCCACGAATTATCAAAACAGAGCCAACTCATGTTTCATGTCAAATTTGAATTGCCAAAAAAGTTTTAAAGGGGGCCGACAACTGAAATATTTCAGGGCCGAGTTTTCAAAGGGGCTGCATATTATTTAAAAGAATTTATTTTTTTGGAATCGTGTTGCATAGAGGTCGAATGGTTAATGTTGAAGACCAATTAAACCTCGGGGCCAACGCCATTTTCTAAAGCCCGACGGGAAACGCTGTTTTTTTGCGTGAAGGATTTCAAATTCCATTCATGGTTATTTCAAGACAAAATCTTAATTGTCGAAGAGGTGGATCTGTACATCAGAGTGGTATCAGATCTGTATATTGTTCGTTGTGTTGCACCCTAGTAAATATGACCAATTTGATCCATCTCTATAGCGAGAATTATATATATTCCTATAGTTGTGAAAGCATTTGAATAGCACCGACATTTCTCGTGGTCAAACGAATGAGAAATAAATGCAGTCATATGGCTGAATACGTTGAAGGGTTCACCATTGTGGGTAGCCAAATTTTAAATCATAAGGACCAGATTTATTCTTAAAAAAAAAATCCGGCCCAAAATTCCACATATTCTTGGGCTTAAATACCCACTGCTACCAGGTCGAGATTCCCTCTACGACTGAGCAACTTTTTGAGCGTATCGATTGCAATGGAGGTTATTGGTACGAAAATAATATTCATCGATTTTCTTGACGGTGGTAGATGCAATCGCTTCGCGTGATAACGTTGTCGGTGTTCCATTACCCTCGCGGCATCAGTGAGCCAATGTGCTCCGCCCAAATCTCATCCTAAATCTCGGCGGAGAAATCCCCTTGAGACACGGTCAAGGCAAGATGAAGTTCAAGGCAGCAGTATGAGCCTGATGTGTATTTTGATTGGCAAAAATCGTGGCACAGTTCCTTTGTTTAACATGCACGAAAATTGGTTGGATGTGTCCACCTCGTATTAATTGAGCAATCATAGACTGAGGCTTGATCCTCACTGAAGTTTCGAACCATCGATTGCACACCGAGCTGGACAGGGTTCCTTCGTAGGTTATCGAGCGAGATTGTCGTGGAGATTTTATTTTATCGCAAAGTTTGCCAGGGGTCCAATCTTTAATAATTTATTTTGAAAAGTCCGAAGTCTCCTCCAAGAAGGAACGAGCTGCAAATTATTGTTGTTTATGACAAAAAGTTGAGTACCCACCTTTTCCAGATCTAGAGACCGCACCCAAATAATCGATTTCACTAGAATAAGACTGCATTTTTTCTCGAAAGAAATCAAGGTTCGAGTGTGTTCAGAAATCGAGTTGTTAGAGTCAAATTGTTGGCTATGCATATTGTTTGGGAACATGAGCTTCTACGCAGGGGTATGGGCTGCCTACAAGGGTCACAAGATCTCTGTTGTTTCAGTATTGGGCCTTCGAGCCGTTTCCGGTGAACAGAGGGACATGCTGGATAAATGCACTACGGTAAAACTCTAACTCGAAAACTCAGAAATTTCCCATAAAAATTGGTGGCATTCCAAACTGGTGTTTTACAGTGGCCCCAAGGCAGAATTTAAGTGTGTTACTGTGCACGTTGAGGAGGATTGAGATAGGAGGCCATCTTATTGGAGCTGATTTACCAGAGAAGTAGTTTACAATGGCTGTCATCAAAAGCTCAAAGGTTACCAGGTTCCACTTACCACCTTTCCATTCACTAGCTGCTATATGTGTTGAATGACTTGAACGGATTGAAATGAGTTAAATTGATGAATAGTACTGAGTTATTTATTTTGCATAAGGGGCATGTATATTACAGCTGCAACTAAGCGCTGGGTTAAAACTATGATGTGTTATTTGCCCCATGTAATATAAAATTCAAATCAAACAGCAAACTCATGCTTACATCAGTGTAACCCTGAAATGTTTGACTCAGAAAATTCCTCGAAAATAAGAAGGGCATTTTTACAAACAACTGTTTGTTAAGAAACACAATAAACTCATAAAAACAGTGATCTTTTCATTGTTTGAACCACGGAGGGATTCCTAAACAGATTGATGAAAATAAGAATAGGAGTTGGTTCTTTAAACCACCATGCATTAGAAGACCAGAAAACAAAACCACACAGTAGACCCTTTTCAAGAGGAATTTATGCCATCCTTCAAAAAGGACAGCCAAAAGATTTTCAAGAAGAATTGGGGATTGGTCACAAAATCCTTGCACTTGGGACAGATTTGAAAAACATGAAGATGACATGGAGAGTTCTGTCCAAACTTGATGAGCTTAATGAACTTCTGTCCAAAATAAGTAAAGAAGAAGGGAACAAATTGATTTGGGCTCTAAAACCAGCTATGCTTGCTCTTATACAGTCCAAATTCTTGGAGGAACCTTGTGAAGGGGTCACACTTCCAGTTGCAGCTTGCCTCAGTAACATCATGAAATTGACCGCACCTATAGCTCCATATAATGATGATGTTATGATGAGGATGATTATGAGACTGATTGTAGAGACTTCCCAAGATTTGGACAACAGTGCAGGCTCTACCTTCGGGAAGAAGCTTGAGATTTTATGGGGTATGGCCACACTCAAGACTTATGTCATCATGTTTGACCTTGAGTGTGATGACTTGATCCTGCAGATGTTCCAATGCTTCTTCAACATTAGGAGACATCATCCTGATACTGTTATAGCACACATGCAGTCCATTTTGTCGTCATGTATGAGAGACCATGGGACCTATTGACCACTGGAGTGGCACCTGATGCTAATGAGAAGACTCCATGCCCAAGAATGAACCAAAAGACATTTGTACCATCAGATATCATCAGTTCAACAGAGTTTTTAAACTCTACTTCTATTTCTTATCATTTTCTCTTGTACCCAGATTACACGCCCTACGGGGAATTGTAATAAGTGATGCTAGTAATGATGAGTTTTGAGTCAATATTGAGTCTGTAACAGGCCTAGGTACCCTGGGACCTTGCCAACAAGTGAGTATTACTCTGAGAGGTTTTTTTTACTTGGTTAATTATCATCTCCCTACTAGGAGTTAATAATTAATTGAGTTTTTCCCTTCAATTTTACCCCAAAGCCGGAGTACGGCTTGATGGTGAGGCCTTGAGTGACTCCTAGTGTCTAGAGTCAATGTATATTACCATACTAGATCACACAAAAAATTTCGTGGAATTTGGTTAGGTCTAGGTAGTGATTTTTTAATTTTTTAGATTTCCCGCAAATTGAAAATTGCGATAAAAATTCTAATTGAATTGTAATAAGTGTTGTTTAAAGAAGTTGTATGGGGTATGAGTAATCAAAATTACACCTCTCACGCTCAAATTTCTACTATGACACACTTTGAGGGGTTAAAAATGTGTTTTGAACCCTCAAAACCCACTTTTCCTAAGTTTAGTGGGAAATTTGGCAATTAATTAAGCCATAAATTAAATAAATGGAGAAAAATAAATATCCACACATGCTAAATGAGGTGGAAATGAGGTGGAAAATTATGGAGGAGTTAAAGTGAAGTCCCAAGGTGATATGGACTCCTAAAATCAAGGAAAAGAAATGTGCTCTAATAAAATTGAATTTCCGACATTAAATGAGAGTTACTTACTTGGAAATTCGAATTTGTGAAGTTAGTGCATATTTGGGAGGATTTGGGAGAATATTTGGTGGAGATTTTTGTGGAAAAATGTCTCCACATGGGTTACCAACCATATACACATTTCATTCCATTATAAAATTCGAATTTGGCACATAAGGGAAGAAGAAAATGATGTCCACTTGCCAGAATTCGATTTTTACACTTCGCATTAGAGCTCCACTTACCAAATTCGAATTTGCCTTGAGATCTCTTCCCTCTCACCACTTGGCATATGGTTCTTCATTGGGATTTGCTCCCAACTTTCTATATAATGGAGTCATGGGCTCTCATATTGTAATCATTGTTTACTAGCTATTGTGTTTGCGGAAGCGCTGCTGCCTTGTACACTTTCAGAAATATCAATAAAGACCTTGGGGTTTCATTCATGAGGTGTTCCTCCTTTTGGAGTGTGATGAATTGTTGATCATTGGTATAATTCTTTTTACTCATGCTTTGATCTAATTTGTTTTCATATGCTCTTGTAGATTTGTTCATGTAGAGCTATCTTACATTGACATTTGATTTAGGAGTATGCTCTAGGTATAGAATGCTCTAGTTGGTTTCAAATAAATCTCTAGAGTTTCTTGTCATTGTTTATTGCTAGATCTACTGTTAAACCTCCTGATGAATTTCTCTTATGTTCCTATCTGGATTCTTTTGGTGTTGACACTGCTTATGAGTTGACAAGAAAGGAGCCTACAACTTTGGGTGTAGCTCAAACTGAAGCCTTGAAAATGGAGAGGGCCAGAAAGCAATCAGGAAAATCTAAGATTCCTAGTTTCACTGGAGGGCCATCGAAATCGAATGATTCCAAAGGCAAGACCAAGGAAGAGGCTACCCATGATCCTATTAAGGAATTAACTCAACTCATCAAGAGCATGGAAGCAAACCACACTAAAGAAATGCAAGCCATGCAAAATAGGTTGGTGGCCATGGAAATATCACAAGTGCAAAGATTCCAACCTAGGCCAAATAATGGATGGCAAAAGAATAAAGGCCCTCAACAAGATTATAGGCCTCCAAATCCATTGGAATCCACCAACATGGTAGATCAGATTCTCCCTTTTTGTAGGCCATGTAATGAGTTCCATGAAGAAGCCACATGCCCATATGTAAACATAATTATGGAAGGTAGCATGTTGGGAGAAGAAAAAGTAGGAACTAGTGGTCAAATCAATATGTTCTCCATGGAAGATCAAATATATACCATTGAAAGTAATCAAGATATTGACCATAGTCCTAATAATCTTGGGGTTGACAATATGATTGCAAATTTTGACAAAGTCACTAAGATTTTTGGGGAAAAGCCTACATCTGGACAAATTCTTGCTATGGAAAAACACAAAGGGATGACTTATCAGAGAAGGGATATTCAAGACCGGAATAATCACAGAAATTTTTCTCCTCCTACTTCAGCATTAAATTTTGACTTAGGCAATTGGGTGAATAATGCAAAGGTTTCTATCCCAGTGACAAAGCTTTTAAAGATACCATCTCAAAGGGCCAAGTTACTAACTGTAATTGAAGTTACTCAAAGAGAAGAAAAGCCTAATAATGAACTAGAAGATGAAGAAATGGTATTGAAAAGTATGAACTGTTATGTGGGGAACGAAGATCATCTACCATTTTATGTTTCTTCGATAGTGAATGATCGTCTTTTACACAACTGCATGCTTGATTCAAGGGCTTCATCAAATGTCATGACCAAGAAAGTCATGGAGCAACTGAATTTAAGGGTATCTAGGCCCTATCACAACATATGTTCAATGGATTCTAAAAGAATTGAAGTGTGGGGGATAATTAAAGATTTACAGGTTTTCCTAGTTGCATACCCAGACAGAATAATGACTATGGATATTGTTGTGATAGATGTTCCTGATTCATGGGGAATACTCCTATCAAGAAAATGGGCATTAGATTTAGGTGGTAGCCTTCAAATGGATTTATCATATGCCACCATCCCCATGCCAAATGATACCTTTGTCAGACTTGATCAGGAGTTAGAGAAAAGATATCATGTTGAGGATCCAAGGAGACCCAACAATGAGATTATCTATAGATCATGCCAGACAGGAAGTGATGTTGTGTTGACAAATTTTCTTCCCCCCTTTAACAGAACGGATTCAAAATGAAGAGATTAGGCATAGCTCAAAAGGCTTGGGTACTTCAAATCTTCCATCAGAGCATTTTCAAGACAGAGCTGTTGGATTGACAGTGATTGCATCATCATCGTCATCGCAACTAACTAAGAAGAAAAGAAAAAAACGAAAAAAGAAAAATGATATAAAAAATGAATCACCAATTTTCAGCAGAATCAAACCTCAACGCATCAAAAGTCGAAAAAGGAAAAGGAAGAGGTTTGGTGTATCTGATGGCCACAAATAGGTTAACAGTGGGGCAATTCATAGTCCTAAGATAGTCAGAATTGGACAAGGCACATCAGAGAAAGAGCCTATAGATTTGCCTGTGAGTAGGCAGGTTCTCAAGATGGATTTCATCGAAGACATTTGATGCCATGGGGCATCCTGTGTATCATATTCCTAACCCTATCCCTTGTAAATTTTGTTTAAGTAGTTTTATTTCATGAATAAATTGTTATTTATGTTTCCTAGAATAAATTTCCATTACTGTACTTGATTTTATTTATGATATTTTGAATGGATACTGCTAATATATATCTTTGGTCGGTGGATGAAGATTCCAGGTTCTTGCATACTATCACTTCATATCTAGCATGCATCCCCATATGGAGCCAAATGTTGACCACTAGAGTGGCACCTGATGATAATGAGAAGACTCCATGCCCAAGGATGAACCAGAAGACATTTGTACCATCAGATATCATCAGTTCAACAGAGTTTTTAAACTCTACTTCTACTTCTTATCATTTTCTCTTGTACCCAGATTCCACGCCCTACAGGGAATTGTAATAAGTGATGCTAGTAATGATGATTTTTTAGTCAGTATTGAGTCTGTAACAGGCCTAAGTACCCTGGGACCTTGCCAACAAGTGAGTATTACTCTAGGAGGTTTTTTTTACTTGGTTAATTATCTTCTCCCTACTAGGAGTTAATAATTAATTGAGTTCTTTCCTTCAATTTTACGCCAAAGCCGGAGTACGGCTTGATGGTGAGGCCTTGGGTGACTCCTAGTGTCTAGAGTCAATGTATATTACCATATTAGATCACACAAAAAATTTCGTGGAATTTGGTTAGGTCTAGGTAGTGATTCTTTAATTTTTTAGATTTCCCGCAAGTTGAAAATTGCGATAAAAATTGTAATTGAATTGTAATAAGTGTTGTTTAGAGAAGTTGTATGGGGTATGAGTAATCAAAATTACACCTCTCACGCTCAACTTTCTACTACGACACACTTTGAGGGGTTAAAAATGTGTTTTGAACCCTCAAAACCCACTTTTCCTAAGTTTAATGGGAAATCTGGCAATTAATTAAGCCAGAAATTAAATAAATGGAGAAAAATAAATATCCACACATGCTAAATGAGGTGGAAATGAGGTGGAAAATTATGGAGGAGTTAAAGTGAAGTCCCAAGGTGATATGGACTCCTAAAATCAAAGAAAAGAAATGTGCTCAAATAAAATTGAATTTCCGGCATTAAATGAGAGTTGCTTACTTGGAAATTCGAATTTGTGAAGTTAGTGCATATTTGGGAGGATTTGGGAGAATATTTGGTGGAGATTTTTGTGGAAAAATGTCCCCACATGGGTTACCAACCATATACACATGTCATTCCATCATAAAATTCGAATTTGGCACATAAGGGAAGAAGAAAATGATGTCCACTTGCCAGAATTCAATTTTTACACTTGACATTAGAGCTCCACTTACCAAATTCGAATTTGCCTTGAGATCTTCTCCCTCTCACCACTTGGTATATGGTTCTTCATTGGGATTTGCTCCCAACTTTCTATATAATGGAGCCATGATATTGTAATCATTGTTTACTAGCTATTGTGTTTGCGGAAGCGCTGCTGCCTTGTACACTTTCAGAAATATCAATAAAGACTTTGGGGTTTCATTAATGAGGTGTTCCTTCTTTTGGAGTGTGATGAATTGTTGATCATTGGTATAATTCCTTTTACTCATGCTTTGATCTAATTTGTTTTCATATGCTCTTGTAGATTTGTTAATGTAGAGCTATCTTACATTGACATTTGATTTAGGAGGAGTATGCTCTAAGTATAGAATGCTCTAGTTGGTTTCAAATAAATCTCTAGAGTTTCTTATCATTGTTTATTGCTAGATCTATATGGAACTAATTCTTGATTGAAGTTTTGTAGAAGGAACATCTTGTTGGGATCAAAGAATCAAGTGTTGGGGAAGTCTTTGGAGAGACCAACCCACTCTTGATACATTCTCAAAGGAGTTCTCATTTGTTCTTTGAACCTTCATAGTCTTATCTTACAAAGTGGTTTTGTAGGGGTTTTGAGACATAGCTTGTATACAATCCTAATACTTCTAAATTTGAATATCTTTTAAAACATTATACTTCATTGCTTTCATTTGCTATCTAAGAGCTTGAAGATGACTAAGCAAAGAGGAGAGTTTACTCGAACTCTTTGGCTTAGCCCTTTGTAAATTGTTGTGCAATAGTTTGTAATTTTATCTCTCTAATATTTGATTTGTTTTGTGGCCCTCTTTCAAATTTTTTCTTGTGACAGCTTGAGTGGACAACTACAAGAAATTACTAACAAGTTGTTGAAGGACCTTTGGGCTGAATTTCAAATGAGGAAGATAACTCTCTCTTCTTTGGTTGTGGGCATAAAAGAGGCTTAGCTTCTCTTCTCCTATTATAAAATTTGAATTTATTTTGAGTTCTTAGAAATTCTCACCGAGGAAAAGTCTATGGTCTCAATTTTTATTTGTAAAGACTTTCCTTGGTTTAGAAAAGGCTTCATGGACATTTCATTCTTGTAAAATTAATAAGAAATTCTACTTTTGTTGTGGGAGCGTGGGTTTTACCCATTGGCATCCCTATCTCTCCATTTCAAAGGAGAGAATTTGTAGATGGATTGAATTAGTGGTTTTGACATTTCCGTTTTCTTTCACATCACATATGCATGCTCTAATTGGGAAGTAACACAAATCGCATAGTCCTTTAATTTCTTAATTTGCAATTTCATTTGTCATCACTTACTTATGTTTTGTGATGTATTTCTCATTTGGATAAAATTCACAATATACTACAAGTGAAGAAGCATATCACTTTCAATTTATGGCAACTTGAGCTATTGTTCTAACTGTGAAACATATTTAATTGAATCATCTCCATCTTTTACATAGCACTTGCAAACTCACTTTCATATCATTTAGGCATTTCACTTTTCATACTAGACTTGCATCTCTAAAATTTACCTCCAACTTAAGTTGGTTGAATAGACGTTTTAGGGACCCTCTACCTCTATGGACTCCTCACTGTGAGATCCAAATATTTGGACAAGGGTGAGGTCTGAGGATTAGAGTTCACTTGTAACCTTGCTTTAGAACTAATTAATAAAATAAACCAAGAGCACTATCTCATCACATTTACTTGCAAAGTTCCCAAATTTTTTGCTATCTTGATGGTTTAAAGATTCACATGCAAATATTATCTCAAGAAGCATTTTGGATACAAGCATTTTAATTCCTTAAATTTTGCAACAAGTTTAATTCTATGGTACTTGGAAATTTGCTTCTACATACAACTTCATTGCATGTTGTCATTTTAATGATCATTATGCTTATGGATGATTGATATATCTCGTTTCATTGGCAAATACCCTTATTTGGTGTTGCAAATTTAATTGTATATTGTGATCTTGGTCTAACACTTCCTATGTGGGATTATTGACATTATATCTTGAATTTCATTTTTGAGCAAGCTTTTGTCATTTACTTTAAAGCACTGGTCTATATTTTGAACACATCATTGAATATTGCTCATATACTTATATGCTTGTTTACATATTGGAATCGAGGCATCTTTGATAAGTAATTCCTTCTAATCAATTCTCCTAGAAATCTCACATCTTTAACTTAGTTTTCCTTTAGGGACCACCCCCCTTAGCTAACCTAGGAGATAGCTTAAACGGAGAGAGTTGGGAATAGGTGACAGCCTCTTCTCTGAGTTCCTTGCCACCAACCACACCTGTGGGGTTGAAGGCTTTTCCCACTAACTGTAGGTAGGTGTAGGCGGCAAGCGATAACAGGACCATTGGCCAAGAGTTGCAGACCCGATTGTTGAGCATTTGGAGGAGAGAGCAGTTGGTCTCACCTGCTGCTTATGAGCTAGCCCAAGGGCTGGTTGAGCAGAATATTGGGCTATTCAGGAGACAGTTGACCAGGGTGGAGCTGCTCCAGTTTGGTGGGTCAAGGAGCAGAAATGAGCTGAGGAGGAAGGGACTTTGCTTCATTTGCAAAGAACCTTGGGGGCCTAATCACTCATGTTTGAGAGATGCAGATGAGGTGGCAGAGTTAGAGCAGGTAGACGTTCTTTCTGTATGCCAGGATGAGGACTCTTCTTCAGATGAGTCCATGGGATCATATGAGGATGATTCTGGGGAGCGAGAGTGGTCATGCGGAGTTGATGCTAGTAGGCTAGAGTTGCATTCCAGTGTGCAGGGTGAGCAGTCAAGGGACTCTACGGGAGATACTCTGGGTGAAGAGTCACTTGTGACGATTCAGCCAGAGCAGCACATGATGGAGCTTGAGTTGGCAGAGGAGGACACTGTTCACATCAGTCATGATATTCCTTTGGGGGAGAGCCAGATGGGCGCCCACATTGAGCCGATCAGGGATATGCGGCTAACATTGGGGTCAGCCATTGAGGTGGAGCAGTTAGATGCATTGACATCGAGTGCGATGACGGCAGTTGCAGATCTGTATCCTCTAGAAGTGTTGGAGGTTGATGGGATCGTTCTGCAGGGGGTTAGTAGACAGCAGGAGTATGACATTCCTGATCAGGAGTGGGAGGAGCTGATGGAGACGGTGGAGCATCCATCTGTGGGTCGACACAAAGATGAGATGCAGATAGATGTACACGCAGTCAGCAGAGCTGCAGTATTTTCAGTGAGTAGCACTCTCCAGGAGTACATCGATGGGGCTTGCAGCATATCTTGCCCACTTTGGCCCATTATAGAGAGAGGGGCTTTCTTCTACAGGAAGCCTCCATTGGCAGACAGGGCAGAACAGTGGGAGTTGATTACAGGCTGGCGGAAACACTCTGGGCATGTTCCATGTGCAGTTGTTGCTACATTGGATTCTTCTTCCAGGATGGACTAGCGGGAGATCATGAGTTGGTATCCTCTTGATGGTATGGTATTCTTCGTAGGGAGCACAGCAGAACAGGGACTCTCAGACATAGTAGATGTTACGGATTCCAGTTGGCATGAGGGCACAGGTCGTTGTTTCTTTAGAACTCCATCCCAATTTCAGGAGAGCAGGATCAGCGTGGGATTGATTCAAGACTTGGATTGGAGAGAGGTGATGAGTTGGTACACAGTTGATGGGATAGTTTACACAATCACAGATACAACGCAGCAGGAGTTATGGTCTTCACCTCTTAGAGCATCAGCCATAGCCAGAGGCAGTGCGCAGTCCGAGCCGTGGGACTTGGGCGATGATTGGCCAGGGTGGCGATGGGATCCGGGAGGATTGTTTGTTGACTGGGACAGAGAGAGATCAGTTTGGGATCTCGGCATTGAGGGGTCTGTTCCGAGAGGTTTGACACAGGTGCATAGCACCCAGAGGTTGGTATGGGATCCAGGCATTGGGTCTGAGATGCGGCAGGCCAACAGAGTGGCCCACATATTTTGATTGCTTGAGGGCAAGCAATCTCGAGGCGGAAGGTCTATAATATTCCCATTTTTGGTGACACCTACGACAGGGCCAGGTTGGTCTTCCAGAGTTAGGAGCAGACAGGTCATAGGTACAGATTGGTGTTATCAGCAGGCTCAAGGGCTTTTCAGAGGAGTTTTGAGTAGTTTTCATGGTGTCCAGAGGCATTCGCTTGATATACTCCATCATCTGAGCAGTTTGGCTTTCGTTCCTATGCATTCCGATAACTTTCGGAATTTTGAGTTATTTATGGGCTTAACTCAGCTGATTATGCTCAAGGTGGAATTCCGGGAGGAATACATGATGGAACACCTTAGTGTAATAGCTCATCGGAACCAGGACGAGAATACCTACATGGCGGGACAGTTAGACACAGATTTCAATAACTGGAGGAGGTGTGGTAGCCGATTTACCCTTTTCTGCATTAAAAAGGAATACTTTAATAAAAGGGAAAAGTTCTCCATGAATAAAATAATAATAAAATAATGCTCTAGAAGGCTCCAAGGGATCTATAAAAGAAAGGGAGGAGGCCATTAGGCGATATCTTTGGAGTAGATCAGTTGCTTGTGTATGAGGGGTTTGAGGACGTGGTTCTCTACTTTAGTCGTAGCCCCAGGACGGAAACCCTCGGGTGATTTGTGAGTGTTGGACGGAAACCCAATACTCTTGAGGAGACTTCACTTAGGAGTTTCATAGAGCTTTAGAGATTGGTGTGAGGATCATTCAGATCTTCCACTTGGGCTTCATCATCTTCAGTAGGTTCAATGACAGTTGTTGCTGGAGGGAGAGTGCAACTGTTCAGTTTTGTGGCCAGCGCAGTTCAGCAGCTTGGTGGTCAGTTTCCTATCTCAGCTCTTTCTGGGTCAGATCTATATGTAAACCCTTTTTGTTATTTATAATAAAGCTGAGATTATTCCAGTTCTATGTGGTATTGGATTGTAGTATTTTATCTGTTTAATTTTAGATGGCAATCTTCTGTTGAATAAATGTTGAATTTTCGGTATAATTTGGGGGTTTAAGTAAATTTATGCAAATTCAGTGAAATATCCCATTTGGGGATATTACATTAGGAAACTAAAAGTTGTCATCCTGGTATAGTCATCTATCATTAACATGACATATAATTCTCCATCTAAGCCTTTTGTTCTCACAGAAGCACATAGATTAGTATGTATCAATTCCAATGGATGTGATGCAAAGTGTTCTTTTGTTTTAAATTCGACTCTTGTCTGCTTGCCGTGTCGACAGGCCTCACATAGTGTGTTGGAAGGTTTTGAGATTTTCGTCATTTCTCGTACTGCTTCCTTTTTTCTTATCCTGACAAGATTGTCAAAGTTTATGTGACCCATTCGTTTGTGCCATAACCAGCTTTCATCTTCTTTAGCTAGTAGACATGCTTTAGCTGCTTCATCTAGAACATATATGTCGTTTGGAGCTCGACTTGCTGTAGCCACAATTTTACCACACCTACCTTTCCTGATTTCACATTTTGTGGAGTTGAATAGCATTGTGTGTCCTTGATCACACATATGTCCAACACTAAGCAAATTGCGATTCATGTTTTCAACCAATAGAACATCTTTACTTCCGAGACTAACGGTACCTTATCCTATAACATTTGAAGATCCATCATTTCCAAAGGATATAGTTCCATACTTCTTCTCTTTCAAAGACACAAATTTCTTTCTATCTCCAGTCATATGCGTTGAGTAACCACTATCAACATACCACACAACTTTGTTGTTTTGAGCCTTGAGAGCGGGAGCACAATTATCAGTCTTCTTCTTCTTCCATGTTCGTTCGTTCTGTGGCTTCGAGGATTCTTCAGGAGGATTTTCAAGTCTGCAGTCTCTGGCTATGTGTCCAAAGTTTTGACATTTGTAACATTCCATATTATTTCTTAAATGTTCAAATCTATTGATATTTTGTTAAGCCCTGGGAGGTTCATATTTGACAGATCTCTTGGAATAGTATTGGCTCCTAGGGTACGTGCGACATTCTACAGCTTTATGACCAAATTTTTCACATGAATAGCAATAGCCATGAAAAATATGTTGGTACCTGGATGGAAATATTAATCTAGGAATTGTCTTCGAAGGTTGTTCTTGTGAATCTTGTCCAATGAATTCTACATGCATGTCAAATCTCATAGGTTCATTTTATTTTGTTGTAGAAGGTCCTGCTTCTTCTTTGTAACCGAGGCCAGTTCTGTCGTTGTAAGATCGTTGATTGTTGATGAGTTCTTCCAATGCCCTTGAGCTCTTGGCATAGTTTTTGATAGTTTTTCCCTTCTTCACTTCCTTACGCAGCGAGACTACTTCGGCTTTTAATACTTCCCTTTCTTGGTTGCTTTCTTCCAACTTCTTTTGAAGTGACTCTTCAATACATTTGTGTTCTTCAACTTCAATTTTGAGACCTTGAACTTGTTCTTCAAGAGTATTGGAACGGATCTTCTCAGCCTTGAGCTCTTTTATAACCTTGATTGCCTCCTTAGAAAATTCTTCTATGGTCAACCCTTCTTCTTTGTTGTTTGATATCTCTTGTTTATTGTTCTTGGCCATAAACAGTTACTCTCTCATTGGCTTCTTCTTCGATGTCACTATCTTCATCGGATGATGAGCTATCTTCTTTAGAGAGAAATTTCCTTTTGAATCCTTTCTTTTTGCCTTGCTTATTGAATTTCTTAAAGCCTTTCTTTCCTTTTGAGTTGCCATCACTTCTATTCGGACATTTTGTTGCGAAATGCCCAACCTCACCACACCCAAAACATATCAATGGAAGTTTACCTTTGAATTTTCCCTTACAAATTTTTAGTTTTCTCGTAAAGTGAGCATATTCTCCATCTGAAAGACCTTCATCATCTTCCTTTTCTTCACACTTGCAGGTGCAGGTCTTTTCCTTTGAAGATTTTTTGTCCTTATTGGTTTTCTTAGATGCAACGAACGCAGTTTCTAGATGCGAAGTACCCTCTTCTTCATCAAGTCTCATTTCATATGCTATGAGAACTCCATGTAATTCCTCTTTGCTGAGTTTGTCCAAATTTGCACTGTATTCTAAGACCGATACCTTTGGGTTTAATCTCCCTGGGAACGTTCTAAGAATCTTTCGTATAATAGTCTTCTCGTCAACAGGCTCTCCCAATCCTTCCAGAGTGTTGATTATTTCATCAACGTGTTGGAAGTATGCAACAATGTTGCCATCTTCTTTCATTCTGAGTTGCTCAAATTTTGCTCTGTAGATTTGAAGCTTTGCTTCTTTGACATTTGAGTCACCTACATATATATTCTCAAGCTTGTCCCATACATTTTTAGCGGTTTTACAACCCAACACCTTATGATAAGAAGATTCAATAAGTCCACTGATAATACTATTCTTGCTTTTGTATCATTTACCAAATTCTTCTTACCTTGTTCATTTGCAGTTTGTGTAAAGCCATTTTG
Organism: Pinus albicaulis; assembly: GCA_034641835.2. Lineage (NCBI taxonomy): Eukaryota > Viridiplantae > Streptophyta > Pinopsida > Pinales > Pinaceae > Pinus > Pinus albicaulis. The sequence continues at coordinate 881,637,935 of CM076574.1, forward strand.
AATAGTGTCCCATACTTCGTAACCCTGCGCCAAGAGATAGACCTCCATTCTTCCTTTCCAGAGTGCATAATTATTTTCATTGAACAGAGGTACACCATTCTTGGTATGCTCCATGAGCTCCTTCCAACTGTTAAATTGTTATTGAAGGAACCAAGCTCTAATAATTCTTTAATATTCAACTCCAATTGAAAATAAAGCTCCAACTTCCTAGAATCTAGAAAAGCATTCTTCTCTAGCTCCCACTGGATGGACGCTCCAATGCTCGAGATTCTTCAGAAATCAATTGAAAGGATGCCCCAACACCCAATGAGCTACAACTCACCCTAGCACCACCCTACCACCCTGAAGTTTTCACAGGCTTAAACTTGTTGGTGACTTCATGCACCAGCCTAGCACCACCCTACCACCCTATAGAAGAATAAAAGAATAATGGATTCTCGTACCAGGGAAAATGGTCCACTTTGCAATGATATAGAATGATGTAGAAGAAGAAGAAACACTAGACCATAACCCCAACTATGACACAAATACTTAATGATAATCCTAGACCTCCCGACACTGCCTCTTCAATTCTTGGCAGATAGACACTTGTACAAATTTTACAATGATGCTTTTACAATGATTTGGTACAATGATACCTTTACAATGACTGTATGCAGCGTTGCCCACTTGAAGACTTCATGTGGTGAACTTCTTGTTGTTGTTCTGCACCTTGATTGTTGCTCTTGTCATGCTACCCTTTATCACTCCTTAGAACATTAGATCATGTATTGATTCTTATCTTGACGAATATATAATACTTGCAAAAAGTCTTCAAGGAAATACCCATGACATGATAATATCAAAACTTACCTCATCCTGCAGAGCATATGTCAGTGCTAAACAAAAAAAGCAAATTAGAATACAAAGAACCTAATGCAATTAAGAGATGAACATGCATATATAGAATATACTTACCTGGAGCTTACCTCTGTTGCACCTTGCTTTTCTTTGCTTCCCTAGAAAGTCTGTTCCTTGCAGCCCTTGACAGCACATGATCTAGCTTTTTCTTTCCTTCTAGGAGCTCGATATTGAATCTAGTATATCTCTGTTATTTCAGATCCCCAATATGTGATTTTCGGTCCTGTAGTATTCCTCTGAGTCTTGTTTCCAGTGCCACAGATCTGACCCAATTTGGATTCTTCAAGGCAAAGTTATGTCCAATCTCTCACAATGGCCTAATTATGGACTAGTTCAGTAGAGCAAACTTGTACGGCATGCCACGTGTCACATTTTCCTCATTAGGCTCTGAAATTGATACACAGAAAACTACAGTCTGTGCACTATCCGCCACTTTTTACAGAATTCTAATCTGATACTTAGAGAGAGAGTTATGAATATTTTCCCAAGGTCACCTCTTTGAGATGAATTTCAAGAGCCTGCAAAAACCCTAACTTCCACAGATCATATCTCCGAAAATATTGCGCACCATAATCTGAAATGTTTACAGGATCTTCCTTAGGATTTCGGCTTCGCCTCATAAAAATTTCAGCTTTTGAACCTTCGTAGAAAAAAACTTATAGCAAAAATGCCATGATGACCTATTTCAAATAGCGAAATCCCAACATGAGGAGGATAAGAGGATCACAATTTATATAAATGCTTAGGTTGAGAGCGATGTGGAAAAAGTCAAAGTCGGGATTAAATCGGAAAGGGTAAAAAGTTGAAAAACTCGGCAAAGTCGGGGGTTTTTTGAAAAAGTCGGCAAAATTAAAAAAATACAAAATTATTCAATTTTTTTAGCATCTAAATTATCCACAACATCAAATAAATGCATTTCCACATAAACATGTAAAGAAAGCCAATATATAATATGTATATGAAGTCTAGTGCTACATCACATATCAAAATAGTGAATCAAGTCCTGAATCTTGAGTCTCAATCTCAAGAGTCAAAATATCAACAAAAAATATAATAAATGTATATCATGAGTCATCTCCATGTCATAAAGTAATTAGTCACTAAGATGAAGATCCCCTGCCCCTTTTACGGGAATAGGGAATGGCTTTGCCTTTTCCTCTAGAGGAAGAAGGCCCTGCCCCTTGGGATGCAAATGGACCCAATCATCCTCTAGAAGCAAGAAAAAGAGGTGGCCTCTGTCCTCTGCCGCTGACGCTGCCACTGCTATTGCCCATCCTAGATGGTGTCACCTCCTCCTCCACATCCTCCTCCTGCTCTGCCTCCTGACCCTGCTCCTCCTCCTCTACCACTGGCTCCTCCTGCTATACAACTGCTTCCTCCTCTGGCGCTAGTGCCTCTGAATCCACATCTAACCAATCAGGGGTCAATTCCATGGCCGGCCTCTCAGTCTCGACCCTCCATGCAGCAGTGGTATCAATATTGTCCAATGAGATGGCATCCATATCAGGAGTTTTCTGAATGTGTCTCATCCACAATCGAAGATTGTAGTAGACATACACCATGTCATTGAGAAGTTGGGATTCCAATCTGTAAAAGGGTCATAGATTATAAATTAGTACTTAGAAAATTTATATAGTAAAAATAATCAAATCAAATTATTTCAAAATTTTAATTTGAAATTTTTTTACCTGTTGCGCTTTTTGCTATGTATTTTGTCAAAGACACTCCAATTGTGCTCACACCCAGAGGAACTGCATGTCTGGCTGAGCACTCGAATGGCAAGCTTTTGGAGATGGGGTACTCTACCACCATAGCTTGTCCACCAAGCATCTACAAGTTAAAATAAAAATGAGAAGCAAAAATTATGAAGAGACAATGAATTATTAACTTTGAAAGTTGAAAGTTGAAACAAACTGAAGCTTACCTGGCATTTTGGTCATCCTACTCTTAATAGCCATGGTAAAACCAAAAGTGCCACCTGCCATCCTATATATTTCCATTTCTTTGGAAATATCTTCACGTTCTTGCTCAGATACCACCATCCTCTCAACACATGTGAAGAATCCATCCATCACCTCGGCGTCAAATCTAAAACCACAAGAGTAAGAAAATGCGGGGTTGAAGTAGATACTTGTAGCATGAATGGGGAGATGGAGGGTATTGTTCCATCGGTCATCAATCACTCTCCATATGACTTGTTGTTTCTCTAACCCCTCATCTCCCTTATCTTCATAATAAGCACGAATGGTTTCTTTGGCCCTATCCATGGCTTCATACAAGTAGCCCATTGCGGGCTTCTCTCCATCAACCAACCGAAGAACCCTTACCAAAGGTTCTGAAATGGCACACACTTCCTCTACTCCTGCCCAAAAGTTCTGATCATATGAAACAAGTCTGCATATGCCCTCTCCCTCTGGTTTGCGGCTAATAGATAACTCACGCCAATCCTGTGAAAGAAACATGCTCTTCACGTCCCACATAGAATTCAACAGGGATTGAAGAGATATGAAAGTAGTGGCAAAGCGTGTTATCGCAGGACGCACCAACTCTTTGTTGTTGGTGAATCTTCTCATCAAGCTAAGCGCAGATGCATGATTGTAAATAAATTTTGTTATGCTCTTGGATGATTCAACAATATGCCTCACCATAGGAATCTTACCTATATCCTCCAACATCAAGTCAATACAATGAGCAGCACAAGGTGTCCAAAACAGGGTAGGATACCTCTCCATAAGCAACCTGCCAGTTGCAACATAATTTGCAGCTTTGTCCGTTATGACTTGGACAACATTTTGTGGGCCTATTTCCTGAATGAAGATGTCCAACAACTCACATAATAAACGCGCATCTTTAATGTGTGTAGATGCATCAACAGATTTCATAAACATTGTCCCCTTGGGACAACTAACCAAGACGTTAAGAAGGGTCCTACCCTTCTGGTCAATCCAACCATCTGACATGACTGCGCATCTAGTGTGTTCCCAGGATGCCCTAAACTCCTCCAGTCTAGCAGTGCAATCATTCTTTTCCTCTTGAAGAAGAGGCCCTCTCAACTGTGCAAAGGTAGGGGCTTTGTACCCCGGGCCAACGACAGCAACAGCATCAAACATAGGTTGGTAGAATGGGTTTGTCTTGGCAATGTTGAAAGGAACATCACTCCATAGAAGACATCTACTCACCAACCTGTCAGCTTCTGCCTTTTCCTTTTTTTTAATTGCTGATTTGATGCCAAGTTGTGCACCAGGTGTGGTTCTAGGGACAAAAAAGGATGAAAAAGCTGAGGGGTTGGGAGTGGAAGGTGATGCTAAAGCAGAAGAAGCACTCTCACTTACCCCCACTCTTGAGCTCCCTACAAGTTGTCTTTTCATTATTGCCTTGGTGTCTTTGCCATCCTCTTTATCCATCAACGATTTAATGACCTGACGGATAATTTCTGGAGATGGATCTGGGCAAAGTTCTATATTTCGCCCTGGAATTTGCCCTATATGGAATTTTAATCTGTTGACACCCCTTGACATATGCTTTCCACACAGCTTGCAAGTCAAATACATTCTATTGACACCTCCAGTTTCGGGTACAGGATCAGGTTCACCATACTGCCACATAGGATCCAAATTCCTTGGCATTTTGTTTGAAACTTTTTGATGTTTGAAGCTGGGCACAAAACAAAAATTTTAAAAAAAATTAAAAATTGCCCATCACATAAATTAAAATCACTAAATAGTAAACAAGGGTTAGAATTTTTTTTATTTGAATTTTGATTCTTGAAAGTTGCACTGTTGAAAGACTCTAGAAAGGAAAATGGTCTTAATGAAAAACTCAATGGCAATTCTCAGTTCACTTCGGTTTCTACTAAAGGCACTAGTAGAGGTGGAGATCCTTTTCTGGGCAAAACCACTGTTACCAAAGTTAATAAAATCTGTGATCAATAAATTTTAATAATTTGTCGTTGCAGTTACTGTTGGATACTCTTAATTCAAAAAATCATAGAATGCTGAAAGGAGTTACAGCCTTACATAGATGGAACACTTGATAAATTCAAATACAGAAACACCTTGATGAAATTATAGGCATAAAATTTGTAAACTAAAGTCTAACACAAAAATTGCATTGAGCTTAACATGAACACAGAATGTCCTCAACAAATTTATAGGCATAAATATTAAAAACCAACATAGAATCTCATTGCCAAAGCTTATATGCATGTTAAGAATAAGAACACAGATTAAAGGTTTGTGTTAAGGTAGTATTAAGTAACCGTAGTTGTAAATTTTTGTAGATGTTCTATGCTAGAAGCAATTTCACTTTTATTTCAGCAATCATACAAGTAGGTAAGCAAAATGCAGATAGAACATATAAGTAGATCTTACAGAAGACAAATCAGAAACAGGAAAAATGTGTGTATTCGTTTCGTCGGTCAACAGGATGCTTCAACCAGCAAAGTCTCCTTTGGTCAGCCAGCCCAGCATGTGTCACAACAACCCTCCAACCAGTAGATGAGTCAACCCAAGTCAACTCTGCAAAAGTCAACGCTGTCCTGAAAAGTCAACGCAGGGACAACAAGCTAAAAGTCAACGCAGCATCAAAACGGTCAACCCTTTGACCTCGATTTTTGTGCCAGGTAGTACGGCCTTCATAAATCGAACCTTCCACCAATTTTCAGCTTGTTTGGACCAAGCGTTGACCAAAGTCAACGCTGGTCAAAGTTACTGCGAAACCCTAGCAGCAGCAAATCCGTACTTCAGCTTGACCGTACAGTTTGTCCTCTTCGTCCTTCACACGTGTGGATTAAATTCGTCCTTCTTGGTAGCTCGTACTCCTTGAGGAGAGAGGAAGATGTGAGTTGTGATGATGATGAAAATCTCTCCAACTTTTCCTGTATATATATCCATCATGAGGGTGTGTGACACATCTGTTGGGCATCCGAGCCTACATTACAAAACTGGCCGACCTTGCACATATAATTTATTGAAAATAATAAATTCAAAATATAAGTTCTGCTCATCGGATTAAGACATATTTTATATGGATTTTACACCTCTCACAAAGAGGAATCCAACAAAAATATTAGCCTCTTAATCTGAGCATCTTAATATGGAGTTTGGACCTAGTTGTCCAAATTTAACAGTAGTATATTTGAGAGAGTCAGCAGCAGCAGTGTATTTGCGTTAAGGTACTTGGAAGAAATTTGAAACTTACCCGGCCGCAGCAGCAAACCCCGACGGTTGGCACCTCCCAATCTGCAAGCTCGAGTGGTGGTCCATGGAGAATTAAATGAAAATCTTCAATGCACAGTCCAAATCGGAAAATTTGAACCCTCTCCTCAACTCTCACAGTGCTAAACGCAGCAAACCGACAAAAATGAACCCATAGAAATCTATTTTCGGGCTTTTATTAACCGCGCAGAATGTCCTCACGATTTTTTCGTTCGACTCAGCAAAAAGTCGGGAGTAATACGATTAAATCCCGACTTTTTTTATTTTGAAAAAATCGTGAAAAAGTCGGCCGATTTTATCGGCGCCAGCAAAAACTCCCGATTTTTTCAAAAAATCACGACTTTTTCGCAACTTTTTCTACACTGGTTGAGAGGGACTTCAACAAGTGAACGTGGGGGGGATTTTAGGAGCTTAAAAATTATTAATTATTGAATATTCAATGACCATAACCAATAATTAGTGTCATGCCACAACCCCATGGGGTTTTCTCCCACTAACTGAGGTTACTAACTTCAAACATGAATATCTCTCCAACCGTGAAGAATTACGTGGCGCGCCATATATCAACGGAAACACCTCGACAGGTAGAAACCATAAACAATATCCTTGACTCGGAATATAGTAATTTGGTAGGTCAAAATTCCCATGCAAGATCGGGGTAGCCCTTGGTGTTGCTTGGGTTGAAATCAATGAGAACCACTGATCAACAAGCTTCGCCTTGGCCATCTCTTTCCTGAATTTCTTCAGTTGATCTGCATCAGTAGGTTCTGCCACAACATTCTCTGCATAGGTCTTCAGGCCAAATTCATCTAGCAGAAAGGGCATCTTAGCCTTCTAGATGACATAGTTGGAGGCTCCCTCCAACCTATCCTGATCTCTAAGCCCATTTGTGGCCATCTTTGAAACTGGAATAGAAATCTCCCTCTTTCACCTGCCCAGTAGTTGAATCCGCCATTCGCACTCCCTTCTGGAGCAAATAAATCTTCTTGCAGCTACTGCCAACTGCAACTAGAAATATGTATTTCCAAACTAGACTTCAAGTGAGTTCGACATCATATCTTCAAGGTAAAACATCACTTAAGGGACCTTCACATCATACATACAAGCCCAAATTAAGCCACGGTGGTCATAAGAGGCCACACGTGTGGGTTGGCACTCAATATTGCTGTAAATCAGCTTAAAAATGCCAAACAAGGATAGCGCTCAAGGATGCTCTGCATGGCATGCATTGAGGGTGTCCATCTGGATGCCAATAGCCCATCAATGTTGTTGAAAAGTGTAACTAGGTCGGTCTTCATATTGACTATGTAATTATGGATTTATGTAAAGAAGAAGACAGAGATAATAAAATGTATTTTGTACTTGCTTCATGGGTTTCATGAGCAAGATTTTTATTATAGGTTAGTAGACTTCTTTTTGATGTCTATCTAGGTTTTTTTTTCTTCTAGTTATAAATGTAATAAGTGTCATATTTACATGAAGGATTTAGTCAAAAGAAATGCTCCAAGACCAAGTCCAGAAACCATGGAAGAATGGCTCTAATCAGCCTCACTCAATCGCTGGAAGAGAAGCTATATTGATGTGTTAAAGTCAGCCTTCATCAGCTGCACAAGTCAGCCTAAAAGCCAACTGGCAGGTCCACCTAAAGACAATATAATTTCCTCTATATATACCTCTGTTCTGCGGTCAATTTAGAGACAGATTTTCGCATATCTCAGGAGCTGCAGTACGGATTTAGGTGCAGGAGCTGCAGTGCAGATCTTTTGGAGAGGATTTAGTGCAGATTACAGGACGAGTTTAAGTACAGAATTTTGGTCGAAGTTTCAATGCGGATTGTTGACAAGCTTCAGGACTATTTAAGATACATCCTTGTGGTATCTTAATGTAATGAATTGCTGCAGTTTTCCAGAACAGTAATGTGGAATGTCTCGGGCTGTTTATCAAAGGTTGTGCATGTAATCCTGAAGTGGTCACGGAATTCAAGGTTAAGGTTGTGCCATAGATACATGCAGTATGCAAGGGGCAGCATTCCTGTGCTAAAGTGTGGATCAAACTGAGTATGGAAGTTGGGATCTGTCCTAGTTCATGAACATGAATATGAGATCATCTTGAAATGCGTTTGCAAACTGATCTAAAGTGAAGTTGTTGGGACAGTGGTCTGCAAAGAAGAAGCAGTCGGAAAGTGAAAGAAAGAATTTCAGCCTATATATATCTCAAGCAACTGAAGATTCAACTAAAGGAAGTACTGGTGCAGAACAGTGCAACTTGGAAGGATCAGCATTGAAGGACATCAAAGAAGTAAGGACAAGGTCTTGGATGCATAAATAGGTCAAGGGTCTAATTCTGGGTCATGGTACTTGTCATCTGAAATCTATAAGAAGAATTTCTTGTGGCTTTTCCTCTCCAAGAGGGAGAGGTTTTGCCCTGGCTCTAGGAGCATAATTATTGTGTCTCGTGTCTTTTGATAATTGACTTGATGAAAGATTTAATAAGCTAACAAAGGAAAGACATAAGTAACTCAAGTAACCTCACAAGTAATTATCAAGAAGAGAATTATGAATTAATCACTAGCCCTACAGATTCTCAACAAATGCCTCGGCGGGTGTACCCATGCCTTACGATATGTGAGTGCCTTGAACAATGTAAAAAAAATACCAAAATTTTCAAAATTGGCATGAAAAGCACTGCTCAAGAAATGTTATGCCACACCATCAAGATTGTTCTGCTCACAAAGAATGCATGTAAAAACCTCTGCCAAGGGGAGGGGTAACACCACCAAACATCTACAACGAATAAGAAAATACTTACTTGAATTGCATTTCAATCCAGTAGCAAATAGGAAATAAAGAAAATAAAATTCAAATAAAACCTGCAATTAAAATTCAAATTGCTTCCTTGCCATTAAAATCTCCTTTTCTTCAAAACCAAATAGAGCATTAGTGTCCTATTCAGCTCCATCTCTCTATTAATGGTACTGTGGTCAGTTAGATCAAGGACTATTCTTTGAAGACAAGTATGTAACCCTTCCATAACCTTGCCAATGAAATCAATACCACATGTGTAAACAAACGTGGGGTTGAGGATGAGCACTGCTGCATGAATGGGATGGTGGAGCATCTTGTTCCATCATCCATCAATCAACTCACAGATCATTAGATATTTTCATATTTATTATCATCCTTGTCGTCATGATAAGATTGGAGAAGCATGGTGTAATTTCTAGTATGACCTTTAAAGGATGGTAACAGAGTTAATATTTAATAATGGTGATATCATTGATGTATTATAACTCAGTGTTTTTGAGTTAACAATGACTAATAAGGTAAAGTGACATATCGCTTCAAATGACCTATTAAGTCACATGTTGTTCATAGTTATATATCTCCCAACATACATCTCTCAGGATATTCGTCATTAGCTCACAGAAGTGTGGTCTAACAGAAAGCAGTGAGGTGGTTGGGCTTGTATTAACGTGGAGACACAGGTTCAAAACCCTCAAATGGGTATAGCTGTAAATATTTCCTTGAAAATACAAGTATTTCTCAAAACAAAAGATATTCATCATTACGCATTAGTGTTTACAAATTGAATCATGCATTACATCTGTCTTCTCTCTGTGCAAATTTCTACATCAATGCATGTGTGTATTCGAATAAAATCAATCAACATGGGTCATATGATTAGTCAGAGTTCATCTGGAAATCATTGGACAATTTTAGAGACCTTGTAATCTACCAAATCTTTGTTTGGAGAGAATGGTTTGCTATGATGACCAATTCTGGTGGAAATATTTAAAATGCTTCCTTCAAAGGCCTTTTAAATACCCCCATTTTATTAGTCGCTAGATATCAGCCCTGTACTTGCAAATAGTTTCCAATATCTAAACAACAATGAAATGACGGATTCAACTATCAAGAGTAATCTAACAGTATACTTCTAACATTTTTCCAATCACCAAACAAGAATGGAATAAAGGATTCCAAAGCCAGATGATATTTTGCAAGAAAACAATCTTGTCAGAAAAAAGCATGTCAGAAATGCTTCTCAAAAACCAGAAGTGTATCAAAAGTTAAAACCTCTCGTGGTGGAGGTTCGCCATTTAAAGCAGTCAAAGCTGCTCCTGTAAGTGGTATCCCAATAGATGCAGCAACAATACCCACTCCTCCCCATAGAAGCCATCCATTGTCCAAACTTAAAGGTTCCTTCCATTCTGCCTCAAACAGGTAACTATCAATAAATTACTAATTACTAACATATGCAAACAGCTTAAATATTCCAACTTAATCTAAACACTAGCAGTACGTGATACATTCCAAATTTCAACATAACCAAAAATGATTCAATACTTTGACCAGATTTAGAGATAAAGGTTGTCTACGAAATCTAACATTCATCCTGTAAAAGAACAGGCTCCCACCAAAAACCACTAACTTGCTCCATTTGTGAATTCATGAATGAAAAGGACCGACACAACCCCATATAGCTTTTGCCATTGTAACCAATAAGTAGTTTAAGAAATAGCTGCCAGTCTACCAATTTTATCTGTAGCCACGTGTCATAATCTCAATAAGTTCTCATTATCTCACAAGGTATCAAACTAATCTCTGTAGAAAGACTTCAAAAAAATCCTTCTCGCAAACTTTTTTGTCTAACACTCTTCAAAAATGACCCACCATACTGCTCCATCAACTGGCTGTAGTCTAGTTCCATTTTGGAATGCTTGCAATGATGATGGCCTAAGTTCTAAACCCAGCGGGCTCCCTCCCTCTGCTTAAATCTAAGCATAGCAGTTGTGGCCAGGGGAAAGAAGAGAATAGATACCCCTTGGTCGTGGCTCTTAGTCAAAGGTAGTCTATATGTTTTCAAGCAGATCTACATCGTGATTTGCAACTCTTGGGCTTAACTACCAAAAGGAAAGAAAAAGAAAAAAACGTCATACTGCTCCACAGTCGCATTCTTTCACAATCTATCTACTGTTTACAATTCCCAGAACATTGTTGCTCTTCTAAATGCAGGAATCATACAAATTGTCAAATAATGGTTTTTGGTGGGAGCCTGTTCCTTTACAAGGTGAATGTTAGATTTCGTAGACAACCTTTATCTCTAAATCTTGTCAAAGTATTGAAAGGGTATCACTGAGGAAGAAAGGAAAAAATTGGTAAATTTACTTCAAGAATATAGGGATGTTTTGGCTTTCTCTTATGATGAGTTGAAAGGATATAAGGAAGATGTTATGGAGCATACTATCCCTCTTAAGGATAAGAATGCCAAACCCCTTGGACAAAAACTTAGGCAAATTAATCCTAAGTTGGCCCCCTTGGTGCAAAAGTAGTTGCAAAAGATGTTACAAGCTGGAATTATTGCTCATACTAGGCATTCTACATGGTGTTCTAACTTGGTTATAGTGAGAAAGAAAAATGGGTCAATCAGGTTATGTGTAGACTTTAGAAATCTTAATTTAGACTGCAATAAAGATAATTATCCCTTGCCCAATGTGGAAACTTTGTTGCAAAGGGTAACAGGATCAGGAATGATGTCTTTATTGGATAGATTTTCAAGATATAATCAAGTAATGGTGAAAAAGAAGGATAGACATAAAACTACATTCACCACAACATGGGGTACTTTTGAATATTTGAGAATGCCTTTTGAGTTAACTAACGTTGGAGCAACCTTTGAAAATTTATTGAGATATATCAGGATGACCTAACGGTCTTTTCTAAAGATGGAATTTCTCATTTTGATCATTTAAGGAAAAATTTTAATAGGTGTAGAGCGTATGGAATCTCCCTAAATCTTGTTAAATCTGTTTTTGGAGTGATTGAAGGGAAGCTACGTGGTCAGATCATCCCTAAGGATGGGATCAAGATTGACCCTGAAAGAGTTGAGGCAATGCAAAAGATCCCTTTGCCTCATAATCGTAAGACCCTTCAATCATTTCTAGAAAAGATCAACTTTCTTAGAAGGTTCATTCCAAACTATGCTGAAATTGCTAAGCCTATCCAATCTCTTTTGAAGATAGATGCTAAGTTTGTTTGGGGAAATGGGGGTCGGAAGGCTTTCCAGGAAATTAAGGATTTCATTGCAAAGGCACCTGCGCTTGTTAGCCTTGATTACTCTAAGTTGTCTTTTGCTTCTGAGGATACTATTGTTGGTGTGCTGCTTCAAAAGAATAATGAAGGGTATGAGCAGCCAATAGAATTCATGAGTAGATCGCTTCAAGGGTTGGAACTAAAGTATAGTACCATGGAAAAACAAGCTTATGCCTTAGTCAAGACTCTTAAGCAATTCAGGACTTATGTGGGATATTCTAGAGTGATTGCTTCTGTCTGACACTCTCCTGTAAAAGATATTTTAACTCAAATTGATTGCTTGGGAACAAAGGGTAGGTGGGTCTCTATTGAAGAGTATGATTTAGACATTAGACCCACCAAGTTGGTTAAGGGCCAAGGGTTGGCTCAAATATTGACTGAGGGGAATGAGAAAGCATTAGGCCTGATTTGTCAAAATGATTTAGTAGAGGACTCAACTTCATCAAAACTTCAAAGGTTAGGCCAACTTGAACGGTACAGTGACATTGTTTATTATTTGCAAAATTTGTCATGTCCAAGCCATTTAGTTGGGCATAAGAGAAGATCATTAAGGCTGAAGGCAACTAAGTATTGCATTGTGAAGTATGGTCTGGGTTGGAGAAACCCGGAAGGGGTAATACTTAGATGTGTTGATGAGGTTGAGGCCAAAAGACTTCTTACTGAATTTCACTCGGGATTTTGTGGAGAACATTATGCTGCAAAGACTACTACCCATAAAATCCTGAGAGCTGGTTAATATTGGCCTACCATATTTTCTAATGTGCACAAATTTTTTAGAGGGTGCCAAGCATGCCAACTATTCACTGTGAAGCAAAAGTTAGCTTCTTTTCCCCTACAACCAGTGGTGTGGAAGATCCCTTTCAACATTGGGGGCTCGATTTCATAGGGAAATTTGATGAAAATTCTAGCAATGGCAACTCCTGGATCATAACCGCTATTGATTATTTTGCCAAGTGGGTAGAAGTTATCCCTACAAAAGACGTCGCTGATAAAGCAGTGATGGATTTTCTTGAACATAAAATTATCACTCGATTTGGTGTCCTAGCCAAGATTACAACTAACAATGCCAAGGCTTTTAGCTCTTCTGATTTTTCATCTGTTTGCTTTAAGTATGGTATTGTCTTATCCCACTCCTCAAACTACTATCCCTAAGGTAATGGTTTAGCAAAATCTAGAAATAAGAATTTGATTACCATTATAAAGAAGATAGTAGGGGATAATAAAAGGACTTGGGATAGCAAAATTAAATATGCGTTGTGAGAAGATAGGATAACAAAGAAGAGTTCAAATGGTAAAAGTCTCTTTAAATTAGTGTACGGCTTGGATGCTACCCTTCCTGTGCACCTTAGGCTCTCAGCTCACCAACTTATACAAAGTTTTACATTCGAAAAAGATGTTGTGCAAAACAGAATTAACCAGATTGTAGAGTTGGATGAAACCAGAAGAAAGCCCTTTGAGCAGAGTTGTAAAAATCAAGCAAAGGTTAAAAGGAATTTTGACAAGTCATCTAGAGTTAGGTCTTTTTCTAATGGTGATATGGTTTTATTGTGGGATCGCAAGAATGAGAAGCCAGGTAATCAAGGTAAGTTTGATAGCTTATGGCTTGGGCCATATATCATTAGAGGAGCAGGTGGACAAAATTCCTACCACTTGAGCACTATGGATGGATAACCACTTGAGTTACCTGTCAATGGCCAAATGCTCAAATTGTTCTACAAAGAAAACATTTTATGCCAAGGGGCATCTTTACATTGTATCTCTAACCTGACCCCTTGTCAATTTTGTTGTCAGATTTAATTTCATTTTTATGCTAGTTTCCATTTCATGTTAGTAGAGTAGTTCTTTATTTCAGCAGGTTAGAATTTCATTTGAGTACTTGATTTTATATGATGATTTCTTGAGTGGACACTACTAATATATGTTTTTTGTTTGTGGATGTAGATTTCAGATTCTTGCATGCTCTCATGTTCCTATCTAGCACGCATCCCCATGTGGAGCCAAATGTTGGCCACTGAAGTATACTTGAAGAATTGAAGACTCCATGCCCAAGGATATGTCAGAGGATTCATGTACCATCAAAGTTTAGAGATGACCAGAGCCTCTAAGCTCTATCTTCTTATTCTCATCATCTTCTATATTGTACTCAGATTCAAGGTTACTTGGGAGCAGGAGCGAAGGCGGGAGCAAGGAGCGACATTTTCAAAACCTCCCGATTTGGGAGCGAATTGGGAGTGAATTTTTGTATAATAAATATTCTTATATATTTTGATGCATATATGTCAACAAAAGCATGTAGAATGATGAGTTAGATATAAAAAGCATAAAAACATAGATTGAACCATATAACATCAATCATATAAAAGTTATAATCTTCATCAACCATGTCCACAAGTTAGTAACATACAACATATCGAGTCTCATGATTCATCAATCTTAAAGTTTCAAGCTTTCAAAATTCAATACATAGTAACATACAACATATCGAGTCTCATGATTCATCAATCTTAAAGTTTCAAGCTTTCAAAATTCAATACATAACATTTATCATCATTGATCAACAAAATTATATAAAAATTCTAACATGAAATGAAATGTTATCAAAATGAAATGAAATGATGAAACTTTCAACTTTCACGAAGCATCATATTCATAATTCATTACCAATGAGTTATAATTGCCAACTTCAAACTTAAATTGTCAAATATTTTCCAGAGATCTTTCGGTTATAATAACATGAGACAAAACTTTGTCAACAGTTATAAAAAATACTAGAAACTAGAAAAGGCAAGTAAATATATTATCTATTGCTAATGCTTGGGCCTCTTGCCGCCACGAGAAATGTTTAATTTTTTAGTCTTGTTGAAAAATCAAGATCTTTGTCATTAATACCACCCTCCAAGCATTAATATCCAAAGGTAGCTTTGTCATTACCTATGGAACTGTATAGGGATCTTTTTCATTAATATCACCCTCTAATCATTAACATAAGATAGAAAAAGCATAGCATGTCAATTCAAGATTTGGTTTAAGTGATGGGTACATTTTTACTAGGGTCATCATAGAGGAATTCGACAACCTGTAATATTCCCAATTAGCAGCAGCTAATTGGTAATATTAATTTTGACCAGTTTTTCTTTTCTAATGTTAAAGTCAGTTAATAAAGTGGGTGATGAGACACATAACCCATACTTAGGAAATAATCATTCCCTAAAGTCACTTGAGCACATATTTACTTGACAACGTGGGGCCCACGAGGGTGAAGTGGCAGCATGAGGGTAGAGGCAGCGTGGGCCCATGACAGTGCAGTGAGAGAGGGACAGCGTGGGCCAAGAGGGACAACGCAGTTTGGTGGGGCCCGGATGAGAGCAAGGCTCTCAAAGCATAAAAGGGGGAAGAGGCTCCTCATTCTCTCATTCTATTATGCATCTCTGATTTTTGTCTTTGACATTTGAGCACGCTTTTGCTGTTGAGCGAAGTCTGCAAGTGTTGTTCAACACACCGGGTGTCTCCGAGCGGAGATCCCAACCTCAGCCCCAGGGGACTTCGAGTGTCTGCTCGGTTGAGAAGTTTTATCCATCATTTTGCAGGAAGGAACCATAGCATCTTCAGCGAAGATTACGCATTTGCTTGGACAGTGCAGTCTCTTGGAGGGATCACACAGTTTGTGGTAGAGGCAGTTTCAGGAGTGAGGATATATCAGGGATTTCAGCCCGAGGATAGTGTGAAGGGATCGGCCCTTCACTATTCATCATTTTGATACAGGAGGAGGCCATCATTTGCAAAGGATCATTCAGGGCCAGCGTATTTCACTAGGATAGCGTTATTTCTCAAGGGAGGTCAAATTCCAGGGTCATCCATTCCGAGATTCCTTTCTGGGCTTTTCTGGGTTATTGGAGGAGAGCTCATTCCCAAAGTTTCACATTTTTCTGAGCAGGGGAACAACCCCAAAGAGCCATCCCATTTCAGCAGTAGCAACAGTTCGACAGCAGCAGCATTTGGAGATTACGCAGTCCTTGACAGAGCAGCCATTTTTTGAGCATTTCTGAGAGTATTTCCAGCTTGCCTTGTACAAGCCAAGGTGCCATCATTCTGATCACCTTTGTACTCATTGTTATCTTTCAGTTATATAATAAAATGACTCAACGTTTCTCCACATTTGCATTATTTGTATGATGTCTCTCTATTTGCTGTAGATGTTTGTTTATGTTGCTTTGTATTACTGTTTATTTCTATTCGGAATATTACAATTGTATCAGAACTCATAGAATTGGCTCAGACTGTGGAACAGATTAGTCAATGACACCAGCAGGAAAACCATATATCACTTACCGAGGAAGGAAGTACAAGGACCAAGAGTAGAGGCTTGAGGCCACTTTTGGAGAGGGAGACTGCATTCCAGTAGTGGACGCAAAGGAGGAAGAACCAATGGCAGAGAAGAAAGATGAAGGGAGGGAGTTCGGGCAACTCCTCCTAAAGTCTGTGCAGGAGCTATCGAGGAGGATCGAAGAGATGGGGCAGAAGTTTACCGCAGACCAAAGACAGCATGAAACCCTAAGGGGTTTTCACATCGGAGAAGGGTCTGGCACTTCCCACCATTTGCAGGAGTAGCTCACAGCACAGTAGGTTGCGTCACTTACTCCTCCACGTTCCACGATGCCCACATTTCTGACTGCAGGCACCATAATGGGAGCACCTCAGGAGTCGGAGCCAGTTCATATGGGGGATTATTTTGCCGAGTATCAGTCCTATGGGTAGGAGTTTGGTGAAGCTCTCACTTTCCACGATTTTGTTCAGCTCAAGAAGGACAGTCGACCCTGTAAACAGAACAGAGGGGGTAGATACACATAGGATGGGGACGTACAACGTACAATGGGCAGGTTTTTCTTGCCAACATTTGACGGGTCCTCAAAATGTTCGGCAAAGGCTTGGGTGGAGAAGCTGGATATTTATTTCCAGCTCAACCAGATGGCAGAGGGAGAGGCCATCAAGGTGGCAGCGCTGCAACTTGAGGGAGAGGCCCACGATTGGTGGTTCCACGAGACGTCCACACTAGGTCACTCAGCAGTGACAGCGTATGCAGAGTTTACATGGAGACTAGTAGAGCAGTTTGACCGGAGGGATCCGAAATAGCACTTTGTTGAGCTGACCAAGCTCAAGTAGACCGGGAACCCGGAAACCTACAACTCTGAGTTCTTGAGGCTTTCGGTGATGGCGCCTGACTTGTCCTCAGCCAGGATGATATACATGTTTATTGATGGGTTGGCAGAACCTCTACATGGATTAGTAAGATCCACAAGGCCTGCTACACTTCATGATGCAGTTGAGAGGACCAGGGATTTGCACGATGCTCTACCCAAGACCAGAGCTCCTTTCCCCCAGAGACCGGCATTTCAGTCGAAGGGGAAGGACACGAGTGTTCCACCTCTGAGGGGGAACCAAGGTCGTGGGGCTTTGGACAATGATACCCGGAGAGATTTGAGACAAAGGAAGCTATGCTTCACATGGCGGGAGCCATGGGCGTCGAGACATTGATGTGCCGTAGGGAAGGCACACTACATAGAGGTCTCCTCCGACAGTGACAGGGAAGAAGATGCATATGTGGAGATAGAGGCAGGAGGCGGCGTTGTAGTGAAGAAAGGGGATAATCCACCACCTCCAACCCCAGGAGCAGGAGGGGCAGCATTTGCACCTACCAGGGGAGTCCTTGCTTCTTTACGAGGGGTTCCCAAGTATTTGACACAGGGTGTCCAAGGCACCGTACAGGGACAGCGTGTTTCAATGTTGGTTGACAGTGGAGCTACCCACAACTTTATTGATGCATAGTTGGCAGAGCGGAGGGGCATACTGGTAGAGAGCTTTGATGGATTTTCAGTACCGATATTGGGTGTCAGAACTATGCAGTGTGCTAGATATGTACCAGCATTGGCAGGGACCATGGGGACTTACACTCTGACGAATCATTTCTTTGTGGTGGACATTCCGGACACCAACGTGATACTGGGAGAGCAGTGGTTGATCACGTTGGGGAAGGTCACTACGGACTGGGAGACTCTGAAGATGGAGTGGATAGACAAGACCGGTAAGCATGAGATGATCGGAGGCATGCACACTTATCCCCCGCAGACAGTTTCAGCACACTAGATGGAGACAGACTTCCGGAAGGGAGACACAGAGTGGGCAGTGGAGCTGCGTGTTTCAAAGGCAGGAGCTCCAGGACAGGCAGTTCACCTAGATGTGCAGTCGATTTTGGACAGATATGCTACAGTTTTTGGGGATATACCTCTAGGACAGCCACCAGATCGGGGATTTGAGCACACCATTGAGCTTGAGCAGGGCATTCAGGCTGTGATTACTACACCCTATAGGCACCCCAAAGCCTACAAGGATGAGATTGAGAGAGCTATTCATGACCTCTTAGTGCTGGGACACATCCAGCACAGCACTAGCCCATTTGCTTCTTCTGTTGTGATGGTGAAGAAGGATGGCACACTGAGGATATGCATCGATTATCGGGCTCTCAATAAGAAGACCATGAAGAACTGATACCCCATTCCGCGGATTGATGAGCTGATGGATGAGCTGAGGGGGTCGAAATTCTTCTCGAAGATTGATTTGAGGTCGGGCTACCATCACATCCGAGTGAGGGGCCAGGATGTCCCCAAGACGGCCTTCAGATGTCACTACAGCCATTTTGAGTTTTTGGTGACGCCCTTCGGGCTAACCAATGCACCGGCCACCTTCCAGTCCTGCATGAACCATATCTTTTGTGGCCAGTTGAGGAAGTTTGTGCTAGTATTCTTAGACGACATCTTGACATACAACCGGACATGGGAGGAGCACCTACAGCACATTGAGGCTGTATAGCGCATTTTGGAGAAGCAACATGTTTATGCTAAGCTCTCCGAATGCAAATTTGGGCTAACAAAGATGCTCTATTTGGGGCATATTAATGGGGTGGACGGAGTGAGAGTCCACGAGGAGAAAATCCGAGCCATTCGAGATTGGCCGGAACCAAGGAATGTGACTGAGCTCTAGGGGTTTGTAGGCATCTACACCTACTACTGGAAGTTCTTCAAGGGGTTTTCCCAACTTGCTACACCCCTCACAGATCTTACCAAAAAGGGGGCATTCAGTTGGATGGACACAGTGCAGAGGGCCTTTGACAGGCTCAAGGAGGTGATGAGCAGCTGTCCAGTTTTGGTCTTGCCGGATTTCACGCATCCCTTGTCTTGCACTGTGATGCCTCAAGAGAGGGGTGTCGAGATTTTGTGAATTTGGGGTAGCATCAGTTGTGCTCTAGGTCCCAAATTTTGAGGAAGGACTAGAGTTCACCTGGTCTACAAGACCCAGAAATGGATTTGGGAAATTTCATCTGGTTTAGGAGATATTAAATTAATTAATTATTTTAATGTACTTCCTAAGTTAAAACTTAGGAAAATAAAATAATTAAAGTGAATTTAATTAAACATGTGATGAAATTGTCTTAAGTCACACAGATCAAGTTTTCTTTTAATCTTAGCCACTGATTAAAGATTTAATCTTGGTCGTTGATTTGTCAACGAGAAAGTATAAAGGAAAGGCTTGGAGTCATTTGTATCACACACTGAGGCAGAGCACTGAAGCTAAGCTGAGATTCTAGGGCGGGGTTGCTAAGAGTTCTCAAGTGTTTTAGTTGCAGAGAGGGGAATCTAGACCAAGGGGATGATCTAATCCTGGGGTCTAGAATACACAAGAAGCGGAGAAGAGACCAGGAAAGACAGTGTAGAGGAAGGCAGCAGCAGCAGACGGTAGCAAAAGACGGCAGCAGCAGCAGCAGCAACAGCAGACCGCAGCAATAGCAGCAAGGACAGCGTGATTTTCAGGGAACCCTTCAAGGGTTACGCAGAGAGCCTTAGGGGCAACGTAGTGACTGCGTCACCGAGTCTGGGGTAACGCAGTCCCTTCCACTGACAGCGCTGAGCATTAGGACGCATTCAGAGGCTAACGCAGTGTCTTTCAGGGGTAGATGTGGGGTTTCTAGGCATAGATCTGGTTGAGTTCTGTAAATCCTGTTTGAGAGTGTGGATCAGTCAGTATTGTTGGTCTTAGATTCGGATGCTGCAGATCTAGATTTTTCTCTGTAGCGTTTTCCAGATCTGGAACCCAAAGTTGTGTATTCAGAAATATTCTTAATAATAGAGCCTTCTAGCAACCAAAGACCGGTTCTCCCACATTGGGTTTTTTCGGGGACAATTTGTCCAGAAATAACTGTGTCACTTTGTCTATGTATGCATGTGCTTATTCTAGATCTAAATTGGTAGAGATATATTATGTGATTTGCTTTGATGTTAACTTGAATTTATTCAGTTGATAACTTGTATAAGTAGGAGAAGCTTAACCGGATTAACAGAAATAATTTCTGCATAAGAATTAAGATTCAGAAATTTCTACATGGTATCAGAGCAATTGCAGATCTAGAAGGGTCACCGACTGAAGAATATGATGGATCTAGCTGCAGAAAGCAGCTGGAAAGGCAGCAGAAAAGCAGATCTGAAGGGACACCACAATTTTCAGGAGTAGAATCAGGCAGAGGGAAGGGTGACGTTGTCCAGCGCTATGTCCTAGCAAGCCCACGCAATTACTGCAAAGAGACAGCTTAGAAATAGCGTCGGTTCGATTTGAAGCCAACCAGTGTGAATCAGATATGAATCTGTCAGATCCAGAAAAAGTCTGCAGAAAAGTTGCAGAAATTCAGAAGAGCTGGTGGGGTTAAACTTCTAAAGTTTTCAGATTTTTAACCTTAGCACAAGTGACAAAGTTTGGGAAGAGATCAACTTCTCAGAGAGTTTCTTGCCAAAGGAAACTTGGAGTTTGGTCAGAGGATCAAAGAAGAAGCTGAATCATAGTTGATTTGGTAGATTTCCAAGGAAAGAAATCAAGTGTCAGAGGAAGAAAAGGGTTCCCAGTTCGAAAAGGACCCTAGATCCAAGATCTCTAGTAGAGAGAAGAGGAGCTCCGACACAAACTGAGCAGATGGCTCCTCATGGACTGCGTGATCAGGATAGGCTAGAGGTCCTCTCAAACTTTTCGGTGTGGAAAGCAAGGATCCTGATTGTCCTTGAGGCATACAGTCTAAGAGACCATGCAGAGCAGACCCTAGCCACACCGACAGATGCAAATCTCCTACGGAAGCATACAGAAGCTACTGGGCATGCCAAGCGGCTGATAATGGATAGTATCAAGGATCATATTATGCCACACATAGCTGAGAAGAGGACAGCTAATGAGATGTGGAAGGCCTTGACTTCCCTATATGAGGGAAAATCAGTTCAAAGAAAGATGTCGTTGGAGGCCCAAATGAGGTCATTTATGATGACCAAGGGAGAAGACATCGAGCATTTCCTCTTCAGATTGCAGTCAATCAGGGATCAGCTAATTGCAACGGGTGCAACCTTAGATGATGTAGTGATAGTCAGGACTGCCCTCAATGCAGTCACAGATGAGTGGAAAACCTTTGTCCAAAGTATTTTGGGTAGAGCGGACCTCCCAGATTAGGACAACTTATGGTCGATCCTGCAGCAAGAAGAACTACGAAGGTTCACCAAGAAGCAGCACAGCCCTACGTTGAGCAAGGTTAAGAAAGAAGAGGAGGAATATGCAGCGTTGGCATCAAAGAAGCAGCCAAAGAAGAAGAAGGATCTTTCTAAGATCAAGTGCTTCCAGTGTGGCGAAATGGGACATTTTGCCAGCGATTGTCCAGAAAAGAAGAAGGACGAGGAAGAATATTCTTCCAAAGCAGCGGTGGCAAATGATGGGTCGGGAGATGATGTAGCCATGAGTGCTCAGGAACCACAGAGGTGGGGTGACATGGACATGTAGAGGAGCTACATGGAAGTAAGGCGGGATCCTTGAGCAACTCATCTCTTGGATCACAAGCGAGCTACGGCAGCCTTAAGACAGTAGTGGGACAAGTGGAGCAGTGGGTGCATAGATCACAGATGAGACATAAGTAAAGGCAGATCTGGATGCTGGGAGGAGCAGCTCAAAGCATAGCAGCAGTAGCAGCGCAGAGACTGATGTGACTTCAGCAGTGTAATGCAATACTGCTTACGCAGCGCAGTGAAGCAGTAGCGTGATAGATTTCAGCACAAGGAGTTGATGTGACTTCAGTAGTGCAGAGGGAGTCTGATTACGCAACCAGAGCTGTAGCTGTGAATCGTTCTTTAGATGCCAGCACAGATCTGTAGCCTATGGAGCTTCAGTGATGAGGATGTAGCCCATTTGACTTGTCTGTCAAATATTGGGCAGGAGTTCAGTTGTTTCTCTCAAAAACTGAAGTTGCAGTGCAGCAGATTAGTAGTGGCAGTGCTATGAGCAACACAAATGCAGCATATTGAGAGGGAGTTGCAATACAGTGGTTGCAGTGACAATGGCAGAGTCATGGGCAACAATACAGAATCGCAGCAGCAGTGCAGAGTTGAGTGGCATGACGCCAAGCTTCAGCACACCCTTGATGCTAAGAGGGAGTGTTGAGATTTTGTGTATTTGGGGTAGCATCAGTTGTGCTCTAGGTCCCAAATTTTGAGGAAGGACTAGAGTTCACCTGATATACAAGACCCATAAATGGATTTGGGAAATTTCATCTAGTTTAAGAGATATTTAATTAATTAATTATTTTAATGTACTTCCTAAGTTAAAACTTAGGAAAATAAAATAATTAAAGTGAATTTAATTAAACATGTGATGAAATTGTCTTAAGTCACACAGATCAATTTTCTTTTAATCTTAGCCATTGATTAAAGATTTAATCTTGGCTGTTGATTTGTCAACGAGAAAGTATAAAGGAAAGGCTTGGAGTTATTTGTAAGACACACAGAGGCAGAGCACTAAAGCTAAGCTGAGATTCTAGGGCGGGGTTGCTAAGAATTCTCAAGTGTTTCAGTTGTAGAGAGGGGAATTTAGAGCAAGGGGATGATCTGATCCCGAGGTCTAGCATACACAAGAAGCAGAGAAGAGATCAGGAAAGACAGCGCAGAGGAAGGCAGTAGCAGCAGTAGCAGCAAGGACAGCGTAATTTTCAGGAAACACTTCAGGGGTTACGCAGAGACCCTTAGGGGCAGCGTAGTGACTACGTCCCCCAGTCTGGGGTAACGC
This sequence comes from Pinus albicaulis, assembly GCA_034641835.2. Classification (NCBI taxonomy): domain Eukaryota; kingdom Viridiplantae; phylum Streptophyta; class Pinopsida; order Pinales; family Pinaceae; genus Pinus; species Pinus albicaulis. The sequence continues at coordinate 881,661,276 of CM076574.1, forward strand.
AGTCCCTTCCAGTGACAGCGTTGAGCATTAGGAGACCTTCAGAGGCTAACACAATGTCTCTCAAGGGAAAATCTGGGGTTTCTAGGCCTAGATCTGGCTGAGTTCTGTAAATCTCGTTTGAGGGTGTGGATCAGTCAATATTGTTGGTCTTAGATCAACCAGATGTTGCAGATCTAGAGTTTTCTTTGTAGGGTTTTCTAGATCTGGAACCCAGAGTTGTGTATTCAGAAATATTCTTAATAATAGAGCCCTCCAGCAACCAGAGACCGCTTTTCCCACATTGGGTTTTTCAGGGGACAGTTTGTCCGGAAATAACTGTCACTTTCTCTATGTGTGCATGTGCTTATTCTAGATCTGAATTGGTAGAGATCTGTTATGTGTTTTGCTTTGATGTTAACTTGAATTTATTCAGTTGATAACTTGTATAAGTAGGAGAAGCTTAACCGGATTAACAAAAATAATTTCTGCATAAGAATTAAGATTCAGAAATTTCTACAAGGGGGTGGGCGTAGTCTTGATGCAGGGGGGCCACCCCATATCTTTCAAGAGCAGGAAGCTATTGCCGCATGAGAGGTTGCATCCCATATACGACAAGGAACTGCTGGCTATCATGCATGCACTGGCCAAGTTTCGGCAGTACTTGGTGGGGAACAAGTTCAGGGTAAGGACTGACCACAACAACCTCTGGTTCTTCTTAGCGCTGAAGCAGTTGCAGGAGAGGAAGCAGAAGTGGGTCAGTAAGATCCAGCCATATGACTTTGACATTGAGTATGTCAAAGGGAAGAACAACGTGGTGGCCGATGCTCTATCACGCAGACCGGCAGCGTTGTCTCTGATGAGCCTAGACACGGACTAGAGGGCTCAGTTACTAGTGGAGTACTCCAAGGACCATTTTGCCTGTGAGATACTGGATGGTCAGATCACAGAAGACAGGTACAGGGTGATGGATGAGGTGATATACTTCAAAGACTAGATCTTCTTGACTAGGAGCTCTCAGCTCAAAGAGAAGGTGTTGCGTGCATCACATGGCTCACCATTATCAGGCCACCAAGTGTTCACCAAGACCTACAGGGCCATCAAGGAGAGGTTCTGTTGGAGAGGCATCACGGAGGATGTACTCCGACATGTCAAGGAATGCGAGGTATGTCAGTGGAACAAAGGAGAGATGAGCCATCCAGCAGGATTACTACAACAACTTCCCATTCCAAAGGGGAAATGGGAGAGCATTTCGATGGACTTCATCACGAGGTTGCCCACAGTCCAGGCCAAGGATTGCATCTTTGTGGTCGTTGATCGACTGACAAAGTATGCACACTTCTTCGCTATATCAGCACGGTATACAGCAGCACAGGTAGCGAAATTATTCTTCAGGGATGTCTTCAGATTGCATGGTCTTCCGAAGACCATTGTTAGTGACCGGGACAACCGTTTCATGAGCGGCTTTTGGCAGGAGCTCTTTTGTTTGGTGGGTACAGAGTTGACTCCAAGTACCAGTTATCACCCTCAGATGGACGGGCAGACAGAGATAGTGAACAAGTGGCTGGAAGGCTACTTGCGAAACTATGTCACAGGGCAACAAAAGGCATGGTTACCTAGTTGCATTTGGGAGAGTACTGCTACAACACCACTTTTCACATGTCCATTGGTATGTCTCCATTCTATGCTTTGTATGGATACCATGCTTTGACATTTTCTGACATGAAGTTTGGTGCTAGCAAGGCCCCAGGGCCAAGGACTGGATCCAAGAGAGTCAGGATATACTCCGTGCTCTTAAGGATAACTTAGCTACAACTCAGAGCCAACAGAAGTTGTATGCCGACAGGGGATGGATTGAGAGGCTCTTTGAGGTAGGGGACTTGATCTACCTACGACTTCAACAATACTGGCAGTCCACGCTGAAGCAGAAGGGGGCCGAGAAGCTCAAGCCCCACTTCTATGGACCTTACAGGGTGATCCGCAGGATTGGGGAGGTTGCATATGAGCTAGAGCTCCCTACAGGTAGCCGGATCCACAACATCTTCCACGTATCATGCTTGAAAAAGGCATTGGGGCAGCAGGTGACTGCAACAGAGGAGCTTCCAACGACAGATGATGAGGGGCATTTGGTGTTGCAGCCAGAAGCCACCATAGACACCAGGGAGAGACAGCTACAGAGCAGGACAGTCAGAGAGTACTTGGTGAGGTGGAGGAACTTGCCGGATGAGGATGCCACTTGGGAGAGTGAGAAAATCTTGCAGCATCCATCTTTGCAGTTGCTTGAGGACAAGCAACGTTTTAGTGGGGAGGACTCTAATATTACCAATTAGCAGCAGCTAATTGGTAATATTAATTTTGGCTAGTTTTGCTTTTCTGATGTTAAAGTCAGTTAATAAAGTGGGTGATGAGACACATAACCCATACTTAGGAAATAATCATTCCCTAAATTCACTTCAGCACATATTTACTTGACAGCGTGGGGCCCAGGAGGGTGAAGTGGCAACGTGAGGGAAGAGGCAGCGTGGGCCCATGACAGCGCAGTGAGAGAGGGACAGTGTAGGCCAAGAGGGGCAGCGCAGTTTGGTGGGGCTCGGATGAGAGCAAGGCTCTCAAAGCATAAAAAGGGAAAAAGGCTCCTCATTCTCTCATTCTATTATGCATCTCTGATTTATGTCTTTGACATTGAGCACGCTTTTGCTGTTGAGCAAAGTCTGCTAGTGTTGTTCCTGTAATATTCCTAATTAGCGACAGCTAATTGGAATATTCGATTTTGTTCAATTTTGCCGTCTATAGTTTATTAATAAATAAAAAGTGAGCAAAGAGGGTCTAACTCACTTAAGTGGAATAAAACACCCTCCCTAGTAGCACAACGTTGTGACTTAAAGGGGAGCCATGGGGGGGCCAAGCACCACGTTGAGAGGGGGCCCACGTATGCTCTAGAAGCTACTGCGCAGATGAGGATGAGCAAGTGACAAGAGAGAGAGGCTACGTTGAGGAGATAGGCCTTAGGGTTTTGGAGGAAGGCCAACGTTATAAAAGAGGGAGGAGCCTTCTCATTTCATGGATTCGTTGTTGATGATATTGAGTTGGTCACTTCGACTTCTTGAGCACGCTGGCTGTTTAGCCTGTTTGCAGCACTGTTTAGTGCATTAAGTGTCTCTGGTCAGAGATCTGGCCCTTAGCCCCGGGGAACTTTGAGTGCCTGCTCGGGCAAGGTTATTTCTTCAACATTTTGTGGGATATTCTGGTGTTTGGTTTTGTTGTGGAGCTGTGCATTCATAGAGACTGCGCAGTCACTGAGAGGGAGGATGCAGTCCATCTTGGAGGTGTTCCGAATCGGGGTTTTGCAGGAGATTTGAGCCAAGATTTTGAGCAGAGGATCAGCCTTTGCCTTTGGGAGGATTTTGGTGGAGTTTGAGGCAGTATTTCAGCCATTCCTATTTAGCCTCTGCGCAGAGCCTTGGAGGCCAGCGTAATTCCCCAAGGGGGTGTTTTTCGGAGGTCGGCCATTTCTGATATGGTTTCTGGGTTTTGTCGGGATTGGTGAGTAGAGGAGGATTCCAGATTTTCAGCTCATTCTGGCAAGGGGAGCAGCTCCTAGTTATCAGTTCATTTCAGTGGTAGCAGCTACACGGCAGTTTTCCAGCAGTTGGGACGCAGTTCAGAGAGCAGCCATTTCTGGTGTATTCTGAGAGTATTTCTTCACTTGCCTTGAGCAAGTCTAGGTGCCATCACTCTGATCACCTATTGTACTTCATTATATTTCTCAGTTTAATAAAATGGCTTAGCATTTCCTCTCTATATTTCTGGATGAGTTGCTATACATTCTTTCTATGTTATTATATGTCTGCTGCACTGTTATTTTCATATATATTTGAGCATTCTAGTTCTATACCACTTGGTGTGTTCATTTTATACCATTAGACAGAGTCTGGAAAGGGCCAGGTAGCCTCCAGATCTCGTCCTCTTTTCAGAGGCGACATATCTGGTAAACGCCCTCCCAGTCCATCTTTGGTTGGAGTTTGCCGTGTTTTAGAGATATTCGCGAAACGGGTATTACAGTGGTATCAGAGCATAATTCTGGCTCAGCCTGTGGAGCTATTTGTCTATGACACCGGGAAAGAGGCCATATATTTGTTACAGAGGCAGGAAGTACAGAGATCGTGAGCGTAGGTTGGAGAACAACTACGGAGAGGGAGACTGTGTTCGGGTGGTGGACACAGAGCAGGAGGAGCCTGTGACAGACGCAGAGCAGGAGGAGCCTGTGTTAGATTCAGAGCAGAGAGAGCCGATGGCAGATGACACTGAGGCCAAATAGTTTAGGGAGGCACTCCTCAAATCGGTGCAGGATTTAGCGAGGCAGATTGAGGTGATGGGTCAGAGATTCACCGCTGTAGAGGCTAGACAGCGTGAGAACCCACGAGTATTCCAGGTAGGTGAGGGATCAGGTACATCCCACCATTTGCCGAAGCATGGTTCTGCTCAGCGTGATACTATTCAACCGATGGCTTCCCATGCACCCACATGCTCTACCATGCCCACTTTCTTGGGAGCAGACACAGGGGCAGGAGCTTAGCAGGAGGCAGAGCCCGGACACATGGGCGAGTATTTGGCAGAGTATCAGGCATATGGGCAGGAGTTCAAGGATGCTCTCTCATTCCAAGATTTTGTTCAGCTCCAGCAGGACAGTAGACCCCGCGACCATCATAGAGGGCACCGACATTATCATGATGGAGATAGCCACCGCACATCTAGCAGATTCCATTTGCCTACTTTTGATGGGTCATCAAACAGTTCGGCAAAGTCTTGGGTGGAGAAGCTGGGCATCTATTTCCAGCTTAACCAGATGTCGGAGACGGAAGCCATCAAGGTGGCGACATTACATTTGGATGGTGAGGCCCAGGACTGGTGGTTCCATGGGATGGTCACACTCAGACACTCTATAGTGACGACATATGCCGAGTTTACCAGGAGATTGATGGAGCGATTTGACCGGAGGGATCTGGAACAACACTTTGTTGAGCTGACGAGGCTCAAGCAGAATGGGAGCCCCGAGACATACATTGCAGATTTCTTGAGGGTTTCAGTGATGGTGCCAGATCTATCCGCAGCACAGATGATCTATATGTTTGTGGAGGGGTTAGTAGAGCCACTTCAGGGTTTAGTGAGATCTACTAGACCAGCTACACTCCAGGATGCTATCAACAAGACGCGGGACTTACAGGATGCATTGCCCAGGACTCGTACACCTTACCCCCAAAGACAGGGTTTCCAGTCCAAGGGGAAAGATGTGAGGGTTCCACCTCCAAAGGGGAATCCAGGACGGGCACATATAGATGATGATGCCAGGAGGGAGCTTAGGAAGAAGCGGTTGTGCTTCACTTTTCAGAAGCCGTGGGCACCAGGGCATAGGTGCGCTGCTGGCAAAGCGTACTTCATTGAGTTCTTCTCCGATGATAGCAGGGAAGAGGATGAGGAGGATGATGAGGAGGCAGGAGATAGTCAGACGGCCCAGGATCAGTTGCCACCTCCACCTCCAGGGACAGGAGGTGCAGCTTTTGCACCCACAGGGGGGACTCTTGTAGCCTTGCGAGGAGTTCCCAAGTATTTGACGCTGCGCATACGAGGGACAGTACGTGGCCAACGAGTGTCAGTTTTGGTTGACAGTGGGGCAACCCACAACTTCATTGATGCACAGATGGTCGAGCAGAGAGGTATACCGACTGAGAGCTTTGACGGATTTTCGGTTTTGGTCCCGGGAGCCCAGACGATGCAATGTGCTCGGTATGTTCCAGAGTTGGCAGTGACGATGGGTACCTACACCGTGACCGATCACTTTTTCGTGGTCAACATACCGGATACCAATGTGGTATTGGGTGTTCAGTGGTTGATTACTCTGGGGAAGGTCATCACATATTGGGAGGCCTTAGAGATGGAGTGGGATGATAAGAAGACCGAGAAGCATGAGAAGATCCGCGAGATGCACACTTACCCACCTCAGACTGTTTCGGCACACTGGATGGAGGCAGATTTCCGGAAGGGAGACATAGAGTGGGCGGTTGAGTTGCGGGCATCAGAGGCAGAGACCACAGGTCAGGTAGTTCATCCTGATATACAGGCCATCCTTGACAAGTATGAGGCAGTGTTTGGGGATATACCACCAGGTCGGCCACCAGACCGAGGGTTCGAGCACACCATAGAGTTTGAGCAGGGCATTCAGGCGGTGATTACTACCCCTTATAGGCATCCCAAAGCCTATCGAGATGAGATTGAGCGGGCCATCCAGGAGTTGTTGGCTCTTGGGCATATCAGACCGAGCACGAGCCCGTTTACTTCTTCCGTGGTGTTGGTGAAGAAGAAGGACAACACCTTGAGGATGTGTATTGACTACAGGGCCCTGAACAAGAAGACCCTGAAGAACAGGTATCCTATACCCAGGATCGATGAGTTGATGGATGAGCTGAGAGGAGCCAAGTTCTTCTCGAAGATTGATTTGAGATCGGGGTACCATCAGATTCGCGTGAGGGAACAGGACATTCCCAAGACCGCCTTCAGGTGTCATTATGGGCACTTTGAGTTTTTGGTTATGCCTTTTGGGCTAACCAATGCACCAGCTACTTTTCAGTCTTGCATGAACCATATTTTCCGCAGTCATCTGAGGAAGTTTGTATTGGTCTTCTTCGATGACATACTCATATATAGCAGGACTTGGGAGGAGCATCTCCAGCATATAGAGGCAGTGCTACATATCTTGGAAGAGCAACAGTTCTATGTTAAGCTCTCCAAGTGTGAGTTTGGGATGATGTTGTATTTGGGTCACATTATTGGAGTGGACGGAGTGAGAGTCCATGAGGAGAAAATTAGAGCCATCAGGGATTGGCCGGAGCCGAGGAACGTGACGGAACTTCGAGGATTCATTGGCATATGTACTTATTACAGGAAGTTCGTCAAGGGTTTCTCACAGCTTGCTGCACCCCTTACAGATTTGAAGAAGAAGGGGGCTTTCAGTTGGTCAGATATAGCGCAGCGAGCCTTTGACAGGCTCAAGGAGGTGATGAGTAGCTGCCCAATGCTTGCATTGCCGGATTTTACATAGCCATTTGTTTTGGAGTGTGATGCGTCAGGAGATGGGATCGGTGCAGTATTCATGCAGGGAGGACACCCTATAGCCTTTAAGAGCCGGAAGCTCCTTCCGCACGAGAGGTTGTATTCTATATACAACAAGGAGACGTTGGCCATTATGCATGCCTTGGCCAAATTCCGGCAATATTTGGTAGGGAACAGGTTCAAGGTGAGGACTGATCACAACAGCCTCGGATTCTTTTTGGAGCAGAAGCAGCTACAGGAGAGGCAGCAAAATGGATCAGTAAGATCCAAGCATATGACTTTGACATTGAGTATGTCAAGGGTAAGAATAACGTGGTAGCAGATGCCCTTTCACGTAGACCAGCTACGTTATCTCTTATGAGCTTGGATACAGATTGGAGGGCTCGACTATTAGTGGAGTACTCCAAGGACAGATTTGCATGTGAGGTTCTGGATGGATAGGTGGCGGATGACAGGTACAGGGTGGTCGATGAGATCATCTACTACAGGGACAGGATCTTCTTGACTGAGGGATCTCAGCTTATGAAGAAGATACTCCAGGCATCACATGATTCACCATTGGCAGGCCATCAGGGGTTTACCAAAACCTACAGGGCCATTAGAGAGAGGTTCTCATGGAAGGGCCTCAAGGAGGACGTACTCCAGCACATCAAGGAGTGCAATGTTTGTCAGAGGAACAAGGGGGAGATGAGCCATCCCGCAGGATTGTTGCAGCCTCTTCCCATTCCGGAGGGGAAATGGGAGAGTATCTCGATGGACTTCATCACAGGGTTGCCCATGGTGCAGGGCAAGGATTGTATCTTTGTCGTCATTGATCGGCTGACAAAGTATGCGCACTTTTTCGCCATATCTGTGCATTACACAGCAGCACAGGTGGCCGAGTTGTTCTTCAGAGAGGTTTTCAGGTTACATGGTCTTCCTAAGACCATCATCAGTGACAGGGACAGCCGCTTCATGGGCGGATTTTGGCAGGAGCTTTTCCGGTTAGTGGGGACGGAGTTGACACCGAGTACCAGTTATCACCCACAGACGGATGGACAGACGGAGATAGTTAACAAGTGGTTGGAGGGCTACTTTCGTAACTATGTCAGTGGGCAACAGCAAGCATGGCTGAAGTGGTTGCATCTGGGGGAGTACTGCTATAACACGACACATCACATGTCCATTGGTATGTCACCATTTTATGCTTTGTATGGGTATGATTCATTATCTTTTGCTGATGTGATGTTTGGTGCAAGGCTCCTAGAGCCAAGATTTGGATCCAAGAGAGTCAGGACATTCTCCGAGCTCTCAAGGATAATATGGCTACAGCACAAAACCAGCAGAAGTTGTATGCCGATAGAGGTTGGGTGGAGAGACAGTTTGAGGTAGGGGACTTGGTCTACCTACGATTACAACCATACCGACAGTCGTCGTTGAAGAAGAAGGGAGCTGAGAAGCTCAAGCCCTGCTTTTACGGGCCATACAGGGTGATACGCAGGATTGGACAAGTTGCGTATGAGTTGGAGCTGCCCCAAGGCAGCAAGATCCACAACGTTTTTCACGTATCATGCCTGAAGAAGGCACTGGGGCAGCAGGTGACAGTGACAGATGAGCTACCACCTACGGATGATGAGGGGCATTTGGTGTTGCAGCCAAAGGCTATTATTGATACCAGGGAGAGGCAGCTACGGAGCAGGACAGTCCGGGAATTCTTGGTGAGGTGGAAGAATTTCCCGGATGAGGATGCCACTTGGGAGAGTGAGAAGATTTTGCAACATCCATCACTTCAGTTGCTTGAGGACAAGCAACATTTTGCCAGGGGAGACTGTAATATTCCTAATTAGCGACAGCTAATTGGAATATTCGATTTTGTTCAATTTTGCCGTCTATAGTTTATTAATAAATAAAAAGTGAGTAAAGAGGGTCTAACTCACTTAAGTGGAATAAAACACCCTCCCTAGTAGCACAACGTTGTGACTTAAAGGGGAGCCAAGGGGGGGCCAAGCACCATGTTGAGAGGGGGCCCACGTATGCTCTAGAAGCTACTGCGCAGATGAGGATGAGCACGTGGCAAGAGAGAGAGGCTACGTTGAGGAGATAGGCCTTAGGGTTTTAGAGGAAGGCCAACGTTATAAAAGAGGGAGGAGCCTTCTCATTTCATGGATTCGTTGTTGATGATATTGAGCTGGTCACTTCGACTTCTTGAGCACGCTGGCTATTTAGCCTGTCTGCAGCACTGTTTAGTGCATTGAGTGTCTCCGGTCGGAGATCTCGCCCTTAGCCCCAGGGGACTTCGAGTGCTTGCTCGGGCAAGGTTATTTCTTCAGCATTTTGTGGGAGATTTTGGTGTTTGGTTTTGTTGCGGAGCCGTGCAATCATAGAGACTGTGCAGTCACTGAGAGGGAGGACGCAATCCATCTTGGAGGTGTTCCGGATCGGAGGTGTTCCGGATCGGGGTTTTGCAAGAGATTTGAGCTGAGATTTTGAGCAGAGGATCAGCCTTTGCCTTTGGGAGGATTTTGGTGGAGTTTGAGGCAGTATTTCAGCCATTCCTATTTAGCCTCTACGCAGAGCCTTGGAGGCCAGCGTAATTCCCCAAGGGGGTGTTTTTCGGAGGTCGGCCATTTCTGATATGGTTTCTGGGTTTTGTCGGGATTAGTGAGTAGAGGAGGATTCCAGATTTTCAGCTCATTCCGGCAAGGGGAGCAGCCCCTAGTTATCAGTTCATTTCAGTGGTAGCAACTACACGACAGTTTTCCAGCAGTTGGGACGCATTTCAGAGAGCAGCCATTTCTGGTGTATTCTGAGAGTATTTCTTCACTTGCCTTGAGAAAGTCTAGGTGCCATCACTCTGATCACCTATTGTACTTCATTACATTTCTCAGTTTAATAAAATGGCTTAGCATTTCCTCTCTATATTTCTGGATGAGTTGCCGTACATTCTTTCTATGTTATTATATGTGTGCTGCACTGTTATTTTCACATATATTTGAGCATTCTAGTTCTATACCACTTGGTGTGTTCATTTTATACTCTTAGACAGAGTCTGGAAAGGTCCAAGTAGCCTCCAGATCTCGTCCTCTTTTCAGAGGCGGCATATCTAGTAAACGCCCTCCCAGTCCATCTCTGGTTGGTGTTTGTCGTGTTTTAGAGATATTCCCGAAACGGGATTTTACATGTTCGACACACTGGGTGTCTCTGAGCGGAGATTCTAACCTCAGCCCTGGGGGCTTCGAGTGCCTTCTCGACTGAGGAGTTTTATCCATTGTTTGGGAGTTCTATCCATTGTTTTGCAGGAGGGAGCCATAGCATCTTCAGCCAAGATTACGCATTTGCTTGGACAGCGCAGTCTCTTGGAGGGATCACGCAATTTGTGGTAGAGGCAGTTCCGGGAGTGAGGATATATCAGGGATTTCTGCCCGAGGATAGTGTGAAGGGATCATCTCTTCACTATTCATCATTTTGATACAGGAGGAGACCATCATTTGCAGAGGATCATTCAGGGCCAGCGTATTTCACTAGGATAGCGTTACTTGTCAAGGGAGGTCAAATTCTGGGGTCATTCATTCCGGGATTCCTTTCTCGACTTTTTTGGGTTATTGGAGGAGAGCTCATTCCCAGAGTTTCATATTTTTCTGAGCAAGGGAACAACCCCAAAGAGCCATCCCATTTCAGTAGTAGCAGCAGTCCGGCAGCAGCATTTGGAGATTACGCAATCCTTGACAGAGCAGTCATTCATTGAGCATTTTTTAGAATATTTCCAGCTTGCCTTGTGCAAGCCAAGGTGCCATCATTCTGATCACCTTTGTACTCATTGTTATCTTTCAGTTATATAATAAAATGGCTCAGAGTTTCTCCACATTTGCATTATTGGTATGATGTCTCTCTATTTTTTGTAGATGCTTGTTTATGTTGATTTGTATTACTGTTTATTTCTATTCGGAATATTACACAACCAATGTCACTAACATCAAGGTACATAGAGGGATTGATGCTCTTGACTAAATACGAGTTCCATACCTTAATACATAACAAAATCCAATGGAAACATTGCAATCCCCCCAATCCTGATATCCTAAAAAGCTGATAAGTCTGTTGGATTTTGAATGAGATTTAAAATTCTACTTTCTCCATATGAAATCCAATGAGGTTAGAACCATAGTTAAACATCCTAAGTCATTTCATGGTAATGTTAAAAATTTAAGTAAAAGAATGAAAATGAAGATTAAGGAGACATTTCTCCTTAATCTTCATCCTTAATCTTCATTTTTATTCTTTTACTTTAAGAATTTAACATTACCATGAATCGCATATCAATACTAGAGCCATAGGCTTCATCATTAGGCTTCCCAATTCAAATTGTTGTTTCTTTGAAAAATAATTGCATTTGGAATGTATTTGCAAAAACAAAATTGCCAAAAAGGCTAGGGAGCGAAAATTTTGCTCCCTGCAGGAGCGGGTTCGAGGGAGAGTGCCAATCCCCCGCAACCTTGCTTAGATTCTGCAAAGCCCTACGGTGATGTTGTAAAGTGATGCTAGTGTGATGAATCAAGTCATATAACAAGCCTAGATAACTTGGGACATTATCATTAAGTGAGTTTACTCTAAGAAGTTTTTTTTTTACTTAGTTAATTATTGGTACTTTTTAGCACTTAAAATTAATTGAGTTTTTTCATCCAAGCTATAGTCTCAAAGTCGGATTTGGGCTTGATCACAAGGCCTTGGGTGAGTCCTAGTGTCTAAAGTCATTGTATATTACCATACTAGATCACTCAAAAAAATTCGCAGAATTTGATTAGGTCTACGGGTCAGTTTTTTAATTTTTAAAATTTATCGTAAGACGGAAATTTTAATAAATTCTAAATGTAAATTGTAATATGTGATCTTTAGAGAAGTTGTATGGAGTATGTGTGCTCAAAATTAAACCTCTACTCCTCAAATTTATACTAAGACACACTTTGAGGTGTGAAAAAATAGTTATGGACCCTGAAAACTCACTTTTCCTAAGCCTATGGGAAAATGTGGCAATAAATTGAGCCAACAATTAAATAAATTGGAGAAAATAAATACCCAAACGACAAAATGATGTCGAAATGAGGTGGAAATGTTTCAATAAGTTATGTTGACCTTGCCACCTACACCTAACTGCAAGTTAAAGGGAAAAGCCTTCAACCCCACAAGGCGTGGTTGGTGGCAAGGATCTCAGAGAAGGGACTGTACACTAAACCTCACTCTCTCTATTTAAGCTATCTCCTAGGTTAGCTATGGGGGGTAGTCCCTAAATGGAAAACTAAGTTAAAAGATGTGAGTTTCTAGAGTTGTTAGAGTTAAAAGATTACCTCTTCAGATTTATAAGCAAAAACATGATATGAGCAATAACCATCAATACATAAGATAAGAATGAAACATATGAGAAACCAGTGCCTTCAGAGTATTGCTCTTAAAATGAAATTGTATTTGCTTAAATGAAGTGAACTATTTACAAATGGAAAGCAAAAGTAATCATGAAAAGTGAAACAAGAAACTGTTCACACAAGATATTATAAATGCAAGATACAAGAATGTTTTTAAGATATATAAATTGGTGAATCAAAACATGTGAATATATATTGCCAAAATTCAAACAATTAGTAATCTATTTTGGAGAATGTAAATGAGATGATATAAAAACTCAAATGTTAGATCAAGATAACTGTAGAAATTTCTGAATCTTAATTCGTATGCATAAATAATTTCTGTTAATCCGGTTAAGCTTCTCCTACTTATACGAGTTATCAACTGAATAAATTCAAGTTACCATAAAAGCAAAACACATAATAGATCTCTACCAATTCAGATCTAGAATAAGCACATGCACACATAGACAAAGTGACTGTAATATTCCCAATTAGCTTTGCTAATTGGAATATTGCATTTTTGCTTTATTTTGCTGCTTTAGATAGAAATAATAAATAAAGTGAGAAATAAGAGGGGTCACCTCACTTTATAATAAAGTGTTCTTTTTCCTAGTAGCTTGACGTTGTAACTTAGAGAGGGGCCTTGGGGGTCCACGTGGATATGATGGAGGAGACATAAGGTTAACCCAAGGTAAACTGCGCAGATCCAGGGTGAGTTGAGTTTTGGAGGGAGATTGGTGTTATAAAAGGAGAGGCTCTCACCTCATTTGATCATCCATGATTTGATATTATTATTGATAGCTGGACTTCTGTCTGCTTCAGCACGCCGGTTGTTTAGTCGGTCTGCAGCACTGTTTAGTGCACGAGTGTCTCCGGTCGGAGATCTCACCCTTAGCCTCGGGGGGACTTCGAGTGCGCATTCAGGAGAGGAGCCAACGGTTTCACCGCGAAACGGGGACTTCGAGTGCCCGCCCTAGTAAGGTTTTACGAGTTCATCTTTCGGTTCCGGCGACGAACGACGGCGGTTTCGAAGCATATGCGAGGAGGGAGAAAGCCCTGCGCGTGGCTAGCGAGGAGCAAGAGAAGGAAGGACGCGATTCTTGAAGGAGAAAGGACGTGTCTCCGCTACGAGAGGGGACGGCCCGATCCTTGCGAGAGAGGAAGGACGACGTCCAAGGAGGACGCGGTTCGGGGACCCCGAGAGAAAAACGGCGATTTCGGGAGGGCGGCGGTGGCTTGTCCCAGCCTAGGTGAGGGACGGCGGCTCCATTTACGAAGAGTGAGGTTGCGGGGAATCTGAAGAGCAGTGATGCCGATCCCGGCTTTAGAGGAGGACTTCCAGATCTTGCAGATCTGATCTTTGTATGTGGCAGTCTGGCTCTTGTAAGTTGAAACACTTCTGAGTATTCTTAGCAAACCCTGCCCTAGAATCTCAGCTTAGCTTTAGTGCTCCTCTGTGTGTCTTTACAAATGACCCCAAGACTTTCCTTTATACTTTTCTCGTTGACAAATCAACGGCTATGATCAGATCTTGAATCAACGGCTAAGATTAAAAGAAAGCTTGACCCGTGTGACTTAAGACAATTTCGTCACATGTTTAATTAAATTCACTTTAATTATTTAAGTTTCCTAAGTTTTAACTTAGGAAATACATTAAAATAATTAATTAATTTAATATCTCCTAAACCAGATGAAATTTCCCAAATCCATTTCTGGGTCTTGTAGATCAAGTGTACTCTAGTCCCTCTACAAATTTTGGGACCTAGAGCACAATTGATGCTACCCTAAATACACAAAATCTCAACACTCCCTTTTAGCATCAAGGGTGTGCTCTAGCAATACATCACACTATGCATTATATGACTTTGAGTACTGGTTCTGTGCTGCTGAAGCTTGGCCTGCTGCCACTCAACTCTGCACTGCTGTTGCCATTCTGTATTGTTGCCCATGACTCTGCCACTGTGACTGCAACTTCTGTACTGCAGCTCTCTCTCAATATGTTGCATTTGTGCTGCTCAGAGCACTGCAACTTCAGTTGTTGAGAGAAACAATTAAATCTCCTGCCTAATCTTTGACAAACAAGTCTAATGGATTTCATCCTCATCACTGAAGCTCCATAGGCTACAGATCTGTGCTGGCAGCTAAAGAACGATACACAGCTACAGCTCTGCCTGCATAATCAGACTCCCTCTGTACTATTGAAGTCACATCAGCCCCTTGTGCTGAAATCTATCACGCTGTTGTTGCACTGCTCTGTCCCTCTGAAGCTCTCTGCGTCGTTGCAGCTCTGCACTGCATAAGCAGCACAGCTCTGCGCTGCTGAAGTCACATCAACCTCTGCGCTGCTACTGCTTCTACGTTGTTCCTGCTTTGCTCTGCGCTGCTCCTCCCAGACTTCAGATCTGCCTCTGCCTCTGCCTCATATGTGATCTATGCACCCACTGCTCCACTTGTCCAGCTACTGTCTTAAGGTTGTCGTAGCTCGCTTGTGATCCAAGAGATGACCTGCTCAAGGATCCCGCCTCTCTTTCATGTAGCTCCTCTACATGTCCATGTCACCCCACCTCCGTAGTTCATGAGCACTCATGGTTGCATCATCTCCTGATCCATCATCTGCCACAGCTGCCTTGGAAGAAGATGCTTCCTTGTCCCTTTTCTTCTCCGAACAATGGTTGGCAAAATGTCCCATTTCACCACACTGGAAGCACTTGATCTTTGAAAGATCCTTCTTCTTCCTTGGTTGCTTCTTTGATGCCAAGGCTGCATCTTCCTTCTTCACTTTGCCCAATCCTGGGTTGTGCTGCCTCTTGGTGAACCTGCGGAGTTCTTCTTGACACAAAATTAACCACAAGCTGTCCCAATCTGGGAGGTCCGCACTGCCCAAGATACTTTGGACAAAGGTTTCCCACTCATTCGCAACTGCATTGAGGGCAGTCCTGACTATCACATCATCATCCACCGTTGCACCTGTTGCAGTCAACTGATCTCTGATTGACTGCAATCTGAAGAGAAAATGTTCCATGTCTTCTCCCTTGGTCATCATGAATGACCTCATCTAAGTCTCCAACAGCATTTTTCTTTGGATAGACTTTCCCTCATATAGGGAAGTCAAGCCCTTCCACATCTCGTTCGTTGTCTTTTTCTCAGCTACATGTGGTACAATATGGTCCTTGATACCATCCATTATCAGCCGCTTAACACGCCCAGCAACCTCCTTATGCTTCCGAAGGAGATCCGCATCTGTCGATGTGGCCAAAGTCTACTCTGCATGGTCTCTTAGATTGTACACCTCAAGGACAATAAGGATCCTTGCCTTCCAAACCGAAAATTTTGAGAGGCCATCTAGCCTATCTTGATCACGCGGTCCATGAGGAGCCATCTGCTCAGAAAGTGTCAGAACTTCCTTTTCTCTTTACTAGAGAAATGGATCTAAGGCCCTTGGTGAAACAAGTGCCTTCTGCTTCCTCTAACACTTGATTTCCCTCCTTGGAAATCTACCAAATCAACTATGATTCAGCTTCTTCTTTGATCCTCTGATCAAACTACAAGTTTCCTTTGGCAAGAAACTCTCTGAGAAGTTGATCTCCTCCCAATCTTTGTCACTTGTGCTAAGGCTAAAAATCTGAAAGCTTCAGAATTTTAACCCCACCAGCTCTTCTGAATTTCTGCAGCTTTTCTGCAATCTTTTCTGGATCTGACAGATTCAGATCTGAATCACACTAGCTGGCTTCAAACCAAACCAGCGTTGTTTATGAGCTGCCTCTCCGCAGTAATTGCGTGGGCTTGCTAGGACATAGCGCTGGACAACGTCACCCTTCCCTCTGGGTGAATCTGCTCCTGAAAACTACGTTGTCCCTTCAAATCTGCGTTTCTGTTGTTTTTCCAGCTGTTTTCTGCAACTAGATCCTTCAGATTCTCCTGCTGATGACCCTCCTAGATCTGCAATTGCTCTGATACCATGTAGAAATTTCTGAATCTTATATCTTATGCAGAAATTGTTATTGTTAATCTGGTTAAGCTCCTCCTACTTAGATAAGTTATTAACTAAATAAATTCAAGTTAACATCCAAGCAAAACACATAACAAATCTCTAACAATTCAGATCTAGAATAAGCACATGCACACATTGACAAAGTGACACAGCTATTTTTGGACAAATAGTCCCCGGAAAAACCCAAAGTGGGAAAATCGATCTCTCACTATTGGAGGGTTCTATTAAGAATATTTCTGAATACACAAATCCGGGTTCCAGATCTGGAAATCCCGACAGAGAAAATACTAGATCTACAGCTCACTGGCTGATCTAGGGCTAAAATAATTACTGATCCACACCCTCAAACGGGATTTATAGAACTCAGCCAAGATTAGGGCCTAGAAACCCTAGCGCTGCCCCTGAAAGGCTCTGCGTCAGCCTCTAAAACCCCTGAAAGCCTCTGCGTCAGCCTTGGAAGTCCTCCAAACCCTCAGCGTTGCTCCGGAAGGGACTGCGTTACCTCAGACTGGGTGACGCAGTCACTATGCTGCCCCTGAAGGGTCTCTACGTAACCCCTGAGGGTTTCCTGCTGAAAATCACGCTGTCCTTGGAGAGACTACGTTGTCCTTGCTACTGATGCTGCTACCTTCCTCTGCGCTATCCATGAGCTTATCTCTGCCTCTTGTGTATTCTACACCCTGGGATTAGATCATCCCCTTGGTCTAAATTCCCCTCTCTGCATCTGAAACACTTCCGAGTATTTCTTAGCAAACCCTGTCCTAGAATCTCAGCTTAGCTTCAGTGCTCTGCCTCTGTGTGTCTTTACAAATGACCCCAGGCCTTTCCTTTATACTTTTCTCGTTGACAAATCAACGGCCATGATCAGATCTTGAATCAATTGCTAAGATTAAAAGAAAGCTTGATCCGTGTGACTTAAAACAATTTCATCACATGTTTAATTAAATTCACTTTAATTATTTAAGTTTCCTAAGTTCTAACTTAGGAAATACATTAAAATAATTAATTAATTTAATATCTCCTAAACTAGATGAAATTTCTCAAATCCATTTCTGGGTCTTGTAGATCAAGTGTACTCGAGTCCCTCTACAAAATTTGGGACCTAGAGCACAACTGATGCTACCCAAAATACACAAAATCTCAACATGACCAAGGCCTACCGAAGTTTCTATGGGGAGAAGCTGCAAACACTGTAGTGTATGTTCAAAATGTGAAAATTCCTAGATCTAGCAATATAAGGAATCCTACTACATCAGCTGAGTGCACTTCTCCTATTAAGTAAATTACATATACATAATTAATTCATATCTGAATTATTTAAGTAACTACTGAAGCAACCTACACTAAATAAATATGATTCTAAAACAAGGAAACTGAGCAAGACATCAATTACACATAGGACACAATTATTTTTGGACTAAGTCCCCGGAAAAAGTTAAAACCCAATGAGGGAAAACCGGTGCAGCAGATCTGAGGCTTTGTAATATTAAGCAGTAGCAAATCCTGAATACATCTCTGAATACCTCAAGGGTTATTCAATTACAGGGAGAAATACTGGAAAAAGAAACTGTGAGTTTTACCTCACACAATCACTGGAAAATCCGACTGATCCGGTCACTGGAAAAGTTGCCTCTAGAGGTCTCTAAGCAGTGACTACGTAGGCCCTGAGTTACCTCCTTTAGGCACTGCGTCACCCCAGCAACAGAACGATCTGACTCCTGGAATCACAGATTTGGGCCTCCTGGTCTCACACCCCGGCTTCTAGATCTGATCTGGCAACTGAATCTCGGACTCCCTCGCAACCTCTGCATAGCTCTGATTGGCTCTGCACAGCCTCTGCATCACCCTGACTAGCTCTGCACTGGCTCTGCTGGACGTCTTCCTGCTTCTCTCTGCTGATGATTCTCCAGCTGAGAAAATCTCTCTCTAGATGCTACTCTACCCCTCACTGCATTGAATCACTTAGATCTGATCTTCATCCAAGCATTGCTCCGTCAGAAGAATTTGATCTCAAGATTCACTCTGTGTGTCTCTCCAAATGACCCTCGAGCCTTCCTTTATAGTCTTTTCGTTGAGAAATCAACGGCCGAGATTAGATCTCTAATCAACGACTAAGATTATAACATGACTTGATCTCCGCCTTTTCTAGATTATTCTCACTCTGATTTATTAATGTCCTTTAATTATTTAATTTCCCTAAGTTTAAACTTAGGGTCTCCATTAAAATAATTAATTATTTTAATAAAACATTAACTGAGTGGAATTTTCACAAACAGTTTCTGGGTTCTTTGGAATGCCCGCGTCTAAGCCTATCCACCAAATTTGGGGCTTAGAGCACTTTTCGACGCTACAAAAATCAACACAAAATAGATGCCCACATCAAGCATTGGACTCCAAGACTCCCGAAGAAGTTTTCACCAGTAAGAAACCTGATGTTCCTCACTTTAGAATTATTGGAAGTCCCATATATTTTCATATGCCGAAAAAAAATAGAAGCAAGTTGGATGCTTCTAGAAAGAAGGGAACATTTGTGGGCTATAGTGAAACCTCAAAGGCATATAGAATCTATGTGTCTAGTCAAAAGGAAGTGGAGATAAATCATGATGTCACCTTCGATGAAGATTGTACCCTTGGGAAGGTTAAAGATCTTCCTATTTCAAAGAAAGACAAAGATGAAGATGCAGGAAAGCAAGAAGAACCAAAGGATGAACAGAAGCCCAATGTTGAAGGTCCAATGGATCTCATTGATCCACCTCCTAGTGAGCCCTCTTCTTCAAAAAGAAGACCCTTATGGCTCAAAGATACTCTCAAAGATGTCGAGAGACATATTGCACCGAGGGGGGACATTTCGTGAAAGTAAGAAGCCGAACAGGTACCAAGGGTACTTAGTAGCCATGAGCACCATTGTTCAATCTGAGCCTGGAACGTTCGAAGAAGTCGTGAAGCACCAAGTTTGGAAGGATGCAATGAACGAAGAGTATGAGTCAATCATGAAGAATGATGTCTGGGATGTGGTCCCTAGACCACAGGACAAGTCTGTTGTCACCTTGAAATGGCTTTACAAAATCAAACATGTAGCTGATGGGAGTGTTGAAAAGTTCAAGGCCGGGTTCGTTGCCCGAGGCTTCTCGCAAAAGGAAGGTATAGACTATGATGAGATATTTGCACTAGTTGCCCGATATACCACCATATGTTCAATCATTGCCCTTGTTGCCTCTCAGAGATGGAATCTACATCAAATGGATGTCAAAACTGCTATCTTACATGGCTTGCTTAAGGAATAAGTTTATGTAGAACAACCCGAATGGTTTGAAGTTCTGGACCGAGAGTCACATGTATGCAGGTTGAAGAAAGCCCTTTATGGGTTGAAGCAAGCCCCCCGGGCTTGGTATGAAAGGATCGAGAGCTATCTGATGTAGCTAGGGTTTACAAGAAGTGAAGCTGATTTGAACCTTTACTTTAAGGTCGATAATGGCAAGCCTCTCATTTTGGTGCTCTGTGTGGACGATCTTTTTCTGACAAGTGCAGACCCTTTCATTCATTAATGTAAGAGGGAGTTGGCTTCTAAATTCAAGATGAAAGACCTAAGGTTGATGCACTACTTCCTAGGCTTGGAGGTCTGGCGAAAGCTAGGTGAGATTTTCCTTTCTCAAGGAAAATATATTGTAAAGTTGCTTGAAAGATTTGGGATGGTGGACTGCAAGTTTGTGACTAGTCCGATGGAACTCAACTTTAAGAAGTTATGCGGAAGTGTTGTTGGGCCCGATTTGGGAAATCCTTCCGAGTATCGTCAACTCGTGGGGGCCTTGATGTCCTTGGTGAACACTCGTCCAGAAATATGCTTTGCAGTGAATACATTGAGTTAATTTATGGTCAAGCCTCATCACATACACTGGATTGCTGCCAAGAATCTTTTGAGATATCTCTGGGGCACAATCAACTATGGATTGAGATACACTGTTGGGAATTTGAGGCTCCATGGATATATTAATGTTGACTAGGCTGGCAGTGTGGTGGATCGTAAGAACACATTTGGATGTTGCTTCTCTCTAGGGTCTACTTCGATATCCTAGATGAGCAGGAAGTAGAAATCGGTTGCATTGAGCACCACCGAGGCCGAATACATTCCAATAAGTATGGCCTGTTGTGAAGTTGCTTGGTTGAGGAAGCTCTTTAGTGAGTTGTTTGAGCATGTGTTGGATACCACCGTGATCTACTGTGACAACCAAAGTGGGATTCGAATTTCAGAGAATCTCATGTTCCACGACCGCTCCAAGCATATTGATATCAGGTACCACTTTATCCGATATATGGTACAACGGGGGGTCATAAGGCTCCATCACACTGCGACTGATGAGCAGGTCACAGATATTCTCACAAAGCCCCTGGGGAAGGTCAAAATCTTAACCTTCCATGAGAGACTTGGAGTCATGTATAGACCCTCCTATGAGGGTCCTACATGAGTTGGACATTGAGCTTTGGGAGCTCCGGGGGACTTAGGGATACTTCTTGGAGCTATGAGTGAGTTCACCTTTCCCTAGTTGTGCGCTATGTACAGGGTGAATGGTTCACCTTCTCCTGTGATACCCCCTTTGTTGGTTGATATATGAGCAGGTTCACCTTCTCCTGTTGATGCCCCAACATACATCCTACCCATGTAGTCCAAGAGTTATGGGAACCTCTCATCTGGCCAATGCGTTGGGAAATGAGGACAGAGACCATAGCACTACCGATGGACGCATCGTGTACTGTCATACTCTTTATGCGAAGATGCATGGCATTCAACAACTTGATCTGGGATCAAGTCTTATTGAGGTTTTTACCTCTAGACTGACTTTGGGTCAGTGGAGAGTGGAAAGGTCTTGTGAGTCACTCTCGATCAAATTCTTCTTCATTATTTCTTCATAGTTCAGCAGAGCAGAGCAATGCATGGATGACAGTGATGGTACAGGTTGACAGATGGATAGGGAGGTGGATTTCTCCCTAGTTGAGAGGGAGTGTTAAAATTGGCAACTAGGGCCAAACTCCACCTTGGAAAGCTCATATGATGGAGAGGATATTTTTATTGGATTCGTCTTTCCGAGAGGTGCAAGATTGATCTAAAGATCATCTTGTTTGGATGAGCAAAAGTAAGATTTTGAATTTAATTCTCACACGTGCAAATTGTGAAGGTCAGCCAGAAGTCTAATGTAGGCTCATAAGCCCCAACAGATGTGTCTCCACTCTCAACGAATTGTATAAATAAGAGAGACCAGAAGTCTAATGTAGGCTCATAAGCCCGAACAGATGTGTCTCCACTCTCAACGAATTGTATAAATAAGAGAGACCTCTTCCTCATTTTGGACATCATCACTCAACACATTCTCTCTCCTCTCTTGATTGGGTTGTACAATAGGAGCAACTTCTTCACACGTGTGGCAAGGGTGACCGAATATTTCAAGAAGGAACCGAAGATCTGTTTTGGGCAAATTACAGCAGCGTTGACCATCGTTAACCGAGGGTCAACTCCACTGTTTTGACTGCGGTTTTTAAACAGTTCCTTCGATCTTTTTGGGCCGCATCTTCTGGCACAAAACAAAGGCAATTGGAGCAGGTTGACTTGTGTTGACCGCATGACCTTTAACCGCTGTGTTGACTTTGCGTTGACCGAATTTGACTGTGTTTTTCAAAGTTGTTTTGGGTTGACTTTGACTGCCTTAGGAGGCCGAATTGACTGAGTTTGACCGAGTTGATTTGGAGTATTTCTGCTGGTTTGACCAGCATTGACTTTCTGGTTAGGGCATCCTGTTGATCGTCGTTTGACTGGACTATTTTGACAGTGATTGGGCAAGTGAATTTTGTATTATGTACTCTCTATCTTTGCTGAACTTTTGAAGAATAATAAAAAGATTTGATCAAAGGGTTTTCCCCACATTGGGGTTTTTCCCTGGCATCCGCCAAATATTGTGTCATCTTGTCTTGGCTTGTCTTCTGCATACTGTTTATGTTCTATCTGCATTTACTATCAAGTTAATGTGATTGCTAATCTGGAAATTAATATTGGGCTAATAAGAAAGACTGAAGTAAATTGCTCTAAAGCGTAGAACATACCATTGTTATCTAAAATTAACAGATAATGATAAAATGTACCTAATGGTGAATGTTGCGGCACTGGATATTCTGGGTGACTAATAGGTGGTTCCATCTATAGGTCTGAGCAACTTAACTGGGGTCCAGGTCCTCCACAGGGACATATTAACACCCACAGGTGACGCGTTAAGAGCCATGGGACTCTGAACAATTGTAGAGCATCAGTCATAGCCATGGGCACATTCAGCACCCATAGTGTTCCTACATTTTGCTTTATTATTCATGGGACGATGCACTTGGACCGGGATGCCACCAGTTGGCTTAGCAGTGATCACATGGTTTGGCAGTTGATCCAGGGCCTAAATGAAGTTTGTTTCATGCCTTGAGTTATGGAAAGGCTAGCACCATCTTCTATGCCCTCAACGTTGGAACAGAATCAGGCATATTCACCACTTGGAGACCCAAGAGTCCCATTTTTGTGCCCCAAGCCCAAAACTGGGGCCCAGAGGATTTTGTTAGAGATCTAGGAGCCAACCCCTAGAACATGATTTTAGACGGCCTCTTCACTCATCATGGCACTATTGGTCCTCAACGTAAGCCCTAGGAGGGCTCCTTATGGCATGACGTCAACATTTTGGCCTTCTTATGTGGAGATAAATCATATTTCACAAAGGTTATTGGGTCAGCTTGTGACCTAGACATGTTTTGCAAACTATTTTATCGTTTTGTAGGGGCTTGTAAGCTAACAAGGCATGTGAACGCCTCATATAAATTGAACTTGTCAATTGAATCAAATCATCATCACACATTGAAATTTTGGCCTCCTTAGAGGAACTTGCACTTGCTTTCTTGTGGATTGTTTGAGATCTTTGGATGTATTTTGATATTTGGAGTTGATCTTGGATATTCTTTGGAGCTATTTTTTGTTCTAATGGATGGAAATCTTGCATGTTATCTTGTAAGTGCACTCGATTGTTAAAAACTTAAAAATTTATTTCTTAATTTCTAATGTATGGAATTATTAATTCTAGGTTATGCGAAATTGTGCCCTAATTTGTTGAAGATCAATTTTAATGCTATCTAGATGAATATTGCATGCATTACTCATACATAACATGTAATGAATGGTCCTAGTGGTGAACTCCTAGTAGCTCTCCCATAAAACTCCATTTTTCCACTGAGTGGGTAAATGCTAGAAATTTGATTGCTAGGGCATCAAATTTCGGCTTCCTTAGCAACAAATTTGGCTAATCTTTATCATCCTAGACTCCATATTCCCAAGGGAAAAGGCACTAATCCAACTTGTTGGTGATCATTCTTAATTTTTCTTCATATTTTCTCTCTCAAATTCAGCCCTTTCAAGGCGTAGGAAAATAGGGCTTGGTGTGAATCCCTAGGCAAAAGAATTTTGGTGGTTGGAGAGCCTAAACATTAAGAGGATAGTATTTGCCACTAATTCTATCATTTTGGTGGGCATCCACTTCAATTTCAACCATAGATTTCCTTTCCCTAGTTGTTTACCTACAAGGGAAACCTTAGTTCTCCTTCAACTTAAGGGCTTCCTTGAACGTTTCATGAGCCTTAGCATAGTTGGTATACATTGTAAGAAACCTTTTCTCCAAGCCTTGACCTTTGGTTGCTCCAACATATGTCAATTTTATCAAACCCTAGGTCTTGTGCCCTTATTTCTAGGTCTCCTCATAGAAATCAAATTGCTTCCTTGTGAAGCCTTGAACCTAAATCGTGTCTTTCTTGAAAAGTTCCTAGTGAGATCATTTCACACACTAACCCCAGAATACCTATTATAAGTGATCTCTTTCCTATTGGGACTCCTCCCATTGACGAAAGTTCGTAAAGAGCAGGTGGTTTTGGTTGTGGTGATAGTGGGTCACTACCCCATTGTTGCTCTTCTTGGTCTAGTTTATACCTTGTAGGGTTTCCCTCTCCAAGTCCTACTAGATTTTGCGGCAACAGAACAGAGCATCAATTTTCTTGACCTAAATCCTTGTATGGAAGAGTTTGGCCATCTCCTTCTATTCCCGCTATTGAAGGCTACTTAGATTTACCCCCTTCTACATTAATGTACAAACGATCTTCTCGTCCACACCCAAGTTTCTTTCCACCTAATTGCTTGAATCTATGGCTATAAGATTTTCTTTTTCGCATTTTTCTTCCAATTCTTCAGGTTGAGTTCTAGATGTAATTTCCAACACTTCTCCTCTATATGACCATCGAATTTACAATGGTTCCAGTGGCTGCTGAGATCTTTGCACTGGTGTGTTGTAGTTGTTGTCTTTTTGTCTTTCCCCTTTTCCATTTCTTCTTCCATTCTTTGGAATCTTCCTAGTGTTCCTTTTACTTTGAACCACTTGATTGTCCTTTCTTCTAGCCTATGTTTTCCAAGTATTGTGCCTGTACACAAGCTTCATCACCATTCTAGGTTTGAACTTTGAACAACATCACCTGCTTTCGCAAATGGTTGTGTAGACCCCCCAGATACTTTAGTAGTAAGTTTGGGTTCTTGGGAAAGTTACCCAGAATTATTACCATCTCCTTGAATTTTGATGTGTACTCTTATACACTCTACCTAATCCATTAGTCCTCTACGTACCAAATAGGGTAGAACTGGAGGATCCCCCTCCAACCTCATGATTTTCATATGGTTTTCCCACCAATTAAAGGCATGGCCCTCTAGTTTCAAACAGACAAACAAAATTTTGTGTTCCTCCTCTATATGATGGATGTAAAATAAACCTCTAAGTGCTTCAACCGCTTCAAACAGTGATTTAATTATGAAGCACCAATCTCACCTTGATATCGTTGGATGTCGACCTTCACTACCTTCTTAAACAGGGACTGTGAATGGTTCATGGCACTCAAACTAGGTTGTTCTTTTTTGGGTTCTCTCTTACACTCCTTCTCTATTTCTTCTCGATCCCCTGAATTTCCCTATGATCTGACCTCTGAGTTGGAACCTCCATCTTCTCTGATTCCAAGCTTATTTGCCAGAGCCGCCATGAGGAGGTTAATATTACGGCTGATATTTGCGACCTACTCTTCTAGAGTTGCGAATCTCTCCTATGTCGAATCTCAAGGGTTATTAACAGATGCATCAGCCATGGCTAGAGTTTTATGACTTTCTACTTAATCTGATCTAATCCTCTGCAACTCCCCATAATATACCCAATGAAACCTGCTCCAATACCAATATGATCCATAAACTGTCGTGGATATTCCACTATATAGTTCGTCAAAACAGATCTGATAGAGATTTACTGAAATTCAAAAATCTATATTATGAGGGTTGATTTTCCTTAGACTTTCTAAATTTATTAAATTGTTGTTTCTACTTATGCATGCAATGTATAAAAGGTGAAAAATAGAGAACAAATAGAACAATTAATCAAAATAACAGGATATGAGCTAGGAAACCCTTTTGGGAGAAAACCTAGCTAGAAGGTGAGATTACTTTCCGCTCTCTCTCTAAATGGAAATGGTGCAAATACAAAAGAGTGAATCTAATGGCACATGGGCCTCTACAAAACACAAACCCTCTCTGTTTTGTCATCTCTCTATCCACTCTAACTTACTCTACTCTACTATGGAACAAATGCACTAGAATAGAATCGAACCCCTTTTCCTCGTAGTGGCCCAATTCTAACACAACCTAAAAGACTAGGGGTTAAATTTGACCCATTCAACCCTCGACATGGATTACAACTCGGCCATTCTAGAGCCTTCTTCATAGACCCTGTGAAAATTCTACTGCAGTATATTGGTTTATTTCCTCCTACTTGATTTAATTTATACAAGTAATTTTCAGAAATTAGATTCAAAAAATACTGAAAATAAACACAACTACAGCCTACACATGCAGATCATTTACTGAATAATTCATTCATGCAACAAAGTGACACATGGATTTTTGGACATAAGTCCTCGGAAAAACCCAAAGCGGGAAAACCGATTCAGCAGATATGAGGGTTTTATTATTAAGTAGTTATGAGTACATCAAATCTGGGTTCCAACCTTGGAAAACCCGACAGAGAAAAAAAGATATAAAATCTGCAGCTAACCTGAAGATCTAGTGCCAAATATTTGACTAATCCACACCCTCAAACGGGATTTACAGGACTCAGCCCGGATCTGACCCTAGAAACCCTCAGCGTTGCTTCTGAAGCCCTAGCATTGCCCTGAAGGGACTGCGTCAGCCTCTGTGTGGCTCTAGGAGGGTCTGCGTCACCCTAGGAGGGTTTATGCTTCCCCTGCGCTGCCTCTACTTGGCCAACATCAGCCAGCGTGGCCCTAGTTGCCTCTGCGTTGTCCCTGCTGCTCTACGTGGCTCTGAAGCCTCTTTGTGTTGTCCTTGTGGCTGCTCCTCTTGTTGTCTCTTGGCCCCAGAATCAAAACATTCCCTTGGCCAATACTACCCCTCACTGCAGGAAATTCCACTGGAAATTCTTAGCAAACCCGCTCTAGAATTCCAGATCTATTCCTTAGTTCTACAGAAATTGTGTGTCTTCAACTGACCCTCAAGCCTTTCTCTTATACTTTTTCGTTGAACCCTTCAACAGCCGAAATTAAATCATCCATCAACGGCTGAGATTAAAAGACTACTTGATCCATGTGACTTAAGACAATTTTAGCACATGTGTTAATTAATTCACTTTAATTACTTTATTTTCCTAAGTTAGACTTAGGAAATCCATTAAAAATAATTAATTATTTCTGGGTCTTGTAGATCAAGTGTACTCTAGTCCCTCCACAAAATTTGGGACCTAGAGCACAACTGATGCTACCCCAAATACACAAAATCTCAACAGACCCCACATGGCTAGCCCCTTTTCCACAAGTAACGGGGGCTAACATGGTATCCTCTTGAATTATGGTAGACAATCATGATAGGTCAACTACCGAGAGGCATGACTTTCTCATACGAGCTCTAATTGAGGCAATTCTTGCTTCGTTGGAAAGGTATCGATGTGTACATTATGGAATCTAGGTCCATAGTAAGGTCGGGACCACAAAAGGTGGTCATCTAAGGCATCAAGATAGCTCCTAAAGTTTTTAACCCTAAATTTTCCAAATTGGGACCGCTTGTAAAAATGACCCTACAAGTTGATTCCTCCAATTTTTCTATTCTACAAGCATCAAAATGGATGACAAATAAGATAATGATCCAATCCAGATCAATAAGGTAAAGGAACACAGATCTTTATAAGCGGAATAGAAATTTGCAATGAACAAGCAAATGCCTCAGTAGTAACAACTTCAACGCTTGAAACTTGTAAAGAATTATAAGTTGTAGGAGGTAAATTGAAAATCATCTTTAGACATTCCATCCAGAAAATTTCAAGCGTTGACAAGGATTTAGTGATTGCTCCCAAATTTTCGGATTTATGAACAACCAACAGGAATTTGCAAGTTATGGAGTAAATTAGCGAGAAGAAGGAAAAGAATATTTTGAAGGATCGAAGTGGAATTAAAACAAGTTCCCAAATGGTTTTTCCCCATTAGAAAGGATTTTCAACAAGCATTATATGTAGAAGCAAAAAAAAAAATAATTGAGCCTGACAATTACATTGAGATCAAGGATCACTTGAAAGTCCAAAGCTTATAAAGATACGTAAAGGCACTTCTTAAGAAGAAAAGAGGGAAATTACAAATTTGATGAGGGTATATAGAGATGTCTTTGCCTGGTCCTCTAACGATTGAAAGCTTACAAAGCGAATATTATCTGACATACAATCCCATTGAAAGAGGATGCAAGCCTTTCAAGCAAAAGTTAAGACACATAAATCCAAAGCCAGCGCCTCTCATTCAAAAGGAACTTCAAAAGATGCTTGAAGCCATGATTATTGCTCCGACAAGACATTCGACTTGGGTAGTGAATCTAATACTGGTAATTAAGAACGCCTTTTGGTTCACTTAGTGCCAATGTTATCTTTCAAAGAAACATGGATTTTGCATTTAAGGATCTCGTGGGAACAAAAAATATAAATCTATCAAGATGATCTAATGGTATTTTCAAAAGAGTGAAGCTATCATTTGAAGCATCTTAAGAAAGTGTTCAAGAGGTATCATAAATATGGAATTTCACTAAATCCTAAAAAATCAATTTTGGGGGATGAGGAAGGTAAGCTTCTCAAACACATAATTTCAAAGGATGGGGTAAAATTTGATCTAGAAAGGATACAGGCAATTAGAATCTAGATAGACCCCTTTACCCTCACATAAGAAGGTAGTTCAATCATTCTTTGGCAAAATAAACTTCTTAAGGAGATTCATTCCCAACTTTATCGAGATCATTAAACTTATTTCGAGATTATTAAAGATGGAAGTGTATTTCAAGTAGAATAATGAAGATAAATGAGCATTCGCAATGATTAAGGAAGCAATTGTGATTGGGATATTCCAACATAATGGCCTATGTTCCATATTCAGTAGTCAAAGATATTTTGGCTAAACAAGATTGCTTAGGAGTCAAAGGTAAATGGGTGGCAAGGATACAACCATACAAGAGTATGATTTGGAACTCAAGCCATTTATAATAAAGGGGCAAGGGTTGGCAAAGATGTTAATTTAAGGAAACGAAATTGTTCTCAGTATGGATGGTGAAAATAATCTAAATATCTCCACGATGCTTGATAAGTTGGAGCAATATGAATGGTATGCAGATATATTAGTCTTAAGAACCTTATATGTCTAGATCATCTACTAGATTACAAGAGAAAAGCATTAAGGTCAAACATCTCAATCTTGCTTAATTCATCAAGGTTTGGATTGGAGAAACCCAAAAGAATTGATTCTCATATGCGTGGACCTAGAATGATCAAAGAGGCTCATGGAAAAGTTACATGGAGGATCATGGTAGGCATTACTCAGCGAAGACAACTCATACAATTTTAAGGGTCACTTATTATTGGCCAACTATATTTGTTGATGTCCATAGGTATTTTTTAGCTCTTGTCAAATTAGCCACAAAGTTAGCCATGTTGCCTTTGCAGCCAATCATAGTAGAAGCACCCTTCCAATAATGGGATCTTGATTTTATAGTTGAGTTTAAGGACAGTTCAAGTAATGGTTTCCACAGATCCTTATGTCTGCCAATTACTTCACTAGATGGGTTGAAGCTATACCTACAAAAAAAGCCAATTGACACAGTGGTGCTAGAGTTCCTAGAAGATAAGATCATCAACAAATTTGGTGTTCCAGCAAAGATCACCATCAGCGACGCCAATCCTCTAGTTCAATGGAAATGTCAACATTTTGTTTCAACTATAGCAATGTCTTATCCCATTCCTCCAACTATTATCCCAAAGAAATGGTCTTGCAAAATCAATAACAATAATTTCATAACCATCATGAAGAAAATAGTCGGAGATAACAAGAAAAGTTAGTATACTAAAATAAATATAGTCGGGGATAACAAGAAAGGATAGTAAAATAAATCATACTTGGACTCAAATAGGCAAGCGAATCAGTGAGGTGAGAGAGTAAGAGTTCGACTTGGACTCAAAAAACCTAGGCTCATTCGAATGACCAGCAATACCAACTCAGCTCATATGAGTCGCAAGTTCAAGCCAAGCCCAGAAAGTCCTGCTACCAAGCCAACATTCGCCCTTAACTTGTAATCAATCAAACATGCAGTTTATGGAAAAACTGTATCTGGTATGACTAAAAAACACTTCAGTGATTCTCAAGTTGTTTGGGCTTTTACTAAAGAGGCAATCCAGACACTGCTAGACTAAAGCAGGATACAACTTCTTGGAATGTGATTTTTTTCATAACATGAGTCAACCAGTTTCAATGGAAAATAGAAAGTCAATATTTGACCTGAGAAATTATTCTTCCCCTGCAACGCTTACACCAAGGGAGCCCATGAAGACACGGAGACTAAACTCAGGCTCAAATCCCGATGCTGGAGTCTCCGATCTCCTTGCTTCAGTTGGTATCAAGATAGACCAACTCCCTCCATTCAAGTATTATTTGTGTGCACCGGGACACCTCCTACCAACCAAACAAGAGATGAATAAAATCATCCGAGAGGATATTTACAGGAAATATGTACAGGTTATTTGGATAAACCCTCAAAATGGGTTACGTCCGAAGATGGCTTTCTATGCTGAGCACTTCATGTTGTTGAGAGATGGACTCATTGTTCAACCCCAATACATGCTTCGCCATTGGATGCACGCACTTTGGATTCCCTTGGGTCAGATCAAAGTAGGTTCTCATAAACTATGGATTGAGACTGACCATCAAATTGCCTGGTTAGACAGGATTTGCCAGTTGTGCCACCTCTAAGAGACTGAGTCGGAGGAGCACTTCATCTTCCGTTGCCCCATTTACTATGAGATTCGCGGGAGATTCCATTGCTTGTTCAGAGGGATCCAGACCTTGTCTAGCTTCTTTCGATACCCAGACCAGAGATGCCTAGCCTTGTACATACAAGAGGCCACGAGACTTCGCACACAGATTCTCCAACCTCCTCCTAGAACAGATCCTGTGCAGTAGATTACGTCATTTTTTACATTGCTCCCGTCAACAAGAGGCACGAAGTGACAAGTTAATAACATTGTTGCAACTTGCCTCATATTCTAGATCAATGTAGGCTAGAGGGGCCATCCCCCTAGCACAGGGACCCCTGAGTCATTATCGGACTAGATCTCTTACTACCAAGCAGTTGAGATTGCCCAGTCACCAACGACATATCACTTCTTCTCGGCAGCGACGTAACAGAAGCTCCAAATCCTCCCCTAGCCCTCCCTCAGGACAACACTCCATCTTGAGTTTTTTGCATTCGACCTTGAGTGTCAAGAGAGAGATTTAGTGGACCATTATTTTGTGCCCTCTACACTTGGAGTCCAGGACTTTCTTCATTTTGGTTTTCAGGCATTATGTTTTTCTTGCTTTATTTCTTATTTCTTGCTCTTTATATAGGAGACCTTTTGGTACTCCTCCTTGTATCGACATCATTGTACTCTGCAGTCCCATTGACCTACTTTTGTGATCATTCGTTGGACATTAATATAATTATCTTATCTTATCTTATCAAATGTTTAGTTTACATACTAATTTCAAGGCTCTCTGAATCATAGTAGCAAGATTCTGCTGCAGTGACCTTTTCCTTACAGAAATTTGTAATACGAAATTAAGTGAATATCTGATATAGTATGAATAGTACGGATACAGTGAGAGTAAATTTGCACTTGATTTATTTCATATTATTATCATACGTATTCGATCCCGTATATTCATAAACCCAAAAATTATAGACCAAAACCCTAAAAATATTGGAAGAAACATTCAATAGATTTATAAATATAAAACCAGCAAAATTTTCCAGAAATGGATTATTTTTTCTACGTTATTAAATGTTCTTAAGCCAACACATCTAAAATTCTGGAAGAACATACATATTCTGTATTAGAGACATTCTGGATTTTTTTTATTACATATCGAATCAAATTCGAATTCGTATGTGAATATTGCTACTGTGCTCTGAACCCTTCTGTTAGGAATGAAGGAAGCCATGTGTATGAACAATTAAACCCGGGCGATCTTTCATTCCCGAGCACAAAAGTGATACCGAGAACCTTCCAGAGGTTTCTGGAAAGTTCCTGATTTCTTGAAATTTTATGTGTTTCTAGAAATGCAGAAAGTTTCTACTAGCCAAAAATATAATCATGTTCCACTAACCAACTTTCTTTTAATGAAAATCAGCTATTCAAATGAAATCAATGGGAAAAATATATTACCTGGGCTGAGTGCGAACTATTATATCGGACGAACCGGCCATGGCCGGTTTCCCTCGTAAATATTCAAAACTGTCTTGCACAGCCGCAGAAAATCCCCCTGGACTGCCCGTCTTCCTGAATGACGGAGTCATGTCTCTCTCCTATTTGTCTTTTGCCTTTTTCTATGTATGACTTAATGTGGCTGCACAAATCTATATATAAATCTCTCCTATCTTTTCAAACAAAAACAGGCCCTCCTATTTGTTGTATTTCCTTTTTCCATGTATGACTTAATGTGGTTGCACAAATCTATATATAAATCTCTCTACTTTTTTCATAAAAGTGATTTTTTTTTAAATGAAGGACAATGTCAAGATAAACTTTACATGTTCAACTCAGCTCGAAGGAGCATTACAAAAGACATTGAGTATTAGGTCAATGAGAATTGAATTTAGGTGAAGAGGTTATTACTAAACTTTAGTAGAGTTATTTTTACTATTATTTTTGTCCAAAATTTATTATTCTATTATATATGAAATTTGTTTTCATTTTATATGTTGTAAAAATTAAAAATTTATATTAAAATGATATTTTTTAATATTTTAAAAGATAAAATTTATTGGTAGTTTAATTTATAGATGAAATGGTTTATTTTATGATCATTTTCTGGTTATTTTCAATTAAAAAGATTTTTAAAAATTTGTGTTTAAATTGTTTAATCTGCTTAATTCAATTGCTCCATGGGTTTTTGAGGTGTTGAATTTATTTATGCATTCAAAAACATATTTTAAATAACAAAAGTCTGATTTTGGTGAATTTTCATGAAAAAAAGTTATTTAGTCTATATGTTAGACTGCCCCAAAACTATCATATTTTAATTGTTAATTCATAATAAGAATAATTATTATGAATACTCATTTACAAAAAAAAAATTGATGATATGCAAAATACTCATTTACAAAAAAAAAAAAAATTGATGATATGTAAAAGGGCAAGTTTTTATTCTTATAATATATATTTAACTTTAAATTTAAAAATCAAATCAATTTGACAGAAATTTAATTTATATATTTCTTTTAGACAAATAAATAACTAATAAATTGAAGAAAAAATTAAAATTTTAGTTTAAAATTAATTATTTAGACGTTATAGTGTCTATTTTTCGAACTTCCCTTCATATGACGTTCCATATATATTTATGCCCATCATTTAAATGTTATTATTAGTCTCACTACAAGGAATAGCGGATGTTTTTGAGGAAGCCCTTATAAAAATACCTTAGACATCTGTTTCTAGTGGAGGTTACTAGAGGAGGTTGGCGGGCGGAGGGTTTTGCGGATGTTTTCCGCTCGATGCACTTATCACCCTAAACCGCACCGATGCGCACAAACCATTGGCACACCAGACACCGTGCACTCCGTACACACCCGCCCAGTGCGTTGTATTACTATAGAGCACCGGTGCTTTACAACTCTTCGGCACCGGTGCATCATAAAACAACGCGCCAAAACCGAAACCTCCCGGTGCAGTATTAAAAAACCGCACCAGTGCGCCTATAAACCCCACGCACCAGAACAGGGTTTAAAAAAAAATAAAAAATAAAAATCGCATTTTTCACTTTTCTCAGTGCTTTAGAGCTCTCAAGCACCGGTGCAATTTATCATTATCTGAGCCGCCTTGACATCGGTGCTCCCATTGCACCCACTGCTGTTGTGCATTGCCCACCAATCTCCAGCTTGCATTTTGCAAAATGGTGGTCAAATTTTCTTTTGCAAATTCTACAGTCAATATGCCTCCTCGACGACCAAATGTACAAGTATTTTTCTTGTTTTTCCGTAATTAAGATTTTTAGCAGATTATAATTTCAAATAACCTTAAAATTAACCATTTAAAAGGAAAAAAATAAAATTTGTCGCGCGGTGCGCTCGAGCCATTCGACTCGCACTGGTAAGCAGTGTTGCCTATAAAATTTATAGGTCGCACCGCAACCAGTGCTAACAGCAACTGCACCATTTCCAAGACGGTACCGAAAGGTGCACCGCCTTATTAAAAAAACAAACAAACCGGTGCGGTCATTTAGTCGATCGCACCGTTGACCATGTTGAATAGCGGCAACGCGGTGCGTTAATGGAAATATTTGCCCCGGTATTTGTCAGCACATCGCATTCGGCATTCCGACAGGGTCAATGGTGCGGCCTGGTAAAAGACCGCACCGTTGACTATGTAAATAGTCATAAGGTCAGTGCGTTGACACAACTATACGCGTCGGGGCATAGAGTTTAGTCAACGCACCGTACTCCTGACACCGTACATAGTCAATGGTGCTCTTAAAAATTTTAGGTGCACCGCCTACGGTGCGTTGAATGTCATCTGGGGCACGGCCCACGGTGCACGACAAAAAAAATGCACCGAAACCGGTGCGTGACTGTTTTTTGTAGCGCACGGACTGTTTTTTTCAAAAATATATATATATATATGTATATTTCTAAATACATGTCTCATTTAATAAATAAATAAATTATTTAATATGTCAATCATTAAGAGAGAAGAGGGGGAACAACAGCAACAACAGGCGGAGCAGTATGACATGGTTCGCCTATGGGAGGCATGAGAGAGGGAGAGAGATACGTACCCTCACCCTATTATAGCAGCTACCCAGGGGCTCTTAAGGCAGGTAGGCCTCCTCAAGTTCTATGAGGAGGCTACTTCCCTAAAGGGCTATGGTGTTTTTTTGAGACATCTTATCCACAGGTGGAATGCCCACCAACAGGCTTTCCAGGTTGGTCCTTATAACCAGTGGTACACGCCCACTAAGGATGATATATATTTCACTACAAGGCTATCAAGGAGAGGGGTGGATTTTCCCTCGTTCCCAGACGTTCCAGCTGGTTGTGTAGCAAGGAGTCAGTTAGTGTACTCCCAGCGATACATTAGAGCATCAATATTGTCTCCTTCTGATTTTCGGGTCGCTGGAGGTCAGTTACGTATTGGTGCATTTTGTAGTGGGGAGGTTCAGTGCCTCTCACTTCTCCTTTCGACCATTTCACACAACACCAGTGATGGGAAACGCACTAGTTGCTCACTTTTATATTATGTTGATTCTTTAGTACAAGAGCCACGACTTGTCAGGTGGTCTGCCATTTTTTTGTGGCAGTTCTATACAGCCTTAGATAGATGTCATGCTCATGCACAAGGGAGGGTCAACTTCTCTTTTGCTTCAGAGCTTTTTTGTTTATTTTTTGAGAGGTTTCCAGAGACGAGGCCTACTTTTGTTCGGCAGCCTCGTAGGCCGATGTTCAAGGCACGGATGCACATGAGGGGGCAGATGATGCCCAAGAGGGGCGAGACTGTGTTTCCAGCGAGGATATCACATGATGCACTAGAGTTGCTAGCCAGTGTTGACGATTTGCATCCCTTGATTACGGTCCATTGTCCTTATGCTAGATTGGATTGGCGAGGGTGTCCCAACATCCTCTTCACAGCTAATGAGCCGCCGGATGATAGAGGTAATATTATTGTTTTATTTAAATTTATTCTAACATGTACTTTAACTTGTTTTTATTAAATTGTGTAATGAAAATTGTCTAATTATTATTGTGTACATGTATATATTTTGCAGACATTGGGTCTTTTGATGGTAAGGACATGTCGGCACTACCACATGATCCAGGTGTGGATCCTGATGACAATCAGGCCATGCCAGATGTTGAGGATCATCAGGAGGCTAATGCAGAGAGACCTACTCCTGCTAGTGCGTCGGTACCACCTTTTGCTAAGCGCAGTCAACTTAATACTAGATAAAATATGGAGTTGGGCGACCAACTCACTGCATTGATTGTTGAGGCGGGCATCAGGCCTGCTCATGTGAGAGACATATAAGCTGATGGCAGGGTGTTACAGATGTGGAGAGGCATGTCGCGTGACATGTACAGGTTGATGTAGCATGTCGTAGGAGCAACGACCTTAGTTACGCAGCTAAGGAGGACCGTTGCACGTTATAGGCGTGGTCGAGATACAGCACGTGATTGACAGTCAGCGAGAAGCGACTTGTCATTTCATGATCGTTCACTTCGCGTCGTGCCATATGAGCAACCTCCACTAGCATCTAGTAGCAGTCATCATGGAAATGAGGCTGGACCATCGACCATGTTCAGTTAGCAACCTACAGCATCCAGCAGTACTCATCATCATGAGCAGGCTGGACCATCGACTGTCGAGGTTGCACCATTGACTAAGTAGGCCTTGAATAGTACTGTTATTGATGTTGTACCACGAGTTGATCCATGACATTTATATTACAATTGTATATTTTTAACATTAATTATATATATATATATATATATATATATATATATATATATATATATATAGTCAATGTATTTTATGTTCATGTTGTAGTTGTACTTAATTTACATGTTGGTGATCATCATAATGTATATATTGTTAGGTCATGTTAGCTGATATATTCATTTAATGTGCAACTTGGGGATAGATATGTATGTGATAGCATGAGTTATTTGACATGAGATGTATATTTGATGTTTGTGTTGTGATGATGTTATACAATGCTAATTGTGTTTTGTTAGATGATCATGATCACGATGATGTTAGCAAATTTTAATGTGTTTTTTAGTCGAATATGATGTTTCTACGATGGTTATCATGATCATGATGTTTATTAATTAATTTAATATATATATATCTGTTTCTGTCAAAAAAAAAATTATTATAATATTTATTAATATATTACCCGGATGCGGGTGTTTAAGGCTGATATGA
The DNA here is from genome assembly GCA_034641835.2 of Pinus albicaulis. Taxonomy (NCBI): domain Eukaryota; kingdom Viridiplantae; phylum Streptophyta; class Pinopsida; order Pinales; family Pinaceae; genus Pinus; species Pinus albicaulis. The sequence goes on from CM076574.1 coordinate 881,698,316, forward strand.
TGGGTGTGAATTGGTGGAGTGGCGCGTGGCATGGCCACATGGCCACCCGCAGTCGCCATTTATGCACCATTGATGCGAGCACTTCTCCAGGTCGTCACCCTGCGTGGCATTTATGCCAGTGGGGAGGCCGAGATGGCCAGCATTTCAACTTGCATCTGTTCGGCTCTTCGTCCCTATTATTCAGTTGGTTTTTGGGCTCTTGGCGTGGTCTTGTGGTAGTTTGCAGGTCTCCATGCCGATGCTTTTCCGGCCAGTTGCTTCCAGGTGCTCTCAGGAAGCAGAATTTTCAGCAGATGCACTTCTGTGGGTAGGCGATGCCATTTGGGTTGTTGTTTCAATTTCCTTCCCGGCTTACAATTTTCACACAGTCCCTTTTTCTCCCTTCTTTCAGCTTCTTCGCCCGGTCTCTTGGCTCCTACCCTCCCTCTGTTGCCTTCTATCAACCCAATTCCTTCTCCACACCACTGTGACACCATGCCCAAGATTTGGCATAGACTGCGATGTTGTCGGGGTATCTCCCGAGCCCGTGACACCAGTCGACACCGCTCTCTCTCCTCCAGCTCCCCGTCGTCCTCCTCGGAAAGCCTCAGTGGTCGTTTCCCCCCTACGCGTAATCAACGTGGAAGAGGCCGTGGGAGTCACACCACCTCCTCCCCTCAGTGAGGTACTACTGTCTCTCAGCCGTCTCTTAACCCCCGTCTAGCTGTCTCTGCCTCTCTACATAGCCCCTCCACTGCCATCTTTCATTATCAATGTGATTCCAATCGCCCCCTGGTTATTTCTACTGTCACGGTCTCTTTCAAAGAAATCCCTGAAGCTCTTCCTGACCCCCCTCCGACGATGCATCCGGTCAATCTGCAGGCTCCCCCTTCTACTTCACGTGCCCCTCAGCCCATGGGCAAAAGCTCTTCCCACAAAGCTGGGGATTGCAGCTCGAATGTTCATCAGGACTTTGGTATGCAGGTTGGAGGGCGTGATGCTAGCGCAGATGCAATCCAAAGCGGTCCGGGCCACAACGACGAGGATGTTGGATGGTGCAGAATTGAAGAAGAATCGCCCTCGGGAGACTATGGACTCTAGCGTCTTTGTCTTTGTCCAAGTAATTATGCTTAGTCTCTATGATTTTTTTGCTGTTTCTGGTCACTACAGGTTTGGGTATGTCTATGCTGAGGGCCTCTGTCGAGGCAGTGTTAGAACTTCGTTCGGGTCAGTTTCCCCTTATGGGCGGCCCAGGTTCTTCTTTAATTTTTGCATGTCAAGGCTGGTTTCCTTTGTCGAGGCAGCTCTCAAACGATAGTCGGGCCGTTTTCCCCTCGAGGGCGGTTCATTTTTTCTTATCTTGGTGATTGAATGCCTCTGAAGGCCATGTACTTGCTGTATATTATGTTTCACTAATAGATTTAAATTTACAGAGAAAAAAAAATATTTATTAATATATTAATAATATTAAACCCAAAAACATAAGAAAGTAATAAACTCTAACAATTAATATATTAAACTCAAGAGATTATTAAAGCATATGAAACAATATTTAAAAACAAAAACTTAATAGATTAATAAACCCTAACAATTAATATTTTAAATTAAAAATATTAATAAACTCAAGGGATAATTAATAATACAAACCCAATGTCATCATAAACCAAAGGTTTAAATATTATAAACCAAAGGAATTGGTGAACTCAAGGGATAAATATTATAAACATAAGGGATCAATATTAAAAACAGATTAATAAACCCTAAGAATTGATATTTTAAACTAAAAAACTTAATAAATTAATAAACCATAAGAATCAGTATTTTAAACATAAGATATTAATAAACCAACGGGATTATTAACATTATAAACCAAAAGAAATAATAGACCCAAGGGTTTAATATTATAAACCAAAGGAATCATCAAACCCAAGGGATAAATATTATAAACCTAACGGATGAATATTAAAAACAATAGAGATTAATAAACCCTAAGAATTAATATTTTAAACTGAAAAATCTAAGAAATTAATAAAGCCTAAGAATTAATATTTTAAACTCAAGACACTAATAAACCCAATGTGTGATTAACATTATAAACCAAAAGAACTAATAAACCCAAGGGTTTAATATTATAAACCAAATGAATCGGTGAACCCAAGGGATAAATATTAAAAACCTAAGGGATCAATAAGGCTAAGGGCAATATTAAAAACAATAGAGAATAATAAAACCCAAGGGTTTAATATTATAAACCAAAGGAATTGGTGAACCCAAGGGAAAACCATTACCCAACAAATTATAAACCAAAGGAATTGGTGAACCCAAGGGAATTGATTTAAACATTGAGACAATTATTGTCACAATGCGACGTTGGACCAACTATGACCATGGTTGGCCATGGGTGATTTTCATATTGAGACAATATTTGTCAGAATGTGACATTTGATCATGGATGACATTGATCGATTATTCATATTATAAACCAAAAGAACTAATAAACCCAAGGGTTTAATGTTATAAACCAAAGGAATTGGTTAACCCAAGGGAAAACCATTACCCAACAAATTATAAGCCAAAGGAACTGGTGAACCCAAGGGAATTGATTTAAACATTGAGACAATTGTTGTCACAATGCGACGTTGGACCAACTATGACCATGGTTGGCCATGGGTGATTTTCATATTGAGACAATATTTGTCAAAATGTGACATTTAATCATGGATGACATTGATCGCTTATTCACATTATAAACTAAAAGGACTGATAATCCCAAGGGTTTAATATTATAAACCAAAGGAATTGGTGAACCGAGGGGAAAAATATTAATAACCTAAGGGACCAATAAGGTGAAGGATCAATAAAATTATTAAAAAAATACTCAAGTTGAAGAAATTAATAAACACTAATAATTAACCCAAGGGTTCGTAATATTATAAACCAAAAGAACTAATAAACCCAAGGGTTTAATATTATAAACCAAAGGAATTGGTGAACCCAAGGGAATTGATTTAAACATTGAGACAATTGTTGTCACAATGCGACATTGGACCAACTAGGCCATGGGTGATTTTCATATTGAGACAATATTTGTCAGAATGTGACATTTGATCATGGATGACATTGATCGATTATTCATATTATAAACCAAAAGAACTAATAAACCCAAGGCTTTAATATTATAAACCAAAGGAAAAACCAATACCCAACAAATTATAAACCAAAGGAATTGGTGAACCCAAGGGAATTGATTTAAACATTGAGACAATTATTGTCACAATGCGACGTTGGACCAACTATGACCATGGTCGGCCATGGATGATTTTCATATTGAGATAATATTTGTCAAAATGTGACATTTGATCATGGATGACATTGATCGATCATTCATATTATAAACCAAAAGAACTAATAAACCCAAGGGTTTAATATTATAAACCAAAGGAATTGGTGAACCCAAGGGAAAACCATTACCCAACAAATTATAAACCAAAGGAACTGGTGAACCCAAGGGAATTAACATGATGAGACAATTTTTGTCACAATGCAACGTTGGACCAACTATGACCATGGTTGGCCATGGGTGATTTTCATATTGAGACAATATTTGTCAGAATGCGACATTTTATCATGGATGACATTGATCGATTATTCATATTATAAACCAAAAGAACTAATAAAGCCAAGGGTTTAATATTATAAACCAAAGGAATTGTTGAACCCAAGGGAAAAATATTAATAACCTAAGGGACCAATAAGGCGAATGATCAATATAATTATTTAAAAAATACTCAAGTTGAAGAAATGAATAAACACTAATAATTAACCCAAGGGTTCGTAATATTATAAACCAAAAGAACTAATAAACCCAAGGGTTTAATATTATAAACCAAAGGAATTGGTGAACCCAAGGGAATTGATTTAATGACAAATTAGTTGTTTGTCACAATCGACGAACAGGATAGCTTCTGGACCATGGTTGGCCATGATTGAATTTCATATTGATAATATTCCAGGAGATATTGCATTACAGTCATGGTTATCATGACATTGATCAAATGTCACATTCTAACAAATCGATCATGGATGACATTGATTGATTATTCATATTATAAACCGAAAGAACTAATAAACCCAAGTGTTTAATATTATAAACCAAAGGAATTGGTGAACCCAAGGGAATTGATTTAAACATTGAGACAATTTTTTTCACAATGCAACGTTGGACCAACTATGACCATGGTTGGCCATGGGTAATTTTCATATCGAGACAATATTTGTCAGAATGTGACATTTGATCATGGATGACAATGATCGACTATGGCTAAAGAAGTTATTAAACACTAATAATTAACCCAACGTGCTATTCATAATATAAACCAAAAGAACTAATAACCCAAGGGTTTAATATTAGAAACCAAAGAAACTGGTGAACCCAAGGGAAAAATATTAATAACCTAAGGGACCAATAAGGCGAAGGATCAATAAAATTAATAAAAGAATATTCAAGTTGAAGAAATTAATAAACACTAATAATTAACCCAAGCGATTATTCATATTATAAACCAAAAGAACCAATAAACCCAAGGGTTTAATATTATAAACCAAAGGAATTGGTGAACCCAAGGGAATTGATTTAAACATTGAGGCAATTGTTGTCACAATGTGACGTTGGACCAACTATGACCATGGTTGGCCATGGGTGATTTTCATATTGAGACAAGAATTGTTAGAATGTGACATTTTATCATGGATGACATTGATCGATTATTCATATTATAAACCAAAGGAATTGGTGAACCCAAGGGAAAATTATTAAAAACATAAGTTATATCAATAGTCCCTTCTGTTTATATTAAGTTGAGTGAGTGTTTTTCATAATGTGAAATTGGACAAGCCATTAGTATTAAACTCCAGGACTAATATTAAAACCCCAATATAGGAATTTAATAATGTGAAGGGAATAATATTACAAACCGAAAGAATCCGGAAAATTAAGGAGTCAATGTTATCAACCCAATTGATCAACAAATACAGTGAAATATTAATAGTATAATCATAAAACATCAATAAAGCAAAGGGACCATTAATATTATAAAAAAAGAACATTAATAAACATAAGGGATTATTAATATTATAAACCCAACAAATTAGTATTAGAAACAAATATTATTAATAAACTCAAGTGATTAATAAAGTCGAAGGATCAACAAAATTAATAAAAAAATACTCAAGTTGAAGAAATTAATAAACAAAAATAATTAACCCAAGGGATTATTCATATTATAAACCAAAAGAACTAATAAACCCAAGGGTTTAATATCATAAACCAAAGGAATTGGTGAACCCAAGGGAAAAATATTAATAACCCAAGGGACCATTAAGGCCAAGTGAACAATATTAAAAACACAATAGCTTAATAAAGAATACGACCCAATATTTTAAATAGAGAAGAATTTTAAAGTCACATGAATATTATTATGATAAACCACAAGTGATCAATTAGCCTTACTGATTGTTAATATTATAAACTGAATAAATAAATAAACTAAAATGATACTCAATTCCGCCATCAGTGAAACAAAAAAAAAACACTGAAATTAACATATGTTTTTTGTTGTGTTTACATAAAGAAACCCCACCACAAAAATGGACTCAAAACACTCCATCAAATGTCATTTATCAAATAGCCTCTTCAAGAACACAACCAGAGCGGCCACAAAAGGAACCCCAATTCAAATCAACAGGATAATGATCACGATACTTAACGCTTTCCAACCAATCCCTTCTTGTTTTTCTCCCAGCCTCCCTCATGTGCACATGCAACAAGTATTTTACATTCATTTTCATTTCATCAAGCACACGAAGATGCTCATCAATAAAAGTAGGATGGAAGCCATGTTTTCTATCGAGCTTGTTCTGAATGTAAGAAACAAGACTGATGAGTCTAGAAATATTTTCCACCGCTTGATTATAATAGATCCCATCATTATTATCCATACCTGCATTTGAAAGGAAAACGACAAAATAAAAATTAATACAGACGTCATTATATAACACCCCGTTTGTATTGTTTTTAAAAAACTTAATCTTAAAAACGTCATGCTATAAACCTCATTACAAATAACATAAACCTCATTAGAAATACATACTGCACACATGAAATGAGTGATAAAAATAAATGACTGATATGACCCCTATTACAATAATCAACAAGAAAGCACAAAATTTTAAACTCAATGTTTAAAATGAAATATTAATAATGTTAGTAATTCAATATTTGTATTTAAATTAATGTCAATGTATATATTAATTTTAGTCTAATATTATTATCAAATATAAATATCTTGTCATTGAACCAAACCACAACATATTTAGCAAACCACATTGATAAATATTTTTAGTTTCATGTAATAGGGATATGGACTTCAATCTTGATTTTTAATGATTGGATAATATAACTGGTTGTATATGTCTGAATGGTTTATTGTAAACAAAAGAACAATAGCGACTAAAAAAAGGAGGTAAATTGAACAACATGAAAAACGATGTAAGAAATTTCTCATACATTACTATATTGCATCTCATGAATGTATTCATTTAATTAATACATCAAAAGAATTATTATACTAAATGGAAAAAGAGACGACAATAAAAACAATTTTAAAACATTCTATAAATATGTCAGAATACTATTAGTTACATGTGACAGTGATATGGAATTCCATCTTGATTTTTAATGGTTGGCTCATATAACTGGTTTTTTATCTCTGAATGGTTCATTGTAAGAAAAAAAAAAAAAAACACATTAAAAAAACAAGAAAATTAAACAACAGCAAAAACGATGTAAACAACATTCCAAAATACTACTATGAATTTGATGAATGTAGTCATCTCATTAATATATCAAAGGCATTATTATTATATTAATAGTTGCATATCATAACGATATGGACTTTAATCTCTCCTCTTATTTCTTCCTAATTGCAAAAACGATGTAAACAACATTCCAAAATACTACTATGAATTTGATGAATGTATTCATCTCATTAATATATCGAAAGAATTATTATTATATTAGTAGTTGCATATCATAACGATATGGACTTTATCTCTCCTATTCTTTCTTCCTAATTGTAACATATTCACTATTATTCATCTTGGCATAACGCTGATAAGAGAAAGGCGGTGCAATGCGTAAACCATCTATTGATTTCACTCTTGATATGGCTGTGAAGGTCAGGCCTTGTTGTTCTCTATTCCCGATATCAATTGATGCTCGCTCTAAAGTCAAACCTTGTGACTTGTGAATTGTAAAAGCCCATGCCATCTTTAAAGGAATTTTTTTTCGATTTCTTCTTATCATTGGTGTGATCAGTACAATGTTCGGATTGCTTGCATCAAATGGAATACCAACATACTTATCAAAAATAATAGTTGTGAACATTGGAAGCTCAGGTGGCTTAGAGTTAGGCATATAAAATATTTCCTTCACATACCCAAGTGCACCATTCACCAAACCAGCTTCAACCCACAAATTACATGTCAACATAACACGTTGGCCACGGCACAACAAAACTTCACGGTCCAGTGGATCATCATCGGCACCACTGATTTTTGAACACCTTGAATTCACAGCAATACATCGTGCAATTGGAGAATTTAATGATTTCAACATATGTCTGTTATGGAATGAGACCAGATTATTTGTTGGAAACATGTGAACTGCTACATTAAATAAATCCCTTTCTCTAGGATGCAACCTGATATCAGCCCTTGACATAAGAAACTCCCAATCATCAAGAACAGGTTCTATGTTTCTTATGTTATTGAGGACTCTATGAAAACAAGATTGTTTCTCATTACTCCCTTGTTGGCAAAATATTGTGTCAAGAGTGACAACAACGTTGAATTTTTTCCATAATACTTTCCCTGTTGTATTACCTACATACAAAGGCTTGTCTCTCACAGGAGGTAGCTGGCCAAGGTCACCCACAAGGATGATGGATCTACTACCAAAAGGACAATTCTCTTTATTTGGAAATGCTTCTCGTAATCAAGCATCTATTTTCATGAATAACCTTGATCCTAAAAAGCTCATTTCACCAATCAATATATATCGAATGTGCCTCATTTCTTCTTGGAATAGTGCCAACGATTGACCCTGTAGTGGTTTCATATCTCTAATTGGGAATTTCAAAGCAGAGTGTATTGTTTTTGCATGTATATTGAAAGCAGCTATTCCTGTTGGGGAAAGAAGAAGCAAAGGACTTTTTCCATTACTTGACAGATTATAAAGAGTCTCAGAAATACAATGGATAAGGAAAGACTTGCTAGTGCCTGCAATGCCCTGAATAATCATAAGAAGAGCTTCACGAATCTCATATTCAGCAAAATGCCTTAAAACGATTTCGAAAGCAAGTCATTGTTTTTCTGCCAATGAATCTGGAGAGGCAAATGTTCTATTTGAAAGGTCACCAATATCACCCCTTGATACTCCATTCCTTATAAAATTAATAGCTTCTTCAGCCACATCATCAGAAACAGTTGTACTTTTCCAGTCAAAGGATATATCAAAATCCCTTCGACCAAGGGTGTGAAGATCAGAAAAATTGACATTATTTGGTGGAACCAAACGAGAGAAAAGTTGCCACTCTTGAAAATCATCTTCAAGATTCATTTCCTGGTTAGAAAAATCACCATCTTCTCCATCTTCAATATTTTCATCAATTGATGGATTTCGATCAACATGCCATGCTCGATATCGGAAAGTCCTCCAATTTTCAACAATAATTTTAGCTGAAAGCCCAATATCTGCAGAAATGTCACGAAATGGCTTGTACAAGAGCAATTATGTCCAAAAAAAGGTTTCAAATTCCTCTGAATCCTCACTAGGAATAGAATAAAACCGTGGCTAGACCCGAACAATCGCATGAACATCTCTAGGCTTCCAAGGATATTTTTTACGCTTGCTATCAAATGTCCAAGATCTTGTTGTTTCTATCAAAGATAGATGTTAAAGGAAAGAAGGCCTCTTCTGATAATTTTGAACAAAAGTATTTTCAGATGAACAGTGCATGCCATCCCTTGAAATTTTCCTAAAAACCTTTCTTCCAACATTTAATGAAACAAATTGTCGACTACACACAACAAGAGGTAGCTTAAGCAACATACGACATGTTTCTTGTGCTCCAATGTCACGTTCAATGACTGTTTCTGCAAGAAACCTCCTGTAAGCACATAAAGCATGATCCTCAGAGGCAATAAAATTTGAAATTCTAGTTAACATATCATGATAGCTTTCAGACCTTCTCTCTGCTTTTGATGCATACTTAGCAATATATTTCAGGACAGCATGCCAAGAAAGCACTGGTTGGCAATCAACATATGCACGCCACATTGTTAGAAGGTCAATGTTATGTACATTTATCCTATCATCATTTCTTGTCAGGTCATATTTTTTTCTTCCTTGATCATCTATGAACAATCTCGATTCCTCAGAAAGATCCCATGGGGCATTGTACCGACAAGTGAGAATAGTGCCCTTTTTGCGCAAACAAGAATCTACACTACACTTTGTGTGCCTTTGGACACAGTTCAACAATTCTTCATAATCATTATGAGGATTGCAAGAGAAAATATGATCAGTATTCAATAAGCAAGGGTCATCATTGAGACTTCTTGGAACCATTATATTGCAACAATGTATTTCACGTGGATTCCATGCAGTTACATAATTGTCAAAGAATCTCTTTGCATGTTGCAAATCACAATCATTTGGCCAATCAAGTCTTTCCATGTCAGGAGCTCCTTGCAACCATAGGAAACCATGGATATGTGTTGAACCTCTATGTTGCCACTCATATCTGAAAAAAATTAATACAAAGTTACTACAAAAAATATAAATGGAAAATTAATAAGAAATTGACAATGAATAGAAAATAAATTCAAGAAAACAGACATGTACCAGAAGTCTTTAGCTTTAAGATATTTTTGGATAACTTCCTCTCGAAATATATTAAATCTATGGTGCATAAATGTGGCAACAATATGAGGGTATTGGATAACATTTTCAACTTTCATACAATGATCATTTAAGGAATGAGAATGTGAGAGTATAGGCATGAGGCTATGCAGCTCTGGCCACTTTGTGTCAGCTGCACTCAAAGTAAAAAACAAAGATGGACATCCTAACTGAGTAATCATGTCAATCAATTTAGCCTGAAATTTAATCCAGTATGCCCTTGTACCTCTTAGAGAAGACCCAAACCGCATAAGATTCTTAGCCAAATTATTATCTGGTAAATCAGAAAGTTGTTGACGCAAGTTATCAATTGTTGTCGGTGAGTTATCATGTAAATTTTTCTTCACAAAAAATGAAGCAGTTGCTTGGCTACGATGCCTCATTATCATGTTCAATAGGTAATATCGGAAGCGAGGATGGCTTCCAAACCTCTGATCATAGTATCTAAGAAGATGTAATGCATACTCATGAAGTTCAACAGTACAAATGTGTGGTTGCAACCAATCAGCAGCACCAGTGGGGAACAATGTGGGGAATGCCAAATCTAATAACCCCTCAGTATTATATTCATTCACTAGAGACGTTCCAATACGGGGCCAATCCATTTCATCAACATCTGAAGAATCAACATTATCAAGAAATTCTCTAATTTCTTCCACTTCTCTCTGTTCATTGGGTAGGCGAACAATAAAAGACGAAGGATGAGAGGGCAAATGGCTGAGAGGAAACCCTTCATTATTATTTGCATTGATCTCAGATTCTACAATTTCACAATCAACAAATTTAAGCCTGGAGGAGACATCTGTTGATCTTTCGGGCAGAGCATTCACTGAATCATAGTCAATTACAACATCTCAATAATATTTATCACGTTCAATTTTGAAATGCAATGCATCCATAACTCAAGATCTTTTTACATAACATTCATAATATTTATACTGAGCAGCATGTCTCCTCACAATTATAAAGTCAATATCTTCAACATGTCGTGGAAGACTTTGTGCAATTGTAGAAATATCTTGGGGAAAGCTAATTGTGTATCCGCTATACTTATATTTCCCACCTCGAGCATGTGTCACTTGCAAAATAGGATTTACACGTGCCATTAACATTTCTTAAACTTGAGTAAGAACTCTTAAAATATGAGGTTGCTCACCAGGATCCATGTTATTATAGCCACAAAAACGATGTGAACCTCTTTCATTCTTACATCATCTGCAAACAGGTCCTTCAGGATCTCTCAAAACATGGATTCCAGGATATGATTCTTGGCAGATGTGGCACATTTGGAAAAATGACAAGCTATCTAGATTTTCTCGAAATATTTTATGCACTGCAATCATATCTTCATCAAAATAAATATGATTTGTATTGGTTGGACCATGTGGAGAATGATTTGGAAGAGTATAATTTCTTCTAAAATTTATTTGATTTTCAGCACCATGAGATTCCCTCCCCAAATTTGAAACATGTGGAACAGATCTATGACATGGTCTTTCCAAATTTATAGTCTGCATGTCTGGAACCTGAGAGTATGCAAAGGTTTCTTTAGCATAATTTTTTTTTAAATTGAATGTCCAAATAATCAGAATTGAAAAAATGAAAAAAAAATTAAATTCATTCAATATTTACATTTGTTTGGAAATGTGGATGAAGTGTACGAGATGGTTGCTCTTCACTTCTAACATTAGTATATTGAACATTTGGCAAGTTAGTTTCGACACCTCTATTCAAATTAGTTGTTTCCTGTTAAAACAAAATAAAATATTTTATAAAACTAAATGTCGAAAAAAGATAGATTTTTAATTGTACAATTAACAATAAATGAAAAAAGGAGGAAAATATCAAATGCATTCAACATTTACATTTTTTTGGCGATGTGGATGAACGCTATGAGATGGTTCCTCTTCACTTATAACATCAGTAGACGGAACATCTAAGAAGTTAATTTGTATGCCTCTATTGAAATGATTTCTGTCCTGTTTGAAGAAAACAAAATATGCACCAAAAATGAAAAAAATGAAAAATCAAATCAAACACATTGAACATTAACATTAGTTTGTCGATTTGATTGTCGAGGAGAATGCAATGGGAGGTTACGACGTGCTTCATATTCAAATCTCAGATTAGTAGATGGAAGACGTGGGGAGAAAATTTCTAGACCTCTATTAAAATGAGGTGTATCCTACTCCAAGAGAATAAAATACCTTATCACTAAAGAAATGTAAATAGAGGAATGTAATAAAACAACCAATATTGCATCAAGTGTAAAGATATCATTGGATCACCTCCATTGTTCCACGCGAAATGCTATCAGGGATGACTGTTTCTGTTCGTGGGACAACATTATTTTGAGAAGGGACATTGGAAGACAGGATGTTTCGACCAGCTCGATCCAAATTATCAAACAAATGGCCAATCAAACTATCATCCAAGTCATCACACACAATGTCATCATTGCCTCCACCATGGATATTTTGCAACCTTTGGCCTTTCTCACAAGATGAAATTTCGAAGACAGAAGGGTTAGGGTGAACATTTGCATCCACGTTATCAATATGATGTTCTTCCCTATTGTGATATTTTTCCTTAATATTATCATAATTTTCAAGAGAGCGTTGAAAAACAAAATCATGCTGACGAGGATCATATTCTGTAAATTAACTACCAAGCGGAAATGTTATTTCCATGATATCATCCATAGTATGATACCTACGAGGAACCATAAAATCATTTTGAAGAGTTGTTTCGGTCATTCTTCTATGATATTTAGATCTCCTATGCTCATTTATTGTGTCCTTGTTTTGTTGATACTGCGAACGACGAATTTCATTAGACTTGTCACGCGATGCTGGTGATTGATTCCTTTTTCTTGTACGCTTGCTTGTACCTTCAAATGACATGTCTACAATGAATAATAACATATTTATTATAGAACAATAAACATGGAACAAATATAATATATCCAATATACATTAACAGAAAAGAATGAAAAAGGAACACATTTTTTTCCAACTGCAAAAAAAAGTTAAAATCGTATACGTTATTTTTCCAACCAAATGGCTAAAAAGAAAAATGGATTTTTTCAAAAGGCCAAAACAAAAAAGGATAAAATTTCATGTCTCATATTATAATTGCAATGGTAAACCCATAGAAATGGAACAAAATTCTAAAATAATTATATGAATTTGAAATATATCTAAATATTTGGAACTATATACCATCAAAATAACCTAAAGATATAACATTGTTTGAGAATCAATGAGAAGAAACTGATGGAAACACCATGTATAAAATAAGTCACAGTAATTATAATTATAAAAACAGAGAAAAATGGATAACATCCAAACACATTCAAGTGCAATTAAGAGAACTAAACGGGACACAAAAATAAATATTTTCGAGAAAATTGCAATGGAATTCAATATCCAACATCTGCTACATACACATATAGAAGACACCCCCTCAGAATGGAGCCATATAAATATCCATAGTCTTAGCATACATACCCAAAAGTATGCAGAGTTAAAAAAAAAAGGGAAATATTTTCAACGAAGACAGAGAGAATAGAAAATGGCTAATAGCCTAAGACTCCATGTCCATATCTAATGGTGGAATCTCATCAGTAGAATCCATACGCGGAGCAATTGCAGAAACATTTCCAGACTCGATCAAATCATTGGAATCCTGCAATGTTGGAGACCAAAATACATTCATTTGTTGATTAGTTGAATTATCAATATCTACTGGGAAGCAGAGGCCAACCATCATGTCATATAATAGGAAAGGAACTTGACTACATTTGAACATAAGAACCACACCTCGCACTGTTCGAAATGGAAGATAACCAGGACATTTCATATTTATATCTATAGACATTTCTTCCAACAACTTCCATCTGAAGCCCCAACCATCCTCAAAGTAATCAAATCTTCATTCAATACACGAGTGGGAAAATCGAAAATTATCTATTTCTTCAATTGACCATATAGAAGTGGAGCCATCATTGATAAGACATATCAACTGATTCTTGCATATTGCCAATGACATACACCAGATATCAGTGATTGGAACAAATTAAAATCCCCATTCATTTTTTATTACATCAAACCAGTAGATTATATACCCATATCGAGGATAATCTTCATACTCTGTGTCGAGATAGAGCCAAAACAATTTACTTCTATAAAACACTCCATTTTGAGGGGGTGAAGTGCCACCAAATGGAAGATCAGACCTTCGCCAAACCCTATTAAGACTACTGTAAACATAAAATTTAGATTGCATTCTATCATAGATATGTTTTAGAACAACCCAGTCATATTTGTTGCTGCACACATCCTCCAATAACGAAAAGAATCCCCAGTCTCCAATTCGTATTCGCCCAATGTTTTTTAAGGCCTTTGTAAATGGATTCATCACAAAATAGTTTCTTGAATGGGAGAATTTTGTTGGTAAGGATAAAACTACCATTGGTCCAATATCAGACTCTACTTTGTATCTTGAATCTATGAATCGCAAATGAAAACGAGATATGCACCCATTTTGATCAAGGTATGCAGCAGCAAAATAATTGTCTTCACCACTAAGGAAAGGAACCATAAATCCAAATTCATTTTTACAAATATTATTGCAATGCAATAAGAAAGAAGGATTTTGCAAAATAGTCTTCCATTGCTGACGAACAACGCCAAACCTTATCACAACCGATAAAGGGAGCCAAAGGAAGACAATTTCAAGAATTTCAAATGGAATACAACTCCAAATAGATGGATCCATAATAAAACAAGGAAATCGCCTAACATAAAAGAAAACAGACATAATATCAACAAAACAACTTTCAATTAATGGTGAATAGAGTAAGCAATATAGATAAGCAATTTTCCATCTACAACTATAGTGAAATGCACATATACATAATGTATAAAACCATATGAGCCACAAGAACATTATTAAAATAGTTAAAAAGAACTCACAAATTTACTATTAATCTTAGCAAGTATTTTTTCTATGTCTGTATTAATGTCTATTTTTCTCAAGCCACAAGTCAAACTTGATCTATGGCTTAAGAAATATCAGTTATATATTTTAATTAAATAGATATAGCACCTGGTCTAAGCCACACAAACCCTTAACATGACTAGATTTTTTTCCAAATAATTTTGAACCACTAATCTTCACATTAAGAAAGAGTTTTGAACTAGTAACTTTGATATGTGTATTTATTATGTTTAACATTAATATGTATATTTATTATTAATATTAATTAATATTAAAAGAGGTATTGACCAAATTTTGGCCTCAGTAGACGTTAACAATCATCATCATTATAATCAAATTGTTTATATTTAATATTTGTATATTAAATTATGTGTATTTTAAATTTATATATATATATATATATATATATATATATAGATTTTTTAAGTAAAATAAAAATAAAAAAATATATAAGTTATAATCAATAATCAAGAAATTGTTCAAAATATGTCTTTTCATTAGTAATAACAAAATATGTTTGTCTAAAAATTAGTAATGCTTAAAATTATATTTCAAAAAACAATATTAAAAATTATAGACTTTCACTTTTCTCTTTTAGAGAAATAAAATAATTATTTTGCGTGCATTATAATATTTCACATATATCGTTTTATATAAAGTATATATAATTTTTTTAAATTAATTTAACCAAATATGAATTATAACATTAACAATTAATCCAAACTATTTTAAAAATATAATATCACTTTATAGTATAATCCACCCATTACTAATACTAATGTGTATAAATGTGGTGATGTTATAAAAAATTATTCCCAACGAAATCAACCATTAGTCTCAAATTCTATAAGGTGGCACATGTTATTTTCCAAAGATGATTAAGACACAATGTCAACTTCCTTAAGTTAACAACGAATAAATCTACATAAATTAACTTGAATAAATATAATTAAATTTACTTAACCATCAATAAATATAGGAATAAATATTTTGATAAAAGTACTTATATCTCTTTCATGCCATAATTCTAATTTAAACACACTAAAAAATATACTTGAAAGTTTACACTTGAAAAAATCCTTTAAAGGGAAATTCAATTTAAGCATTTTATCATTTTAAGCATTTTAAGTTTACACTCGAAAATCCTTTAAACATATATCAAACCTTAAGCTTGTACATTAACCCATTTAACTTATGAACAAGACTTTTGTATTACGTTGGATTTTGTGGACCCCACGCATTCAACATTCAACTCTTATATATTAAATAAACAATTACCATTGCCAAAACCGTTGGGCCATACCTCAATTAACTCCTGTGCAGCTTTGAAATCGAGCGCCCTGGGATCTTCCGCCTTCAAGATCGAACGCAAATTGCGTGGGCTTCATCACCAAGCTTTAACACTCCAAAATTACGCGATATGGGCAGTTTTATACGCATGACGTGTTAGCAAATAATTGGATCGCGTTCTTTTTTTGAAAACCACTCCTCAGCTCCAGAAGCACGCGAGACCAATGGTTTAGTCACACAAAACCGCTTATTCAAAAACTTCAATTTCTGAGTGCATTGAAGTCGGGTTTCAACAGACTTCGTTTTTGTATGCATATAAGTTTCCATGTTTATATATCTGAATTTGAATATCTTCTGGCCTTATAATTGATACATCCATTAGCTATAAACTAATATTTTTTGCTCCATCTTCGAGCCCTTAGGAGGTGACCTGGAAGTGTCATTTATATAACTATGGAGAGAGCTGAGACGTTTGATTAATATTTGATTTTTTTAATACATTGTTTAATTATTATGTGCTTCCAAATTTGTTCATTTTCTGCTCAAAGTGGCATTATGCTGCCATGAATGCAAGTGTGGGTAGCAGAGTTGTGTAGAATGCGGAGGAAGTTCATTTTGCAGAATGCAGAGGTCTTTCCACACAATGAGATTCCTCTGCACTCCGCATAGTGAATATCTGTTATTTTTGCATATCCTAAATAGTGATATATTTTTGCAATGTGGTTTATTTGATGAAAACTTCTATGCACTGAAGATTGTGAAGTAAAACACCAGATAAGCAAGTTTTGAGTTGACTAGGTTTCTAATATGTTAAGCGAACATGCAGCTGGCTACCAAGGAGATCTACTAGCATTCATAAGCTAATTCATTTCTTATTAAGGGATGGCACTATTCCCTAAGTTATATTGATACGACCTAATAATATTCTACTAGTTATGTGTCTATCCAACCTTAAAACATGTTGGCTCCCTTGATTTTGCTTAGGGCAATGTGTATATACATAATTACTGGATAATAAGTACTCTATATAAGTTCTTGTGGCTTCGTCGACAGTGTGATGGTAGAGACACCTCTATAATTTGTTTCGTTTAACTTTGACAGCATAGCCTAATTTCCAACTATATATTCGCATTTTCTATCTCGTTAATTGGAATTGCAATAAGGAATTTCAAAAATTCAAATTATGCATGATTAGGCAAATAAAAACAGAAAAAGCATATAGCGTCAATAATCTCCTTTGTTTAACGAAATGTTATCAATGGGGATGTTATTTGCTTCGGCTTTGTGATAGATTACCAAGAGTGTCATATCGTTTTCAAGACTCGATTTACCGACCTATGGGGATTTGACTTTCGATAGGCCATGCAGATACCTGACTGAGAAACGGTGGTCCACTCGGCTTGACTGCCTCATGGGAGAAGAGTGACGTCTGGTGGGATGTGACATATTGTAATTCGGCGATTAGATGCAGCGTAGTGTAATTTAGTGATCAGAGATCTAGGGTTCAACTCTATTTACAAGTCAAATAGAATATTTGAGACGTCATAAGCGCATGCCTGTGATGAAGCTCAAACAGAGTGAAGGATTCGAAGATTGGGTTGTTCAATGCCACTAAAAACATAATGCATGATAATTTTTGCACAAGCTTAATAAGGTTCTCATTCAGGAACTCAGCAAACCTGTCCCGAACTCGGATGCATAAGTAGTTTAAGTGAGAATAGAGGTACAGGATGAAAATTATCATATCAACATATATGAAATCTACTTAAAATTAGGTTATTTATACAATCTCATTCTCTGAGTTTTTACTTATAAATTCTAAGAAATATATGAAAACAACATGAAATAAACAAACCAATGCAATCGTGGCATTTAATTCTACGCAAAATGAATACATACTGTTCTTGGTGATAGAAGTTTGGCAGCCATTTGCTGTTACGACAGTATAGTAAAGATATTTAACATTGCAGAAAGAGACATGCAATTCTACCCTTCTAACCAGTACACGCAACTTGATAAAAAAAAGAGGGGAGGAAGTATTCGAAAGCTTACCATCCAGAGCGTGCGTTCTACAGCTGCGAAGCTCCTCGAAAGGATTTCTTTCTTCGATCTGACCAGCCACAATCTCGGTTCTCTGCGTCCAAATGGCTGCTCTAAACCGGGTGGCCTTATGGTATGAAAGAATGCAGCGTTACGGAATGTCAACCATCTATGCCTTCGCCGCCAAGTGTATACCCAGTTTTTTTTAAATTCCAAGGCCGCGTGGCTATCCACCTCCAAAAATATATGGGTGTGTTATGAAGTAGTAAAGGGCGTAGCTAGACATAATGAAATTTCAGCCAGATGTCCCCGGTCGCTTCAACCCCGCCCCTGTGATCCATGTTCTCGAGAGGCATGAGGAGACCCTTGGGAACGTGCGCACCAACGTGGTCAGGTTGTTCACTAATACGTGTTGTTCCTCTTGTGCCTTCGCCGCCAAGTGTATCGCTAGTTTTTTTTAAATGATACTTGGCAAGTGGTGGTATGTAAATTTTAATTTTCTTATTTTTTTAATTTCCAAAGTTCACCCTAATTTGATAGGTGGCGGTAAACAAATGGCATAGTAAATTTTTAATCATGTTTTGTAAAAAAATAATTTAAGTATGGTTTAAACATGTGATTTAGATATGCAAGGAAGTTAGTTATTTGAATTTTGTCCATTGATTTAGTGGCGACAACCAGAATATACCGATATCTTTCAATCTAGACCATTGAATGAAAAAGATTAATTAGCAAAAGAATTAATGACGCCAATTCCAATAGGGAGATACACCTATCGACGTAAATATATACAATTTCATAGACTTTAATAATCGTTAAAAATATATATATAAAACTTATCCCCTCAACAATAAAATCTCATACCTTATTATTATTATTATTATTACAAAATTTTATTTTTTTAACTACTAATATGTCGATTGCAGAATCCGGATGTCCCCACAACCTACCAGGGATGATGTAACCAAACGACTAAAGTGAGAGCTAATTTTAATAACAATTTCCTTCCACGACAACTTATCCACACGTACTTGCATAATAAACAAACGACTAAAGTGAGAGCTAATTTTAATAACAATTTCCTTCCACGACAACTTTATCCACGCGTACTTACATAATTTAGCTTAATTGAATTCACTTGTTCAACGTATTAAAAACGTGTTCGTATCTTTCTGAATACGTAATTATTATTATGTCAGGATGAGCAAGTGTGCATATGACACTCAACTTTTTAATAATTAATGACATCCTTTAACATGGACTCCCTTATATTATTCTAGAACCTATGCTTAATTGTGACAATCTTTTGAGCTAAATGAACATGGTGTACTTAAAACAAAGCCATACGTCTAGAACCTATGCTTAATTGTGACAATCTTTTAAGCTAAATGGGCATGGTGTACTTAAAACAAAGCCATGCATCTCATCTTGAAGAATATGACTCTTTCTCTTCCCCGTAGAATTTTATGGATAAGAAGTTCACCTAATGTATTTTTTTTTAATATTCAAACATAATTTTCATCTTATATAAATATATATATATATATGATCAACGTGTTTCGCTTAATATTGATTTGGTTAGAAGACTGGAATAAGTTCAGTACAAAAAACACCACTGGAGAGATATTTATTGAGCAACATCACAAGATGAACCAAGAGATTCCATAGTGAGGTTATGGTTGCCATACAAAACAAAGACATTAGGAAGAGAGAAAATTTCTGGCAATTCCTACTAAGCGACTCACCAATGCCAAAGAAAAAGGAGGACATCCAAAACATAGGAACAACCATATGCAACAAACCCAAAAATAAGAAGGACTATGAAAGAAACGTAATCATCCAAGACAATCATCAGTTGGTCCGAGGAAGAGTCTGTAGTAACTGTGTTGATTGGTTGAGCATTAATGACCACTTCACCATCTGGGGAGCATTTGAATCTATATCAGAATTTAAGACGATGGAACATTATCCCTTGGTCAAACGAACCACAATCTCATCCATGTCATAACGAAGGTCCCTATAAACTTGTTTCAATTCCTCTTGACCCACAAAGAGCTTATAATTGTTAACCTTCTTGTCTCGAATAAGCATGTTCAGGAGAGTCTCTATATGCATGTGTGTGTATATGGAGTTCATGAAGTATAACATCCTCTTCCGAAGGTTTCCAGGATCACGCACCCATTTGGTGTTGCCAGTACTGACTTCATAATCAGAAAAATACATGTGGTCTTCGAACTCTTTGGCTTCTAGAGTTTGAATTTCCTTACGGACCTCAAAAGGAACAACATCGAAGAAATTTGTTATGGACTCCCAATGAAATAGTTTGTGATATCTAGAAGAAGACTACGTGTGTGATCCTCCTCTTCGGCTGGTTAAACGTTGATAAGGGGTCATTACTGTCCAGGACTAATCAGGATTCTTTGCCCTAACAGTTTTGGACTAGACAGAGCGAATTGAACTGGATAGAATATGAGTAAGACTAGGCAGAGAGAAATGGAGGAAACAAGACTTGTCATTGAAGTTGTGTTGATAAACAAGAGTACTTAAGTGAATGTTGTCGATGTAAGTACACAGGGAGAGAAATTGTTTCTACATAACTTCAAACCATTTAGGACTATAAAACCCAGTATTAACCACCTAAGTCATCCAAGAAGGCCAACAGAGAATAAGTTCAAAACCAAATAGATAAGGAACTGCTATATCAGACACCCACCACCAACACTGGGCAGTTAAACAAAATACCAAACAGCTCAAGGGATTGGAGATCCGCATAGGGTAAGACGACAACAATCTCAGGCAATGGCCCTGAGGAACTATTATGGAGAACACACAAAAAAAACATTTGCATGGATTTTGAGATGCATAACCCTTAACCATGAAACACTTAAGGAAATACGATGGAGCAGTGGCCTATGAACCAACATCAATTCATCCACACAACACAATTGCAACAAAGGTAGAACTAAATTTAGTGAAAAATGACACCATTTAATTTGATGTAGAACGATATATATCGTTGAGAGTAACCAGGGAGGGTAAATCGGATGACCTAACAAGTAGAGAGGCGAAGAAACAAGAAATATGGACTAAGCAACAACATAGATGGACGAAGTAACAACAAGGATGAATGAAGCAAAGACGAAGATTAAAATTCCTAACTGGTAATTCACAAAAGAAACACGGAAAATAAAGCTTACAGGGTTGCACAGCAAGGCGTACCATGAGTGCACAAAGATGCAATGTCTCCACCTTACTGTAACCTGAAGAACTCGCCACCCTTTAGCCTCCTAAAGCATTCACCACCTTTTTTCATGCACACTGCTAATATATAATGTAGTACACTCATTAGGCCAGTTATTTGCCTAGAGCCAAGGGTAAAAATAAGAGCCTATCAGGAACCAAGTGTTGAGAATCTTTCTGAAATCCAACATCTCAAGGAAATACCAAGAGGTGAGGTCATAAATGGAAGGCGATCACAACCAATTCCCTACCATATCCATCCCCACAAATATGGTACCTACCTTGCTTACGCCAAAACACCATATCATCTCAAAGTTAACGTGCAAACATGCATGCTTCCTTTTCACCCATATGAATTTAATGTGCCACCTCGTCCTCCAAAAAAATACCTTACAAAGATCCATAAGTTGCCACGCGTGGAGTATATATCACCAGGTGGCGGCTACGGCACTACCTCCAAGGCTTGCCTCTAGCTGGGCCAAGCAGATGTTGTGTGTGTCAATGATTTACTGAGGAAAGACCCTCTCACCGGGGAACCAAGAACTGATGACCATTTTCCGGCAGGACACCCCCATCAGGGAAGAAATAAGTTTACCTAATGTAACCTATAAAAGGAGTTGTGACTTATTTTTTCATGAGCCATTTTCCAAGTCTTCTTACTTAAAGGATTGGGCATTTTTTTGGTGGAGACCTTTCAGTGGGTTATTAACATGGTGTTGGTTATGCATTTAACCTTTATACTGAAGATGGTTTATTAAGATTAAAGAATATTATTGGATTTTATTTTCAAGTTTAAGTGAATCTTAATCGAGTTTTTGGATATCTACAACATCAATATTTTAATAATTTATATATAACAAAGATGGAGTAGTAAATTGTTTTTAGAAGAAAAATAAATGATTTCTTTTACATCTATCCCTTCTTAGGATTCAAACTTTACCCTTCCAACTCTCAAACTTGGGGTTACATTAAGGTGGAAGATTTAGATGATTTCTTGATCTAAATAAGTGTTTTATCGATCTATTCTATATTTCAAATGTGCTTTATTCCCCTTCAACTTTTGTGAAATAGGGATATAAACAATGAAGTGAGTTAATAAGTAGGAAAATTTAGCATTTCCAATGAATTATGTAATCTTTGATAAGGTGAAATTCCACCTTATCAAAAATTAAATAACCTCTAGTTGTTAGAATCAAACCTTTTTTGTCTAATGTCATTTACCCTAAACAATTTAGGTTTCTAAATTGAATACTTATACATGAGGAGATAGGCATTACTCAAGAAGGCTTGCACTCAATTAAAACTTCTTAGATTCATTTAAGGCTTATTAAACTAGACTCGTCTAAAGCCTACAAAAAGGTGTTCTAGCTATATCTAATGCTTCTATTCATCCATATTGGTTTTGATTTTCCTTTGGAAAAATGGATAATGGACCATTTGGCCTCCTCCTCCTTTGATGTTATGATTAATGGTTCTAGCTCCAAGTTCCTTAAACCTTCTAGGGGGCTTAGGTAGGAAATTAAAATAGTAAGGAGGGAAAAAATAACCCATCTACTATTTATAGACAATATCTTGTTCTATTTTTTCTCTTAAAAGGAAACTTGACATTACAAAGAGATTTTGAACTCTACTATCTAACCACAAGGATGAAACTTAATATTAAAAAATCTAACTTGTATTTTCCTAAATTGGAGGCTCAAGTAGTAAAAATTTGGAGCATACTTTTCCATTCCCCTCTCATGGTTTGAATGATGGAATTATATGCTTAGATAATTCTCTCAAAACTAAGAGTTATTGAAATATTGATTGGATGTGGCTATTATCCAGGATTGAAAAAAGAGTGAAATTTTTGGTGTAATCATTGGATTTCATGGGGAGGAATATTAGTTCACATCAAGTCAAGAAGTTATTCCAATATATTGGAATCTATGTCTCATATTCCAAAAGATATTTTAGACAGGATTAGGAAGGTGTTAAACCGTAGTTTGTCACCCTGTTCACTTCTCGTCCCTGGTCCTAAAGTGCCCTGTGATGCATATTGTGTAGTATATCCACCCTGGAATAAATCATCAAGATATCCTTTGAAGACTAAAAGAAAACTTCCTTGAAGAATTTCTAAAGAAGCTTAGCTCAAACCCTAAATTTCAGGGTCAACACACTTAACCAGTTGTTTGTTCATGCTGATGGCAGGTTGCATGTTCTGGCCTGGCATTGTTAATGCTCTTATGATTGGAAAAACCACAATGACCCTTTCTGGTAGTGTTTCCTAAAATGGAGGAGAATCTTTGTGCTCTAGAAGCTTCTAGAACGATGAGATGGATATTGTTCCATGGAGATATGGTCAAGCTCTCTTATTTGGAGCTCTTGATCTTATCAATAGGGGATTTTCCCTTGAGAAGTGGGCCTTCCTCCTTCTTTTTATGGTCTCCTAACTCCCTCTCCCTTCCTATAAATTCAATCCCATCCTTTCACTATTGGTTGGTCATTATTGGTCTAGCATTATCATAATCCTTTGCATCCTTATGCTAAGATAATTCCCAAAATTCCACTTGGGAGAAGAATTGCTTGAAGAGCCTTGGTTCGGACTTGGATATCACCAAAGGGAGGTCTCCAACATCAAGGACACAGTTGTATGCTTCATCTTTTATACATTAATAATACATCTTAAGTTTCACTTTCCATATTTGTCTAGATATCTATGCAAGTAGCCTAATACTCCTTGATCTGTTAGGTAGTTTGTATTTGATGTATGATATGTATCCTATCATATTTTTTTTTTCTATCACTTGATCTCCTACAGGTATTCGAATGTCAAAAATAGTGAGGATCGAGCTTGAAGGATCGTGGATTCAAGGCCTTCATCACATTACTGGACGATAGCATCAGGAAGATGTAGGCTCTTTCTTCCTCTTTTGTTTTGAGTACAAGCTAGGAAAGGGTTTGTTAGATAATATCGTGCATTGCTAGACCCACTCTAGGGCTAGATAGATCACCTCTATCCGCAGAGGGGATTGTCTCCACAACAAAATTGGCAACTCCGCTGGGGAGCTATAACCTCTTTGCCCATTCTTTTCCAATTTGGTTTTTTGATCAGTTTGACCTGTCGTTAAGATCTGAGTCTGTTTAAGTCTCTATAGGTCTACAAAATGCTTGATTTTTTCTTTAGAGTGTCATGAAGTCTAGTTTTATTGTTGAAATTCTTTTTATTTTTTCTTTTGTTTCTCGTGTTAGGGTCCTATAAATATGGGATTCACAATTTTGAATTGACTTTGATAGTAGTGTAAATATGTACATACCTTTCTTTCTGCAATTTGTTTTCCCATATTTTGAAAAAATTAAAAAATCAAAAAATAATAAAAAAATCAAAAAGAGGGTAAAAAGTCCTAAAAGAAAGATCAAAGGACTTGAAAAAATATAAACCCCCAAAAAAAAAAAGATGAAAATAAAACCTGAAAGTGAGAAAGTCCAAATGCCACTACTTTTTACTTTTCTGCAAAATAAATAATTATGGCAGAGTGTCAATAAATGCCATAATCCATGATGAGTTAAATTGTTTAATCTTAACTTGTCATGTTTTCAATTTCTAGTTTTAGATAGAGAATAAAGATTTGTCAAACAGTTTAAACCTCACAAATCAGTAGATAGGTTGAGAATAATGAGGAGCTAAACAGTTTAATCTGAGCCCTCAGATGAAATAAGGTAGGTTTATATAGTTTATGCTTTAAAAGAATACATTTTTTAAGGTTGCAAGCCTAAATGCACCTTCAAAAAGAAGAAAAAATGTTAGAATAAGGCTGGGTAGGTAGAAAGCAGTGGAGAAATCTTGTAATAAATGATCATCGGGCAAAACATCACTAATTTCCCCTCCCCTATAAGTATTTAATATTCTAAGCTATCAGTCGAAAAGGCTCAGAGCATTTCTTTGAATTTTGTTGGGACCGGACCTAAGGCTCAATGACTGGTTAGTTGAAAATATTGAGTTCTTAAGTTAAATCCACATTTATCATTATTCATCCTTCATTCATACATTAAAACCCCTTTTCCTAAGTAAAGACACATTCTTACTTAGTGAAGCATAAAATCCCATATAATTAACTTTATCCTTTCAAAAGCATTCATAAAACCCCCAAAATTACATTTATCCTAAGTATTGGTGAAATTATATAAAGGCAAGCAATGATTTACTTTTACACTTTACTTAGTGATTTTATGTATTTTGTTTTACATTAAATTACCTCTTCATATTAACTTTTAACATATTTTATAAAAACCCTAAAAAATACCCTATCCTACTTATTAATTCCCTATATTTAAATATCCCCAAAAAAAACCCACTATTATAAAGTTTAAGACCAAAGTTTATTATCCATGTGCTCAATTAAAAACCCAAATTATACACCCTTTGGTCTAAACTATCTTTAAATAAATATCCCGCCCCCATGGTCTTTAAACTATTCAAAAAAGGTTTAAATACTATATAATAAAATAAATCACGCCCATTATGTTTTTATTAAGACATCTTACAAATGCTTTGAATAAAACATATTAACCCCTGCTTATAACCATTATTCCAAAGTTTTGAATCGAATAAAACATTTATAAAGTTCAAAAGCTTTAGTCCCTTATACATAAAACACCCCCCCCCCCCGCCCCCCGCGCATACCTTATAACCCAAGTCTTTGAAATAAACCAATGTTTTCATAAAGACTAAACTCTCGCCCTGTATGAATAAAATCCCCCTCTTTATATAATCAAATCTTTACCTGCATATATTTCATAAAGGTTTAAACCTATGTTTTACCTATATGCGTGCATATGTGAAAGCCCTGGTCCCACACCTTCCCTTTCAGCGCAACTCCCAGAGCAATCTCAGCCCTTCGCTTTTATCCTTCTCATCCGACGATTGAAACATGATCTCGCGTTGAAAACATGCCCGACCACCCGAGCTCCAAAATGCACACGAAATAGGTGGTTTCGCAAAAACTCCTCCCCTCCACGTGGCCTCCATTTATTGGATCGCGTGGGTTTTTCTCAAATCCGCTTACCACCATAACCCCGCGCGATAACCACTGCCTAGTTTTTCCATTTGAATTATGAAACTTCCCTCCCGCCTGATGCGACCTGCATTCAGTGCTAAGGGTTAATACAACCGAAATGTTTATTAAACCTTTGTATATGCATTTTTCATTCTTCTACCTTCTATCGTTTAAAACCTATGCCTTCTACATTACCTCTCCCCACGGTATAAACTCTGTTAAAACCCCTGGTTTCCATTTTTATGCTCGAAACCTCTGAAATTTACCAAACAACACCCGTAAGACTGATTGAGGAGTTGTGTCTTGCACCAGAAAAGATACTGTAGAACCTATCAAATGCCTCAGAGCCATTTTTAAATAATTTTGAAGATTGGAATTAAAGGATGAATTAAAGGATGGAACCATATTATGCCTATTTTAATCCCAGAACCCCTGTCTAAGCCAAAAATACTTCTATAAACAGTCTAAGCTTACATAAGTGTACAAAAAACCTAAAAACAGAGTTCCTAAAACCTGAAGGTTAAAATTGCGAGGAAACCCCTTATATGGCTAGAACTCCTTTCACTATATTTCCTGTTCCCTAAAAAGCATTATTGGCTTCCCTTGCAGACTTGGATTTCATTAACAAATTGTTTTATTTTTGCAGGTTATTATCAGAATATGGAATTGGGCCAACAGTTTCAATACTAGTTGACAAAATTGTTTGCTCCAAATTCTCATATTTTAATTCAAAAGCTTCATTCAAAAAACAGTTTGTATATAAAGAAAGAATAAAATCAAGTCAAAGAGAGATCAGAATGATGAAATGTGCACAGTGAATGGTAAAAGTGAAATCAGAATTCACAATGATAGTGAAAACAAAACAGTCAAAGAGCATCAGAGTTTAAGTGTATCAGGTAAAAGTCAGAGTGAAAGTTAAACAAAGTTATAGAGCAGTCAAGGTAAAACAGTAAAAGTAAAAATAGAGGCAGTAATGGTTAAATAGATATGAAAATACTTTTACCAACAACAATGAAGTTTATCCAAAGAGAAAGTAAAAACAGTTAAAAGAACAAAAAAGTTAAAAGATGAAAACAGAGCAAGAAGGGACATTTTTGTAGAAATTTCATGTTTAAGTCATTTTTTTGCATAAACTATTGTGACCAATCCAAGATGAATTTTTCAAAACTCATGGATTTTTATGTTCTTAAGATGTCCAACTACAAAAACCTCTCTCACTTTTCTAACAGCCATTATGGGTTGGGTTGGGAAATATTAAACAATATTGGAAAGCACTTTTTGCATAAAATTCTTGTTAAGTCATCATTTTGCAGAGAAAATTGTAGCCAATCAGAAATACATCTTACAAAAATAAAGCAGGTTTGTGTTCCTAAGATACCCATATACAAAAATTATCTCACTTTTTTCCCAGGTATTATAGAATGAGAGATACATGTGCATCTTTACAGCCTATTTTTCAGACTCTACAAAATTCTGTTTTACACATATTTTTGCAGAGCCTATTGTGAACAGCTGGAGAATAATTTTAGGGAACTGAGAGAGGTTTATCTCAAAAACATATTTATCTAAACTAACCTCTTTCACTTTTTACATATATATTTCGGATTGAGAAATACAAAGGTATCATTGGACCCCAATTTCGCAGAATTGCTGCAGAAGAATGCACAAAGAAAGGAGACAGTTAATGACTTGGATGCCTCATCATCAACTAAGAGTTGAGATCAAATTCGAATTATCCTCTTTGTCATCACCTATCCATAAAAAATAGTGCTAAATAGATGCATTATTTTTTAGTGTCCTTTACTTAAGTTCTATTTATGTAAAACAGTTGGAGATATTTGTAAAACAATCTTGATATTTTTCAAGATATTCTAGTTTAGAATTTGTATAAATACTTCACTCTTTGAAGTATTTGGTGTGGAATAAAATTTTTGGAATTACTATAAACATTTTGTTGGAAATTGGAGGCTCTTGTGTGTTTTAATTTGAAGTAGCAGACTGGACAAGCTGACTGACATCATAATTCAAGATCCCTGTGATAAGCTAATGAGTGAAGTACTTCCTACTTGTCACTGTTTCCTTTTCTAAGTTTCATGCATTCATTTTATGTTTGTTCTATCTGAATGTGTAACTAGGATTATTACAACAAGATTATTCAAGTGCTCTCTGTCTTTAACTAGTTTCCATTTTAATGTTTTCTTCTGATTTTCGGTGCAAGGAACCCTTAATTGCTCCTTCTCTCATTTGACCTCTGCCTTCTACTTCCATTTTCCGTATCAAACGATCCTTAAGTGTCCTTTATCCCAATCATACCACCTAACAAAAAAACCACTTTCCCAAATCTTTGAGGGTTATCTATCTTGCCCTGAATATATTTGTACCTTTTTAGTCTTGATTTCTAGTGTTGCTAGCTTGATTCAGACTCCATAGCCCAATGGACAAGTAGATTTCTCTATCTTACTTCCAAGTGATTTTTTCCCACCAAACCCTTTAAACCAAAACCAAATCGTACTTTCATAACTAGCCTAATGTTATAAATCAAAACAAAGTTAAACTTTAAAGAGAGAGCCCTCTCTGAACCCTAGGAAGGCTAGATCCTAGAGTTTGAAGTAGGTTTGTGGTTACCTAGATGAGTTCTCTCTTGAACCTGGAGAAATTACTGAGTGATAACATCTCATCCAGCGCATTTTCTATTCTCACAAAATCAATGGCAGCACCATTTTATATAAAACAGTCACGTTGATCTGCCTTTCACAGGCATGCTAATCCCTGAGATTGAAAAATTAGGGTTTCCCTGTCATTTTCCAGTGTGTCTTAGCCTCTGTAGTGTCTTCCTGGTTTGATATGATCATGTACCACTGTGTTTAGTTTGGTTTCTTTGCTTGAAGTGATTAACTTGTCTCTTTGATCCTCTTTGTGTTTAGGTGAAGTTACATTCTCTTCTAGGGTTTCTAGGTCAGTTGTGCTTCACTTGTCACTCGTGTGTGTCGTCAAGAGACCTATTGGCTATTTCTGTTGCTGCAATCATTCCAAACGTCGTTTCGTATTGCATTTGGCTTGTATTTACAAAGTTGTTTTCACTTGCACTAAATCATTTTTTTCACTTTGGAATCACCTTTGATTAATCGTCAAACATAGATTACAACTATTTGATTTACAAGATTGGGAATGTCCGTGTTTGATCTGATTTCCTATTTCGAAAGAGTAAATTGAAATTTCATTTTCATTTCAAGCTTTTGAATTGGTTTTTTTTCTTCATTTTGAAAAGAAAAGTGAAAGTCATTTTCATTCAAGTACTTTTGAAACAGTTTGTTTTCCATTCAAGAAAGAGAAAGTGAAAAGGAGTTTTCATTTTCGATTCTTTGTTTGTTTGGTTAGTTTTTCTTTGCTTTAGTTCATTGATTGCATTAGTTTGCATTGAAGCATTCAAAGTGAATGAAAAAATATGTTTAGTGCATCTTAGTGAAAATAGAAGTGATTTCGTTTTCAGTAAGTTTGCATTTGGGGATAGTGAAAGTGAATTATTTTTAGAGTTTCATTTCAGTAATTTTGAGCTGGTTTGGGGGCATCATTTCTTGTTGCATTTCTTGTATTTTTCATTCTTGTTTGCACTATCTCCCTCATTAGTTTAGAATTCATCGAAATTAAATGGATTCTTTTTTTCATTTAGCTGCACTGTAGGGATTCAGGTGAAATCGCTTTGAGCCCGAAATTGAAACATGATTAAATATCAACAATAAAATTTATTCAATTAACCTTCAGGAGCATTTGGAATTAATGAAAACATCTAGAGGTCTAGGATAGAGACATGTTCCAGTGTCTTTAAACGTAGTATTTATCGCCAACAATATGTGTTACATTCCGACGGTGATATCTTGTCCCATGTGTGGAAGTATATAGGACTATGCTCCACATATGAAAAGTATAAGGGGATGCTCCCATCGTATGGCTACACATTAGACAATGCTACTACGGACTAGACTCTAACGTACCGTCGAGTATATATTGGGAGACCCCACTAGGTTGCAAACCTACCATAGGTAACCGAGTCGCCTGCCTTGTAAATGTTATACACCAAACACAAAATTCGGGGAGATCGGTTTTTGTACGTTAAGTCCTTGGTAATTTATTTTCTAATTTATTATGCCAAGGTGTATATTGCAGCTCATGGATACCTAGTAATCCTTTATGTATAGATTACCCTTTTTTTTTTCTTATTTTAATTCTAAAATAAATTGCTCACGATAACATCCCATGTGTGCAGTGATCTTGGCCTCATCTTGCCTGGTTAATTATAAATCTTAATTTTCCCAAAATTGATTCACCTTTCTCTTCTTTGTTCTTTTTCTAAAGGTCATCGTGGCTAAATCTTCTGATTCGCCTCACTCCTCTTCTGAAGGAACTCAAGAGCCTCCTCCTAAGATTATGCAATTTCCGCCTGGGCCTCTTGAAGATCAAGTTGTTGAACTTGGAATTGTCATCAGTGTCCAACCGATCTCGTCTTGGCCACCACCTGACGAGCAGATTTCATCGTCATCTGAGGATCCTGAGCTAGAAATTCCTGAACCTTCTACACATTTTATGGTCTTTCCTCCAAATCCTCTCTATAATCCATTTGTGATATCTCCCAAGCATCTGTATAGTCCTTTTGACGGTCCCAACATTCCTTTACGTGCTTCTCCTGTATCATCTCGTACTACTACCCGTTAGTTGTTTCCACCATACATGGCTTCATATGTCAACGATATTATATTCGTGAGTTCCTCCAGAAAATTTTTCATCCCATATTCCAGAAGTTGACATCACGTCTATATTCCCTTCGGAAGGCTTTCCGTATGTCTCTGCTCCTCATGATGAAGGAATTCTTCTAGTCAAATCGCGTCTACGCTTCCACCTGGGTATACTTCTCTTGGAGACCTTGTTTCGAGAGCTTCTAGAGCTACACATTTGTTTCACCATCCCATTTGGTCAACAGGAGTCCCCCCATCTTCCAACTTGTTTATCTCAAATGCGATTGTCATTTCACAACCTGTAGCTTCTATAGGTCAAATGACTATTTCACTAGGATCATATACTCCCTTGTCATTATCCAAAATCACTGCAGTTCCACCTTTGAGTGGACATTCTACAACTTCATCCATGTCTTCGGGGAAATCGCATCCTTATATGTACCTCCCTCTTCGAGTGGGGTAAATCTAAACTTCGGGATTGTATCGAGGGCGGGACAGCCTACTGCTAGTCTTAGTGGAACTCTTCTTTCACATCCAACAAGTGTTGTTGTAGGAACCTCTTTACCAGGTGGTCAACCTAATTTGGCTCAACTTGTTTATCAGCAGCCCCACGTTCAGTACCCTCAAGTTCAGAAACCCCATGTACAACAACTGAAAATACAATATCAGTACGTTCAGCAAACAAATGTACAATATTAGTATGTTCAACGACCAAACGTATCACATTTATATGTCCAGCAACCCCAAATTCCATTGGGTGTCGTTGTGACTAACCCTTAGTTTGGTCCTCCAGTACAATTTGGTCTGAATCCTCTGGGTCAAACTGGAACTTACCCTAATTAGCCTGGTGGCCAATACCAACAAATTCCTCATGGTCAGTTCTAGCAACCCTAGCAGGAGCTTACATCCAGCAAAGGCTATATCAAGAGCCCCAAAAGGGTGCTTATGTTCAGCAGCGGCCTTATTAATAGCCCCAGCAAGGACCATACATATAGCAACAACTGCAACAAGGTAATTATCAATGACCCCAGCCATAACAAGGTCCCTATCAAAAATATATACCTTATCAACAATAGTGGGGACAATTTGGGCAATATAGCCAACATTAGCCCCAATGGGACCAGAACTCGTACCAACAAGGTTGGAACCCACATATGGGAAACTTCCAACGACATGTTGCTCTGTATCACCCTCCGTTGTCATTCCTGGCTACATTGGAACTGCTTGTTGTGTATAAGTTGACAAATGACCCCATCCAACACATGGCACATTGGCCTCTAGTTCCAACTAAGATTCCTGGAGATTTTCCAAATTTTGAAGGAAAATCTAGGGAAGACCCCCAATCCCATGTCATGACGTACCATTTATGGTGCTCTTCCAATCCTTGGGTTGACGATTCCATTCATCTACGTCTTTTCCAGCACATTCTGATGGGTGATGCTACCAAATGGTACATTGAACTTCCTCGTGGTGTTTTCTATGATTTCAATACGTTAGTCATGGCTTTCCTCACACATTTTCAGTTTCCTGTCCGGTATGAGGCTGGCACCCATCTCTTGGCATCTTTGAATAAGTCACCTACTACTCACATTTCGGATCATATTCATGAATGGAGGCGCAGGCACCGCCTTATTAAATTCAAAATCCTTGATTAATTTTTGAATGAATGGTTCACAAAAAATTGTGTTCCTAAAATTTCCAAAGATCTCGCTATGGGTGGATGTGTGACGAAAGATGAAGTAATCGCTCGTGATCATTATCTAGATTTGGTCTATTCATAATATGGAACTTTATATGAGCTTTTACTTGATGCACTGCGACCTTCAACCAACCCAGCATCATTCAAATCTCCAGTTATGCCTCCTATTGACAAAGTCATTGGGACAGTGGCCCATACTGATAACAATACAATGAAGGCTTATTCGAAGTATATTTCTAATACTGCCACTGCACCCTCCACTCCTTCGAATAATTCGAAGAATCCTGGTAAAAATTCTAAGGTTACTGTTGTTCAATCTACCACAGCAAACAAGTTTTCAAAAGGTAAAAAGAAGGGGAAAGGTAAAGCTAAATCCGACACCCCCAAACAGGATAACGCTAAGTCGTTTGTCGACGATTCTTCAGAGCATAAGCCCAAGTATATTTTCTTGATATGTGATGAAGACCATTACACAAGGATTTTCCTTGGCATGCAAAAGTTTCTTGTCTTCTTAAGGGCACATTTGGTACCCCGGTTGTCTTGAAAGAGCTGCTCCCTTTACAGCAGATGCAAATGGTAGATCAACCTCAATCTTCTCGAAGCTCCCAAGTTTTTATGGCCGATACGTAACCCATTTCTATTTCCACTCAATCAAAAGAGTATTTGAATACTTCGAAAGCTCCCATGTAAAAGGATTCTACAGATAACCCTTCGTCTTCCATTCCTCCTCATTTTGGTCCTCTCTAGATTGAGATACCTAATATTGATTGCATTGTCTGACCACATCCAAAAGGTTTTCTTCGGAAGTCATCTTATAATCCGAATGTGCGATCTGCTCAGCACTATAACATTGTAGATGATTTAGCTCAAGTGACTTTAGTGATGTTGGCCTTGGAGGTCCTTAATTCATGCCCATTACAATGGAAGGTACTATTATCTTCTATCGGAAGGATCGATCAAGTGGATTCCAACCTTATTACTTTTGATATCGAGAATTTTGTTCCTTGGCTCCCATCTCAAGTGGATTTTTTTATTCAAGTCACTATTATGGGTAAAACCATCCATCAGAATGTTTTTTATGAAGGTGCTTCCACCTGTATCATATATGTTGTGTGTTAGAAAGCCATTGACTCTCCTATATTAAGTCAGTCTCCTAACACTCTGCAAGCTTTCGACGGCAGAGGCTCTTGGTTGTACAAAATTCTCAAATCCTTGCCAATTCAGTTGGAGGGTAAGACCGTGAACTTGGAATTAGAGGTGGTGGATGACAACCTTAATTACAACATTTTGTTTGGACATAGATGGACTCATGCCATGATTTGCGTGGTCTCTACTATTTTTTGTGTTCTCTATTTTCCTCATCAGGGGAAGATTGTCACCGTTGATCAACTTGCTTTCTTTTCCTCAGATTCTTCAATTGGAAGTGTTTGATATATTGGGAATACCTATACTCCTCATGAGAGCGTTGGCCTGGGGATTTTCAAATATTCATCCTTAATGGGAATTTTTTCACTCCAACTTCCTAATATCATCTATGTTAATATGATATCACCTGGTCACGATCCATGGATTGTTCCTAGTCTTGAACAGCTTGAAAGTTTTGGTGACATTATTCCCCTTAGCCCTACAGAAAAAATGTATCAAAGCATTATTCTTGCTTCTAGGGTTGCTTCCAAAGCTAATGATCACCTGTTTTCATCTCTGGACACATATTCGCAGTCTCCCTGGTTTGGTTCTTAGGATTCAGATGATCCCTTGAATGACATATTTCCCACGGACAAGAGAATCGTGGAAGTTATGTCTCTTGAAGAAACCCCTTGGGATGATGGTCATCATCGTTCCTTGTTTCTCCCAGGCCTTCGATGAAATTTCTTCTTGTCTAGAATCTCGTGTTCCATTTGAATTGACTGGCCCACTTCATCTTCCTATTCTTCTTCATGAAGTTTTTTCCACGGGAAACATTGGTAACATTTCTTCCACCATCCCAATTGACATCTCTGCTCACCCAGGGATTGTCAAGAATATTCATGTTGGGGTTTCTTTTTCTCCCTATGAGATCAATATTTACATTTTTTTTCTTCAAAAAACACGCCCCACCCACTCCCTTCAACCCTTTTCTTACCATTTGTTTATTTTCCCATGGGGGAATTATTTCCATGCTTCGTAACCCTTACTCGGCCAGGGGGCATGAGAACTTCATCGTTGTTGTGAAATTTCTCACAAATTGGCCGAGTTAATGCCTACAAGCTATATCAACAGTAGAAATTTGGGTTTATTTCTATTAGTTATGAAAAAAACCAATTATCTGAGTCCTGTATTGGACTCCAACTGAAGTATTATGCTTGATGACAAGTACGGTAATTTTAACATTAGTGTGTGATTCATTAGTGTACTTTTAGATTTATTTTTAGTGTGATTGTTTTCTTTACAGGCATCTTTCCTCTGCATATCTTGTATTTCACTTGGTTTGTAGATGTCATCGAATCATTATGTCGGTTTTTCTGATGGTGCTTGTCGTAGCACACAGAACTTATCTTCTGCAACATGGGTTCTTTTTCCCTTGATGGTGAGTTGGTTAATCTACAAGGCATTTTCCTGGGTCGAATAACTAATAATATTTCCAAATATAGTGCATTCATCGAGCTGTTATCAGACACAATTTCCCTCAGTATCAGTAACTTGGTTGTGAAATTAGACTCATAACTCATTGTGTTACAGTTAAATGGTCATTACTCAGTAAGAAACCCTCAGATTTTGCGCATGTTTTTATGTGTTCAATTATTGGAAAGGCATTTTGATTACATCATATATCAACAAATTACAAGGAATTTGAATACATTAACAGATACATTGGAAAATTATGTATTAGATCGACATTTTTATCATATGTAAAAAAACCAAACACACCATCATGATATTAGAATGCTTAGTAAAAGTAGGAAACATGCATATATATGTATGTATGTATATATATATATATATATATATATATATATATATATATATATATATATAGAGAGAGAGAGAGAGAGAGAGAGATATTGAGTCTATAAAAGTTGGTTACATCAAAATCTCAAAAAATGTGTTATGTGACACAATGGCTCTACAAGCCTACATCAGTGCAAAAAATAAACTAAAGGCATCTATCCACCCACAATTAGCACTCCACCAGTTCTCCCAAGGTTGAAAAGGAGACTGAAAAAGGTAA
Organism: Pinus albicaulis; assembly: GCA_034641835.2. Taxonomy (NCBI): domain Eukaryota; kingdom Viridiplantae; phylum Streptophyta; class Pinopsida; order Pinales; family Pinaceae; genus Pinus; species Pinus albicaulis. The sequence goes on from CM076574.1 coordinate 881,734,560, forward strand.
CCATGGACCACTTTGAACTACTAGCTAGCCCTACCAAGCTGAGAGGGCTCTCTCTATGAGATCGCAGTCAAGTATTGACTATGATATGAAGGATATTAGGCTAGATATGATAGTCTCATGTAGGTTTTTAGTGTTTTATGGTTTGATGTTGGATCAGGGATGAAACCAAGTAGCTACCTCGAAATATCAAAAGGGTTTACAACTACATAAATATAGAGAAAGGTAGTAGTGGATCTATGATGGATTTATGGTTTTTTAGGTATGGTGGAGGGTCTAAAAAGGTATAGGATTTAATGAGCATGTTTAATCATGAATTCATTAAACTGGAAGCATGAAACACAAAACGAAATTCCCATATAAACATAGCTAAATGAAAATAATTCTACCTATGAACTATAAGGAAAGGCACTGAAGATATAAGATATGGAAAGAGGAGCTATATATCATTCATCAAAGACTATAACAGAGAAAAAACCATGATCATAAACTCATTGCACATGAATTTCCAGATAAAAGTTGCAACTGCATCCTTTGATTTATGAATATGAAAGTGAAAGTACAAGCTACAAGAGTTACAATCCTTTGATGTCCAACCAGTCAAATGACTCTGAAAATGATAGATATAGACCAAAAAAACCTATCCCATCTCTTAGGAGTCAAATCCCTCAGTTGTGAAGCTGATTACATGATATGCTCAACAAAACCCTAATGTCTATGGAGGTCAATCAATTCACCTCATCATAGGCAACTAGACACATTTAACCAAAAATTACATCAAAAAGCATGTATCTACCCTATTTAACTATTAATATACTCAATTACACTTCATGACATCATAAGATCATCATCATTCATCAATTACACAGGTAAAAAGTCAAAATTGGTCAAACTACCTATGAAAGATGCATATTGGAGAAAACACATCGTACCTAGATAAAACGCAACGTGCTTGGGAAAAAGGAAATTTGAAGGTATTCCAGGTGTCCAACTGTTGATCTGAAAGTTTTTATGGATAGCCATTGATTTCTACTACATGATAGGATGTTAAAGCACTCAAAATTGTGGCTTCTAGCCCTCCAAAACTTCATTCTCCCAAGAGTACTCAGAAAACGCAGCGTGGCCTCCAAAAAGAGGGCAGAAAGGCCATTTTTTTCTATTTTTTGGGCATTTTGACCCTCCAAAAGTTGTTGGCATGGCTCCACTGTTGACTAGGATTGAATTATGTGTCAAGAGGAATACACCAATGCTGAGAATGCATCCATTGGACCTCCGCAAAAAAATCACATCGTGGCCCACGCTGTGTTTTTGCTAGCAGGACTGGTTTTCAAAATTGTCAATTTTGACCAAAAACTCACAAAAACCAAAATTTGCACCAAAATTATTCAAAATTGGTCCAAAGATGCATGAAAAGGTATATTATTCTACTAAGGAGAATCAGAAAGTAGGCCCAAGTTACCCTTCTCCTTTTGACTAATTAGCGTTTCCTTCAGTTTTGTTTGCAATTGTTTGACTTTGACTTTGCAAATCTGATTCCTTGTGTAGTAGTGGGAAGCCATGTGTTTTTGAAACTTGTTGTATCTATTTTCCTTTTCAAGGAGCTTCTTTAAGTGAATATTCACGTTATCAAGCCAAAACTCTCTATTTTCATTGATTCCATGGTTGTCCTTTCTTCAAATGTCAACTCTTCATCTAGTGGATTTTGCTCTCTTTCTTTCTGAAGTACCCTTCGAAGACCCATGGTCCTTGGAATTTTCCTTGTCACTTTCTCTTCATGCTTATATAAATATTCACTTTCAACCACTGATTTTCCTTTCATATCTTTCATACTAGCTTTAAACTATTTTTTCTCTAAAAACAATTTTTTTACCTTCAATTGATTGTTCTCTTGCTCTACAGAGGAAATTATGAAATTAGCCCTTGCCAAATTGTCCTTGAGTTATTTGATCTAAGCATCTTTCTCCTTGATGATCTACTCTAGGTTTTCATGCTCTTCACTGTCCTCCAAGTCTAATACGTCAATGACATGATGGATGAGCTCCTCATCATGCAAATATGTCTCATGCTATAATTGTAATCCCTATTTTTTTGATGTGGGCTTGGCCCCTTCCTCAATCTAAGGATAAAACACAAGCCTTCTGCCTCTCTGGTATGTCTGAGTGACCTCAATCCTCCTCCTCACTGAAACTTTGCTTGGTGAGCCAACCTCCACATGTCTAGATGGTGATGGTGGTGTTGATGGTGTTGATGGTGCTAATGGTGAACTAGGGCTAGTAGGTTGGCTACTAGAAGGAAAAAATACATCTGATTGCATGAAATTTTCCCAAATGATACTCTTTTTTTCAAGCTAGTGTAAAACAATTATTTTGATAAGAGCATGGTGGAAGAGGTTGACTTCAAGATCTCTCTGCCTATGCTGAACTTTTTATGCCATCTTTTCCAGACTTCTGTAGAGGTAGTAGAGAAAATTGAGTGGCTTTACTCGTGTGAAATGCATGAGTAGTCTAACATGATACATGTATAGTCTATAAAATATTCCCTCACAAGTGAAGTACTTCATGATGATCTTCATCAACGGTGTATACCTCTCAAGGAGGTGCCCAACAGGAAAAATTGCCTTCATGCATTGTTGATAGCGTCTTCTGAGGCAGGGCTTGTAGTTTTGAATCTCTAGGTATTGTTTCTTGAACTATTCTCACCATGATTAGTTATCCATGTGGCATCTGCTACTACATCAGTTGATATAGTGAATGTAACCCCTGTAATTATGACCTTGTCCTTTTTTAGCTCAGTGGCAAAAAATTTAGTCAATTTGGCATGGTATTTGACTCTCTCAACTTGCTCACAAAAAGCAAGACAAACCCTTTGAAAACACTGCTTGGATAATGGTGAAGACATAAATTCATGAGTGATTAAGGGCTCATATCTTGACATTTTTCCTTTCCTCTCTTTTTGTAAGGCCTCTTCTCCTCCATTTGATAGTTTGCAAGGGGAAAACACTAATGGGACAAAACAACGGAAGGGAGTGAAGGGATAGGATAAAGGGGTTAGGAAAGGGAGATGGGAGTATGAAAATTTAGGGAGTTTGATAGGGTTCTTAAGGGACTATAGGAAGTGGAATAGGTTGAAATGGTTATGGGAATTAGGCTAGGGAATTTTTACATCGTCCTAGCTAGGAAAACTGCCAAAAAATGCAGCATTAGGATAGGGTTTAGGGTTTTTGGCTTAAGAAATGGGAATGAGGGGGTGTGAAGGCTATGGGAAACGGTTTTGAGTGTGATGAAGGGTAAAAATTCTATGGGAAGTTGTGTTTATCATGCAAATTTTGAAAATATGGGCCAACCACTAAAACGCAATGTAGGGACCAATGGAGGGTTTACACTCTAAAACAATGAAATTGAGCTGCAAGGATGGGTTACTGAGGTGTAACTTACTTGTGCAATGATTTTGGACACCTTGATAACATTCAAAAACCTTCATAAACTGATTTGATGCCACTTGGATAGAAAACACAGCATGTAGAAGAAAACGCAACATGTAGCTTAGAAAACGCAGTGTTGCTGCTTTGGCATCAATTTTTGGAATGCCTTTGAATTGAAATTGTTGAGGAATCACTTTCTTATAAATGACAAATCTTTATCAATGAGGTGAATGAGAAAAATGAATGAATTGGTCTTTTATAGATTTGTTTGGAGCCATTTTCTTCAAAGAGGTAGGGTGTCCCACCTCATGATTTTCACTTTACTTTGGAACCTTGTAGCTTTAGAAATTTGAAACCTATTACATATTTGAAACATTAATTAAATTTTGAAACCAAATTATATTGAACAACTTTACCTATTACCACTTCTCATTTGCTGGATTTATGCATGGAATGACATATTTTGGTGACCTTGACCCTAATGACCTAATGGTGACACTGAGATGAATGAAATCCATAATGATGTTGACTGAAGTAATGATGATGTTTTTTCAATGATGGTACACTCAACTGAGTGATGACAAGGACCGTCATGTGAAAAAAAAAATTTGAAGGAGTCTAAATAGCCTTAGACACACTATCTAGTGACCAAATTTTTATTTGAAGACCTAACAAAAAATTGACTTGAGAACCTAACAAGACCTTGTAAGAGCATATTTGATCACTGGTGACAGGTAGAACAGACTGACACTAACATTGGCTCCAGCTGAGGATGGAAGCTCCCTAGAGGTGTCAAGAACACCGTAAACCAAGTAGCCTAACCATTGGGCATGGAGTCAAAAGTCAAAAGACCCAACTCAAAACTGAAAAAAAACTGAAAAACTGAATTGACTCTAATTGGAACAAAACTTACAAAACTTACAGAACATACTGATGGCAGCATATCACTGAGACTTGAGGGCTTCAAATCCTAATGACAACCACCCATCTGCTGAAGACATATGTACAATCATGTGAAATGTTCCTTCCAGTGTAACCAATCCAAAAAATGGATACATAGTTGAATCATGCTTGTAGTTTCCTCGAGCAGGCAGAGAAAAAAAAAAAACTAGGTCACTCCAAGTGTCTACTGAACATGTGCTTCTGGTCCATGAAAACAAGAAAATACATCTTCCCTACTAACTGTATCAAATCAGTAAAAGGATCTTCAAAAATATGAAATGTTACCTTGCCTTGAGATCCAACAAAAACACAAGCACACCCTTCATTTTGATCTGAAAGAATACTTGGTTGTTGATCCATAGGAAGGCATAGGGAAGTATGACCTTCTGCTACCTGAGTGTTGGTTGTAAATTCCTTAAGCATGAGCAACTTTGATTCTATCTCTGGCATACTATCTATCTCAAACTCATTATCCTTCCATTCATAGTCTAAGTCATTTTTGAACATAAAACAATCTTCAAGATTGTTAAACATGACAACCCTATCATCTTCATGAAAGAAAATAGTCCTTATTAGCTGATCTCTTTCCAGGAAATCATCATCACAAATTTCCTTACTCTCAACAAATTCTTGTATGGTATCATCAGTCTCATGACCGTCATCATTTAAACTCATATGTTCATTTTCAATAATGGAAGAAGTTTCACTAACACATTCTTGACTATGTGAACACTGCAAACCTGCATTATCTTGGGTTGTAACATGAATTTTTAGGAGCTGATCTATTTCATCTTCAGACGGAGGAGAAACTTGAGTTTTATAGCAGTTAACATTGGCTTGGTGATTTTCGTTTTCAAGATCGGGAATAGGCCTTTCTTTGTTTTGGTCCCAGTCTATTTCATCCAAAGAGGAAGCTATTGATTCTTGTTGGAAGGAAAAATCATAAAGGGCTTCTGACATCTCTTCTTCCATACATTCTTCATCCCCATGCATATTTTCAAGAAATTTAATGAAATTTTCAAAAATCTCACAAAAATTATCAATCATTCATAAGGAAAAATTACAACTTTGATAATGTTGAAAGAAAACTGAATGAAAATCCTTTATAGAATATAAACTAGCAGATAGACCTTCATACCATGATCTTGCTTTTTCCTTCAAGGTATCCATGAACATATTCATCATACAATATTTAGTCTATGAATATGAAAATGAAATTAGACCAAATGAAAACTAGCATCTTCTCCATCCTGACCTTTAAACTTTGGCAACCCTGTTTTCCAATCTATACAAGGAATCTGATTCGAAAAACCAAGAATATGAGCTCGATCCATAGGAGCATACCTTAGAGTAGTTGAATCCATCTTGAAAACAGTGAGGTCACCAGGAATCTCTTCGAACTACAGGTTCTTGAACAATGGAGTTGCCATGAAAATTTTGAACCTTTGGATTCTTCGACCCTGGAGTTTCTAGGTGAAAAATGCACAACCTTCTTGTGCCTAATCACTATTCACCATCAGAAATTGTTGAGATTGCAACAAGATGTTGAGCTTAGTGAAAAGAGTCGCCTTCACTAAGTTGGCCCGCAGACTATTTTGGCGCAAGTCTATTTTTAGACTATGTCTATTTTTAGACATGTCGATCATATTCTATGAGTTTCAGGATGTTATTTGTGGATGGTTGGTCAAGTTGGAAAAATAGATGGACTTATATGTTTAGACATATTGGGCGGAATCTATTTTTAGATTTCCAGTCTAAAAATAGATATGTCGAATATTATTAGCTCTTAATAATATTTGGACTATAAACATTATCTTATTCTCTTGGAGCACTTTAGTTAAGTGCACAGATGTGGCACAGGAGCTGACAGAAGAAATTACGCTATTCCTGAGGGTTAAGTGGAGCTATTTTATGGAGACTTTAGTTAGAACTCATGTGACAGAGTTTGGGGGAGTTATTGAGGTAGTTGGTGGAGTTGTGTTCAGTTTAACTTAGTTAAACATAGTTGAACTAGTTGTATCTAGTCTAATCAATTGATACACTAGTGAGAGTGGTGTGAATTAATTATTAATTAATTCACTAATTACTAAATCATTAATCAACTAAAGAATACATCAGTGAACTACAGTGCATGGACAGTTTCAGTGGAGACTAGTGAAGAGGTAGGTGAGAGAGCAGGTTGACTATCAGTTGTGACTATAGTGTTGCATGATTTGCAACACCTAGTGATTGGAGATGCCAATGAGGATTGCATGAGCAAGGCTGGACCAATTCGAGTTCATTCATAGCCAATATTCAGCAGGGATTTCCCAGTAGAGGCAGGCTAGCAGGTGGTGAAGATCGGTGTATGGATTTGCTAAATCGAGCCTGATTATTATGTAGCGATTGTATTTTACTGAGAGCTTGACATGATCAGATTTTTATGAGGATTGTTACATGATCTCTATGACATATATTATATACATATATTTTGGGTTTTTATCTTCAGGCTTTTCCGTTAAAACACTGTGTTCATATGTGTGAATTTTTATGGTTTCAATGTGTGCATGCAATTGATTTTATTTCCGCAAGTAATGATCAATAGTAGAAGAGATTATGTATTGTGCATGAAGTCAAATAGTGTGTGATCAGGAGAATCTTGGATGTATAACACATTATTTATATAATTTCTACATGGTATCAAAGCTGTATTGATCATTGGAGCAATTGCAAAGCATTGAAGCGGTTGACTTTTGTGCTGGTGGAATTCGATTTGCAGTAGTGTTTTCTTGGTGTCAAAGTTGAGATGTCTTTCAACGGATTGCGATTGGAGTATGCCCTTGAGGGAAACTCAAATTATATTTCATGGAAGGACATGATGGAGGTGGTGCTGGAGGACAATGGGTTGAAGGAGTTCATAGATGCATAAATTCCAAAACCTGCTTCTAGCGATGTTGCCGCACTTGACGCATGGTAAAAGAAGATAGAAAAATGTCGAAGGATTTTGTTGGAAGGTTTGAAGGATCACATAGTGTCCAGCCTTCATGGTAAAGCTTCTCCATTCTTGATGTGGAAATATTTGACAGACTTCTTCCAAATTAAGAGCGACCAGAGGAAGTTGGCGCTCAAGGATAAACTCAAGAAGATAAAAATGGAGAAAGGCCACAGTATACCCAAGTATCTCACGAAGTTCATCCAGTGAAAGGATGAGCTGGGAAGTGTGGGGGTTACTATAGATGAAGAGGAGATGGTGAGCTTGGCTCTCCTTGGGCTTCCGAAGAGTTGGCATTCCTATGAGGACTTTGTCAATGGTCGGGAGAAACTGCCAGGATGGGAGCGACTTTGGTCGAATCTTGTGCAGGAGGAGATAAGGCGGAGTACCAGGGATGGATCTTCATCAAAGAATGAAGATGAAGAAAATTTCACTTTGGATGCCAAAGCAAGGAAGGGGAAGAGCAAGAAGAATTCTTCTCAATCCGGTGCAAAAGGCAAGAATCAGGACATTTCCAAGGTGAAGTGCTTTCACTATCACCAACACGGACATTACACCACTAATTGTCCACAGAAGAAGAAAAATAAGCAGGTTGCTGGATCTGTAGCTAGAGGGGCCTTAGCCTCGCAGATTGAGCTGGATTTTTCACTGATCACATGCTTGGTCTCAAGTATGATGGGATCAGTGTGGTTTCTTGACAGTGGTGCATCTTTCCATATGACTGGAGACAAATATTTGTTTTCTAATCTAGATGAGAAGGATCTTGGAGTGCACATCGAGATGGGTAATGATGGTAGATACAGTGCGACTAGTATCGGGACCATTTCCTTTGAGAGGGAGTCTGGAAAACCTTTCATCTTTAAGGATGTCATGCATGTTCCAGGATTGAAGAAGAATATTATCTCTGTGGCAATGTTGGAATACAAGGGATATGATGTTGTCTTTAGCGAGGGAAAGGCTTTCCTTCGCAGTAAGGCAACTGGTGAAACCGGGAGGATAGGGGTTCGAGTTAAGAACCTTTATCAGTTGAAGGTAGATGGCTACACATCAATGGCAGGCAAGGCAAAAGGAGTGGTGAGCCAGGATGAGGGCGAGCTATGGCACAGGAGATTGGGCCATCTTCACTATGGTGCTTTGAAAATTTTGCAGCAGATTTCTACCGGGCTTCCCAAAGGTACACTTGCACAGTCAAATCAATGCAAGGGGTGTGTTTTGGGAAAATTTGTGAAAGCCACCTTTCACGAGAAGGATAGTCGCACCACGACGATCCTTGATAGAATTCACACAGATGTGTGTGGACCTTTCTCAGTAGCTTCGATAGCAAAGCACAGGTATTATGTGATATTTGTTGATGATTTTTCTCGTAAGTGTTGGATCTTCTTCATGCAGAAGAAGAGCAAGACATACTCTAAGTTCTGTGAGTTCAAGGCACTGGTTGAGAAAGAATTAGGGAAGTAGGTGAAGGCTCTTAGGAGAAATAATGGTGGTGAATTCATCTCTGGCGAATTCAAAGGCTTTTGCAGCACAAAAGGAATTTGAAGAGAGCTCATAGCGCCTCATAACCCACAGCAGAATGGGGTCGCTGAGCGGAAGAACAGAACGATCGTGGGTGCTGCACAGGTGATGTTGCATGATCAGGGCCTTCCCATACATCTGTGGGCTGAAGCATGCAACACTGTGGTTTATGTGCAAAATCATTGTCTCACAGAGTACTTGGCATGAGTACACCCGAGGAGGCGTTTTCTGGTAAGAAGCCTGATATTTCTCATTTGAAGATTTTTGGCTCACCTATTTACATTCATGTGATGAAGGATGCCAGGAAGAACCTGGAGCCAACCGCAGAGGTTGGGATATTTTTGGGGTACACAGAAAGACCCCACAACTATCGTGTGTATTTTCCAGATAGTCAAAAGAATGTTGTGTGACGAGATATTAAATTTCATGAGGAGAAAGCCATGAAGTTGTCGCTTGAGAGGGAGCTACACTTGCATGCAGATGAGGAGCTACTTGTTCCTAAATATGAGCCTCTGGATGTGGATCAGCCACAAGAGGAGGTTCATGGAGTGGAAGAAACCACTCATGCAGCGCCAAACATCAGAGGGCGAAAGCGCACTACAAAAGTTGAACGACTAAATCTTGATGCAGCGCAAAATGTAGGATCACCTACATCATAGTGCAGACAGAGACAGTCACCTGACCGATTTACTGGATACATGGCTATGATGAGCAAGTGTATCATGACAGAACCATCCTCTTTCGAGGAAGTTGTGGAGGACCTTGCATGGGTAGATGCCATGGTGGAAGAGTATGATTCGGTTGTCAGAAACAGTGACGAAGGATGCCAAGAAAAAGCTAGAGCTGACCGTAGAGGTTGGGATATTTGTGGGGTACACTGATACAGCCCACAACTATCGTGTGTATTTTCTAGATAGTCGGAAGACTGTTGTGTGACGGGATATCAAATTTCATGAGCAGAAAGCCATGAAGTGTTTGCTTGAGAGGGAGCCACACTTGCATGCAGATGAGGAGATATTAGTTCCTAAGGATGAGCCTCAGGATGTGGAGCAGCCACAAGAAGAGGTTCATGGAGTGGAAGAAACCACTCATGCAGCACCAACCATCAGAGGGCGAAAGTGCACTACAGAAGCTGAGCGACTGAATCTTGATGCAGAGAAGATTGTAGGAGCACCTACATCACAGCGCAGACAGAGACATTCACCTGACCGATATACTGGATACATGGCTCTGATGAGCAAGTGTATCGTGACAGAGACATCCTCTTTCGATGAAGCTGTGGAGGACCCTGCATGGGTAGATGCCATGGTGGAAGAGTATGATTCGATTGTCAAAAATAGTGCAAGGGAGATTGTCCCAAGGCTGGAAGGGAAATCAGTGGTAGGTTCGAGATGGATCTACAAAGTGAAGCAAGTTGCTGATGGGAGCATCGAGAAGTACAAGGCAAGATTTGTTACCTGGGGCTTCTCACAGATTGAAGGGATCGACTATGAGGAAACCTTTGCACCTGTCGCAAGGTATTCTTCCATATGGAGCATCCTTGCTCTCTCAGCGTAGATGGGATGGCACATTCATCAGATGGATGTGAAGACTGTGTTCGTCAATGAAGTCATTGTTACACTAAAAATGTCACCTTGACATTCTGCTAACTGTATGAGCTCATTAAACACTCATACATGCCTCCTTTGCAAGTCTTACAACCTTTGTTCCTCATTCCATGCCCTGAAACTGGAGGAAAAACCCTAAAAAGCTCAAAAAACCTTGGGTACGCAGTTAATATGAAGCCTACCTGCGTTTTTGGCTAGGGTACGCAGGTAATGTGAAGAGAAACTGCGTTCTAGAACGCACTTTTCCAGTGTAATGCCTGCGGTACCCCTGTAAAGTTAAAAAAGCGCGGAATTAAACTGAAAAAGTTGAATTTTGGTCAATTCTGGAAGGTTCTGGATGAGATTTTTTGGGGATGAGTACGCTTTAGTAAGGTGCATGTATCCCACACCTTAAGGAACTAATCCCTTGATGTGAGGAGCCTGTCCCTTTGAAGGAGGGTTCTATCCCTTTAAAGGTGGAATCCTAACCTCCTCATCTGCTCTATAAAAGGAGGCATTGGGTAGCCTTTTGGGTTAAGTTTGGATGGAGATTTTGGAGATTAAGGATTAGAGTTCAAGAATTTAAGTTTTTTGAAGAAGATTTTTGAGCTGAAGTGCTGTTGAGATTTAGATTTCCTTCTGTTGAGCTTTTGAGAGGAAAGATCACATACCTCTTTGTGCTTCTGGAGGAAGAGTGCAAGACTTATCAAAGTAGAGGAGATTCCTGCTTCGGACCCCGGGAAGGCCTTTCGAACATCAAGGCTAAGGTTGTAAGGTTCTTCTGTATATTTTAAGATTAATACAATCAAGTTCTGTTTTTCTCAATAAATTGTCGTTTGATTGTTTATTTCAATAAGTTGTCGTTTGATCATTTATTTCATAGATTCCTTGATCACTATGATAGGTATGTTTTATGATTATTTGTTATACAGGTGCTATTGATATTTTCTTGTTTGTGATTGCAGATCAATGAAAAATGATACTTTCTTGTGACAAAAGGGCCCTTGTTGCGACAAAGGATTATTGATGCAACGGAAGCACTGCGACCGCAAATAAGCGTTTGGATCTAAGGTAGGATCGACACCTTAATAACATTTATTTGTAAAACGAATATATCTAGAGAAAGACAAACTTAGTTGTTCGTTTGTTGCTAGATTGTCTTCTGACACTAGGGAGATCGGTCTTGTCCGCAAGAACGATTTATCCGGCCAACAGTCATTGAGGAGGAGGTGTACATAGAGCAGCCCGAAGGTTTCGAGATATTCAGCAGCGAGTTGCATGTGTGCAGGCTCAAAAGAGCGATGTATGGGTTGAAACAAGCACCTCGTGCTTTGTACACACGGATAGATAGTTATTTCACCGGTCTTTGATTCACCAAGAGTGAGGCGGATCCGAACCTATACCAGATTGTGGTGGAGGGTAAGTTGTTGATCATTTTAATTTATGTAGATGATTTGATTTTGACGGGTGATGAACAGTTGATACCCTCATGCAAGGTTGATCTTGCAAAAGAGTTTGAGATGAAGGACTTGGGCCTCCTTCATTATTTCCTGGGATTGGAAATTTGGCAGCGCAGTGATGGATTGTTTGTATCTCAAGGCAAGTATGCCCGGGAGATACTGGAGAAGTTCAACATGCATGGCTCCAAGCCTATCGACACTCCTCTTCCTGGTGGTTGGAGGAAAGAGGATTCTACATCGGCAAAGGAATTTGATGCCACTGTTTACCGACAGTCGGTGGGGTCGCTTATGTATCTAGTCAATACACGACCTGACATATGCTATGTTTTTAACCAGCTTTCACAAGCTATGGTAATCCTACCAAGCTCTTTTGGAAGGAGGATAAGCATGTATTGAGATATCTTAGAGGCACATTGGGATATGGATTATGGTACAGACAGTCAGATGAGGTAAAGCTCCATGGCTTCACAGATGTAGATTGGGTAGGGAGCCCAACAGAAAGAAAGAGCACATCTGGAGGGATTTTCAGTATCGGGTCGACAGAAGTTTCTTGGTACAGTAGGAAGCAAAGATCCATGGCACTTAGTTCAGTGGAGGCCGAGTACATGGCAGCGATTTTGGCTGCATGTGAGGCTATATGGATGAGGAAGATCCTGGTCGGGTTGTTTGGTTCACACTTAGATCCTACTGTGATATATTGTGATAATCAGAGTTGCATCAAAGTTTCAAACTCTCGGTTAATCCAGTATTTCATGATATATCTAAACACATTGACATCTGGTATCATCATATCAGAGATTGTGTGCAGCAGAAGATCATGTTACTTTCTTATATTCCTACGGAGGATCAGGATGCTGATATCTTGACGAAGGCGCTCACCAGGAGAAAATTTGAATACCATAGAGGAAGGATAGGGGTGGCAGATAATCCCTATCTTGTTGAGAGGGAGTGTTGAGATTGCAACAAGATGATGAGCTTAGTGAAAAGAGTCGCCTTCATTAAGTGGGCCCGCATGCTATTTTTGGTGCAAGTCTATTTTTAGACTATGTCTATTTTTAGACTATGTCTATTTTTAGACTATGTCTATTTTTAGACATGTTGATCATATTCTATGAGTTGTAGGATGCTATTTGTGGATGGTTGGTCAAATTGAAAAAATATATGGACTTCTATTTTTAGACATATTGGGTGGAATCTATTTTTAGATTTCCAGTCTAAAAATAGATATGTCGAATATAATTAGCTCTTAATAATATTTGGACTATAAACATTATCTTATTCTCTTGGAGCACTTCAGTTAAGTGCACAGATGTGGCACAGGAGCTGACAGAAGGAATTACGCTATTCCTAAGGGTTAAGTGGAGCTATTGCATGGAGACTTTAGTTAGAACTCATGTGACAGAGTTTGGTGGAGTTATTGAGGTAGTTGGTGGAGTCGTGTTCAGTTTAACTTAGTTAAACATAGTTGAGCTAGTTGTATCTAGTCTAACTGATTGATACACTAGTGAGAGTGGTGTGAATTAATTATTAATTAATTCACTAATTATTAACTCATTAATCAACTGAATAATACATCAATTAACTACAGTGCATGGACAGTTTCAATGGAGACCAGTGAAGAGGTAGGTGAAAGAGCAGGTTGACTATCAGTTGTGACTACAGTGTTGCATGATTTGCAACACCCAGTGATTGGAGATGCCAATGAGGATTGTGTGAGAAAGGTTGGACCAATTCAATTTCATTCAGAGCCAATATTCAGTAGGGATTTCACAGTAGAGGTAGGCTAGCAGGTGGCGAAGATCAGTGCATGGATTTGCTAGATCGGGCCTGATTAGTGTTTAGCGATTGTATTGTACTGAGAGCTTGACATGATCAGCTTTGTATGAGGATTGTTACATGATCTCTATGACATATATTATATACATATAGTTGGGGTTTTTAGCTTCAGGCTTTCCCGTTAAAACATTGTGTTCATATGTGTGAATTTTTATGGTTTCAATGTGTGCATGCAATTGATTTTATTTCCGCAAGTAATGATCAATAGTAGAAGAGATTCTGTATTGTGCATGAAGTCAAATAGTGTGTGATCAGGAGAATCTTGGATGTATAACGCATTATCTATATAATTTCTACAGAAATCATATCTGATCCTTGTTTTTCTTTCCCAGGGAAGATTTGTCACCTCGCTCCCCGGCAACGACACCATAATGTTAGCACTCCATGAGTTCTCCCAAGGCTGAAAAGGAGATTGACAAAGGTAACCACATACCACTTTGACCTAGTAGCTAGCCCTACCAAGCTGAGAGGGCTCTCTCTATGAGATCACGGTCAATTATTGAATCTAATATGAAGGATATTAGGCTACATATGATAGGCTTTGGTAGGTTTTGAGTGTTTTAGGGTTTGATGTTGGATCAAGGATGAAACTAAGTAGCTAGTTCTAAATATCAAAATGGTTTGCAACTGCAAAAATATAAAGGAGCAAGGTAGTAGTGGATCTATGATGGCTTTAGGGTTTTTTAGGTATGGTGGAGAGTCTGAAAAAGTAGAGGGATTTAATGGGCATGTTTAATCATGAATTCAATAAACTGGAAGCATGAAACACAAAATGGCATTCCCATATAGATATATCTAAATGAAAAAAATTATGCCTATGAACTGTAAGGAAATCCAATGAAGATACAAGATATTGAAAGAGGAGCTATATATCATTCATCAAAGACTATAACAGAGAAAAAAACATGATCATAAACTCGCTGCACATGAATTCCTATATAATAGTTGTAACTGCATCCTTTGATTTCTGTTGAGATTCAACAAGATGATGAGCTTAGTGAAAAGAGTCACCTTCACTAAGTGGGCCCGCAGGCTATTTTTGGCGCAAGTCTATTTTTAGACTATGTCTATTTTTAGACATGATGGTCATATTTCAGAAGTTGCAAGATGCTATTTTTGGATGGTTGGTCAAGTTGGAAAAATAGATGAAATTCTATTTTTAGAATATTGGGCGAAATCTATTTATAGATCGTTGATCTAAAAATAGATGCATGTCTATTATTATTAGCTCTTAATAATAATCAGACACTAAACAACAACTTATTCTCTTGGATCACTTTGTTTCAGTGCACATATGTGGCATATCAGTGGACTAAGGGGATTACACAATTCCCAAGGGTTTACTGGAGCTAATGCATGGATGACTCAGTTAGAACTCAAGTGGCAGAGTTATGACACAGTTGGAAGAAGTAGTTATGGAGTTGTATTTAGTTTAACTCAGTTAGACTCAGTTGATCTAGTTGTATCTAGTCTAACTGAATGATACACTAGTGAGAGTGGAGTGAATTAATTAGTTAATTAATTCACAAATAATAACTCATTAATAAACTGAAAAATACAACAGTTAACTACAGTGCATGACAGTTTCAGTGGAGACCCAGTGGAGAAATAGGTGAAAGGGCAAGATGGACTATCTGTTGTGACTATAGTGATTCATTGATTGCATCACACACACATTGGAGTTTCCAATGAAGATTGCATAGTCAAGGAAATATTAATTTGAATTCATTCAGAACTATTCTTCAGCAGGTATTGCGCAGTGGAGGCAGGCTAGCAGGTGGCAAAGATCGGTGCATGGATTTGCAAGATTGTTCCTTATTAGTGTATGATGAGTGTACTGTACTAAGAGCTTGATAATATTTGTATGAGGATTGTCATATGATTCCATGATACATAATATATAGTTTGGGTTTTCAACTTCAGGCTTTCCCGGTTAAAAACTGTGTTATGTGCGATTGATTATTTTTGTTTATGCTTCACATGTGTGTGCAATTAATTTTTTCCGCAAAAGATTAACAAGTGGAATTGATTCAGTATTTTGCATAAAGTTAAATAGTGTGAAATCAAGTGAATCAAGGACATATGCATGCTTAGTGCATATAATTTCTACATGGTATCAGAGCATTGCTAATTGAAGATTGCAAATGTGAAGTGAGTTTGTGTTGGTGGTCAATTCGAATTTGTTACAGAAGATTCTTGGTGTAGAAGTTGAGTATACATTGAAATGTCTTTCAATGGGTTGCGATTGGAGTATGCCCTTGATTGGAGCTCGAATAACATAGCCTAGAAGGACAGGATGGAGGCGGCGCTGGAGGATAATGGGCTGAAGGAGTTCATCGATAGCGACGTTCCTAAGCCAGGATCTGGCGATGCTGCATTACTTGACGCATGGAAAAAGAAGACAGCAAAGACGAGGAGAATGATGTTGGAAGGTGTGAAGGAACATATTGTGTCCAGAATTCACGGGAAAGCCACTCCATTCTTAATGTGGAAGGCTTTGATAGACTTATTCCAAAGCAGAAGTGACCAAATGCAGTTGGCGCTTAAAGACAAGCTCAGAAAAATAAAAATGGAGAAGGGCGACAGTATTCCAAAATACCTCACGAAGTTTTTCCACTGCAAGGATGAACTGGAAAGTGTGGGGGTTACTATTGATGAAGAAGAATTGGTGAGCTTATCTCTCCTTGGGATTTCGAAGAGTTGGCATAGCTACGAAGACTCTATCAATGGACGAGAGAAACTTCCGCGATGGGAGTGAATTTGGTTGGATCTTGTGCAGGAGGAGATAAGGCGGGGTACCAGGGATGGATCTTCATCGAAGAATGAAGATGAAGAGAATTGCGCTTTGGCTGCCAAAGCAAGGAAAGGGAAGGGAAGAAACATCCTTCAAAATCCAAAGCTAAAGGCAAGAAGCAGGATTTGTTCAAAGTGAAGTGTTTTCACTGTCACGAACATGGACATTTCACCACTAACTGTCCACATAAGAAGAATAACAAGAAGGCTGCTGGATCTACAGCTGGAGAGGCCTTAGCCTTGCAATTTGAACTTGATTTCTCTTTGATCTCATGCTTGGTTTCAAGCTGTATGGGATCGATGTGGTATCTTGATAGTGGTGCGTCTTTCCATATGATGGGAGACAAAGAGTTGTTTAGTGACTTGGAGGAGAAGGACCTCCAGATGCATATAGAGATGGGTGACGATGGTCGGTACAGTGCAACTGAAATTGGGACCATTACCTTTGAAAGGGAGTCCAGTAATCCATTCTTGTTGAAGAATTTTATGCATGTTCCAGATCGGAAGAAGAACTTGGTCTCAGTCACAATGCTGGAAGACAAAGGTTATGATGTTGTTTTCAGTGAGGGAAAAGCCTTCCTTTGACATAAAAAAATGGGTCAAACCAAGAAGATAGGGGTTCAAATTAAGAATCTCTACAAGCTGGAGGTAGATGGTTGCACTGCAATGGTGGGAAAATCAGAAGAAGTGGTGAGCCGGGATGAGGGCGAATTATGACACAGGAGATTGGGCCATCTCCACCATGGCGCTTTGAATATTTTGCAGCATATTTCTACTATACTTCCCAAGGGTACTCTTGCACAATCAGATCAGTGCAAGGGATGTACTATGGGTAAGTTTGTGAAGACCACCTTTCATGAGAAGGAGAACCGTGCTTCGATGATCCTGGAGAGAATTCACACAGACGTGTGTGGACCTTTCTCGGTTGCTTCAACAGAAAAATACAGGTATTATGTTATATTTGTTGATGAATATTCTCGTAGATGTTGGATATTCTTCATGCAGAGAAGAGTGAATCGTTCTCAAAGTTCTGTGAGTTCAAGTCATTGGTGGAGAAGGAGTCGGGGAAGCAAGTGAAAGCTCTACGGAGCTATAATGGTGGTGAATACATCTCGAGGGAATTCAAAGACTTCTGTAGCAAATAAGGAATTCGAAGAGAACTCATAGCGCCTCATAACCCACAGCAGAATGGGGTTGTGGAGAGAAAGAACAGAATGATCATGGGTGTTACACAAGCAATGTTGCATGACCACGGCCTACCGATGCACTTATGGGCAGAAGCATGCAACACTACGGTTTATGTGCAAAACCGTTGTCCTTATAGAGTACTTGGAATGAGTACACCCGAAGAAGCTTTTACTAGTAAGAAGCCTGATATTTCTCATTTGAAGATTTTTGGCTCACCTGTTTATATTCATGTGACAAAGGACGCCAGGAAGAAGCTGGAGTAGACTGCAGAAGTTGGGATATTTGTGGGGTACACAGAAACACCCCATAATTATCATGTGTATTTTACAGACAGTCGGATGACTGTTGTGTGACGGGATATAAAATTCAATGAGGTGAAAGCCATGAAGTTGTTGCTTGAGAGGGAGATACACTTGCATCCAGAGGAGGAACTTCTTGTTCCCAAAGATGAGCCTCTAGATGTGGATCAGCCACAAGAGGAGATTCATGGAGTGGAGGAGTCCACTCATGTAGAACCAAACATCAGACAAGGCAGAAAGCGTATCAAAGAAGCTGAGAGACTAAAGCCTAATGTGGCACAGAATGTAGGAGTTCCTACATCACAGCGCAGACAGAGACAGTCACCTAACCGATTTACTGGATACATGACTCTTATGAGCAAGTGTATCATGACAGAGCCATCTTCTTTTGAAGAAGTAGTGTAGGAGCCCACATGGGTAGATGCCATAGTGGAGGATTATGACTCCATTGTCAGAAACAATGCTTGGGAGATTGTTCCAAGGCCGATGAGAAAATCAGTTGTAGGATCAAGATGGATCTACAAGGTAAATGAAGCTGCTGATGGGAGCGTCGAGAAGTATAAGGCAATATTTGTTGCCTAGGGCTTCTCACAAATAAAGGGGATTGACTATGAAGAAACATTTGCACCTATCGCACTATATTCTTCCATACGTACCATCCTTGCTCTCTCAGCGCAGATGGGTTGGCACATTCATCAGATGGATGTGAAGACTATGTTCCTTAATGGGATCATTGAGAAAGAGGTGTACATTGAGCAACCTGAAGGATTTGAGATCTTCAGCAGCGATTCGCATGTGTGCAGGCTCAAAAGAGCGTTGTATGGGCTGAAACAAGCACCTCGTGCTTGGTACACTCGGATCAACAACTATTTCACTGGACTTGGCTTCACCAAGAGTGAGGCAGCTGCAAACCTGTACCAGATTGTGGTGGAGGGTAAGCTTTTAATCATTGTACTTTATGTTGATGATTTAATACTAATAGGTGATGAGCAGTTGATACACTCATGCAAGGCAGATCTTGCAAAGGAGTTTGAGATGAAGGATTTGGGCCTCCTTCATTATTTCCTTGGATTGGAAATATGGCAGCGGGAAGGTGAATTGTTTTTGTCTCAAGGCAAGTATGCCCGGGAGATACTAGAGAAGTTTCACATGCAAGGCTGCAAGCCTATCGACGCTCCTCTTCCAGGAAATTGGAAGAAAGAGGATGCTACATTGGCAGAGGTAGTGGATGCCACTGTTTATCGACAGTTGGTGGGTTCGCACATGTATTTAGTTAATACAAGACCGAACATATGCTATGCAGTGAACCAGCTTTCACAAGCGATGGTTAATCCTACCAAGCTCTTTTGGAAGGCAGGCAAACATGTTTTGAGATATCTCAGGGGCACTTCTGAGTAAGGTTTATGGTATAGAAAAACGGATGAGGTGAAGTTGCATGGCTTCACGGATGCAAATTAGGCAGGAAGCCCAACAGACATAAAGAGCACATCAGGAGGGATTTTCAGTATCAGATCTACGGCAGTTTCTTAGTACAGTAGGAAACAAAGATCCATGGCACTTAGTTCAGCGGAAGCAGAATCCATGGCAGCAAGTCAAGCTGCATGTGAGGCTATCTGGATGAGGAAGATTCTAGCTGGTTTGTTCGGTTCACATTTAGATCCCACAGTGATACATTGTGATAATCAGAGTTGCATTAAACTCTCAGTTAATCCTGTGTTTCATGATAGATCTAAACATATTGATATCCGGTATCATCATATCAGAGATTGTGTGCATCGGAAGATCATGTTGCTTCAGTACATTCCTACGGAGGATCAGGATGCAGATATTCTGACGAAGGCACTCACCAGGAGAAAATTCGAATACCATAGAGGCAGGATCGGGGTGAAAGATAATCCCTATCTTTTTGAGAGGGAGTTTTGAGATTCAACAAGATGATGGGCTTAGTGAAAAGAGTCGCCTTCACTAAGTGGGCCCGCAGGCTATTTTTGGCACCTGTCTATTTTTAGACTATGTCTATTTTTAGACATGATGATCATATTTCAGAAGTTGCAGGATGCTATTTGTGGATGGTTGGTCAAGTTGGAAAAATATATGAAATTCTATTTTTAGAATATTGGACGAAGTCTATTTATAGATCGCTGATCTAAAAATAGATGCATGTCAATTATTATTAGCTCTTAATAATAATCAGACACTAAACAACAACTTATTCTCTTGGAGCACTTTGTTTCAGTGCACAGATGTGGCACATCAGTGGACTGAGGGAATTACGCAATTCCCAAGGTTTTACTAGAGCTAATTCATAGAGGACTTAGTTATAACTCAAGTGACAAAGTTATGACACAGTTGGAAGAAGTAGTTATGGAGTTGTATTTAGTTTAAATGAGTTAGACTCAGTTTAGCTAGTTGTATCTAGTCTAACTGAATGATACACTAATGAGAGTGGAGTGAATTAATTAGTTAATTAATTCACAAATAATAACTCATTAATCAACTGAACAATATAGCAGTTAACTACAGTGCATGGTAGTTTCATTGGAGACCCAGTGGAGAGATAGGTGAAAGGGCAAGATGGAATATCTATTGTGACTATAGTGATGCATTGATTGCATCACACACACATTGGAGTTGCCAATGAGGATTGCGCAGTCAAGGCAAGAGTAATTAAAATTCATTCATAGCTATTCTTCAGCAGGGATTGCGCAGTGGAGGCAGGCTAGCAGGTGGCAAAGATCGGTGCATGGATTTGCAAGATTGTTCCTGATTAGTGTATGACGATTGTACTATACTGAGAGGTTGATAAGATTTGTATGAGGATTTTCATATGATTCCATGATACATAATATATAGTTGGGGTTTTCAACTTCAGGCTTTCCCGATTAAAAATTGTGTTATGTGCGATTGATTATTTTTGTTTATACTTCACATGTGTGTGCAATTAATTTTTTCCGCAAAAGATTAACAAGTGGAATTGATTCAGTATTTTGCATAAATTTAAATAGTGTGATATCAGGTGAATCAAGGACATATGCATGCTTAGTGCATATAATTTCTACAATTTCTAAATATGAAAGTGAAAGTACAAGCTACAAGAGTTACAACCCTTTGATGTCCAACCAGTCAAATGACTCTGAAAATGATAGATATAGACCAAAAAAACCTCTCCCCTCTCTCAGGGGTCAAATCCCTCAGTTGTGGAGTTGATTACATGATATGCTCAACAAAATGATAATGTTTAGGGAGGTCAACCAATTCACCTCATCATAGGAAACTGATACATTTAACCAAAAATTACATCAACAAGCATGTATCTACCCTATTTTACTATTCATCTACTCAATTACACTTCATGATATCATAGGATCATCATCGTTCATCAATTACACAGGTAAAATGTCAAAATTGGTAAAACTTCCTATGAAAAATTCATAATGGAGAAAACGCAGCAAATTCTGCAGAAAACATAGTGAATTATGGAGAAAACGTAGTGTACCTGGAGAAAACATACCGTGCTTGGAAAAAATCCAATTTGAAGGTCTTCTAGGTGTCCAAATGTGTATCTGAAAGTTGTTATGGATAGCCCTGGATGACTGATACATGATAGGATGTTTAAGCACTCAAAAATGTGACTTCTAGACCTCCAAAAATTCATTCTCCCAAGAGTACTCAGAAAAATGTAGCGTGGCCTCCAAAAAGAGAGAAAAAAGGCCATTTTTTGCTAGTTTTTGGGCATTTTGACCCTCCAAAAGTTTCTGACATGGCTCCATCGTTGACTAGGATTGAATTATGTGTGTTTATGCCAGTAGGACTGGTGTTCAAAATTATCAATTTTGACCAAAAACTCACAAAAACCAAAATTTGCTCCAAAACTCTTCAAAATTGGTTCATAGATGCATGGCAAGGTATATTATGCTACTAAGGAAGCATCAACAAGTTGGTCTAAGTTACCCTTCTCCTTTTGACTAATTACGGTTTCCTTCAGTTTTGCTTGCAATTGTTTGACTTTGACTTTGCAAATTTGATTCCTTGTGTAGTAGTGGGCAGCCATGTGTTTTTGCAACTTGTTGTCTCTTTTGGCCTTTTCAAGGAGATTATCTAAGTGAATATTCACTTTATCCAGCCAAAATTCCCTATTTTCATTGTTTTCCATGGTTATCCTTTCTTCAAATCTCAACTCTTCATCTGGTGGATTTTGCTCTCTTTATTTCTGAAGTTCCCTTCAGAGACCCATGGTCCTTGGCCTTTTCCTTTTCACTTGATCTTCATGCTTATCTAAATATTCATTTTCAACCACTTCTTTTCCTTTTACACCTTGCATACTAGCTTTAAACTGATTTTTCTCTAAAGAAAAGTCCTTTACCTTCATCTAATTATTCTCTTGCTCTAGGAAGGAAATTATGAAATTAGTCTTGCCAAATTTTCCTTAAGTTCTTTGATCTGAGCATCTTTCTCCTTGATGATATACTCCACATTTTCATGCTCTTCACTGGCCTCCAAGTATACTATGTCAATGTCATGATGGATAAGCTCCTCATCATGCAAAAATGTCTCATGATGTAATGGTAATCCCTGTTTTGTTGAGGTGGGCTTGGCCCCTTTATCAATATGAGGAGAAAACACAAGCCTTTTGCCTCTATGGTATGTCTAAGTGACCTCAATCCTCCTCCTCAATGAAACTGTGCTAGGTGAGCGAACCTCCACATGTCTAGATGGTGTTTACGGTGCTGATGGTGCTCATGGTGAACTAGGGCTAGGACATCTGATTTCATGAAAGTTTCCAAAGTGATGCTCTTTTTTTCAAGCTGGTGTAAAAAAATGATTTTTATAAGAGCATGGTGGAAGAGGTTGACTTCAAGACCACTCTGCATATGCTGAAATTTTTATGCCATATTTTCCAGACTTATGTAGAGGTAGTATGGAAAATTGAGTGGCTTTACCCCTATGAAATTCATGAGTAGTCTGACATGATACCTGTATAGTCTATAAAATCTTCCCTTACAAGTGAAGTACCTCATGATGATCTTCATCAGTGGTGTATACTTCTTAAGGAGGTGCCCAATAGGAAAAACCTTCTTCATGTGTTGTCTGTCTTCTGAGGTAGGGCTTGTAGTTTTGAATCTCTAGGTCTTGGTTCTTGAACCATTTCTCACCATGATTGGGTATCCTTGTGGCCTCTGCTACTACATCAGTTGATATAGTGAATGCAATCCTTGCAATCATGACCTTGTCCTTTTTTAGCTGAGTGGAAAATAATTTAGTATTTGACACTCCCAACTTGCTCACAAAAAGGAAGACACCCTACCCTTTGAAAAAAATTGTTGGAGAATGGTGAATAAATCAATTCATGAGTGGTTAAGGGCTCATATCTTGACATTTGGCCTCCCTTTTTGTAAGGCCTCTTCTCCTCCATTTGATAGTTTGCAAGGGGAAAACCCTAATGGGATAAAACAGGAGAAGGGATTAAAGGGATAGGATGAAGGGGCTAGGGAAGGGAGATGGTAGTAGGAAAATTTAGGGAGGTGGATAGGGGTCTTAGGGAACTACAGGAAGTGGAATGGAGTGAAATGTGTATGGGAATTAGGCTTGGGAATTTTTACACAATCCTAGCTAGGAAAACTGCGAAAAATGCAGCATTAGATTAGGGTTTAGGGTTTGGGGCTTAGGAAATGGAAATGAGGGGGTGTGAAGACTATGGGAAATGTTTTTGAGTGTGACAGAGAGTAACAAGTCTATGGGAAGGTGTGTTTATCTTTAAAATTTTGAAAAGATGGGCCAACCACTAAAATGCGGCATAGGGACCAATGGAGGGTTTACACTCTAAAAAAATGAAATTGAGCTGAAAGGAGGGGTTACTGAGGTGTAACTTACTTGAAAAATGATTCTGGACACCTTGATATCCTTTACAAATATTTAGAAACTGATTTGATTTCACTTGGAAACAAAACGCAGTGTGTAGAAGAAAACATACTGTGGTTGCTTTGGCATCAATTTTTGGAATGTCTTTGACTTGAAATTGCTGAGGAAGCACTTTCTGATAAATGAGAGCTCTTTATCAATGAGGTGAATGAGAAAAATGAATGAATTGGTATTTTATAGCTTTGTTTGGAGTCATTTTCTTCAAAGAGTTAGGGTGGCCAACCTCGTGATTTTCACTTTACTTTGGAATCTTGTAGCTTTGGAACTTTCAATTGTAGCTTTAGAAATTTGAAACTTATTATATATTTGAAACATTAATTACATTTTGAAACCAAATTTTATTGAACAACTTTACCTATTACCACTCCTCATTTTCCGGATTTATGCATGGAATAACAAATTTTAGTGACCTAGATCCTAATGACCTAATGGTGACACTAAGATGAATGAAAGCCATGATGATGTTGGCTAAAGTAATGATGATGATTTTTCAATGATGGTACACTCAACTCAATGATGACAAGGACCGAAATGTGATTCTTTTTTTAAGGAGTGGAAATAGCCCTAGACACACTATCCTGTGACCAAATTTTTATTTTAAGACCTACTGAAATGACAAAATTTTGACTTGAGAACCTAACAAGACCTTGTAAGAGCATATTTGATCACCGGTGATAGGTTGAGCAGACTAACACTAACAATCGCAAGTGACTACTTGGATAACTCGAAACAGTAACCAGCGATGTCTGCCAGAGACTCCTATAGTGTGTCTTTGAAAGTGTAATGGTATGTCATCAGAAGTAGTGTATTTTGGAATGCCTCTGGTTAGGCCTTCTAGGTTACGCTCAATCGCTACCATCGGGTCTTCTCCCTCCTCATAAGGATCATCCTCGATCTGGCGTGCCACCCTTCTCGCAATTGGATACATACCTGCTGGTCTCTCTGGACCAACATCTAGAAAATAATCATGAGTTAAAATATCAGAACACATAACAAAAACATTAAAAAGTAAAAAAATTCCCAAAAACAAGTTTTTTACCTACATCAGACCACTGTGCACCTGGCAAAAGGGGAAGATCTATATCTCCCTGGAAATTTGTGCTGGAATATGTGTAGTCATATACTACGATAAGCTAACAGTGTATCCAACTAAAAAATGCTATAAGAAAGTGCATCAGGTCACACCATCTGAGAAGCCTCAGATCTCTTTGATCCGGATTTATGCAGGAACGCAATAAAATATAGAAATAGACATAAAAACAGAGATGTAACGGAATTAATATTTCATTTCATTAATATCATATGAATTAAATAGGCTTAAAGACATAATGGAAATAAACGAGCAAGGGCACTAGTAGCGTATCTCTGAGAAGAGATGTGATGGCTATAGGCCTCTGCACTGTGTTACAATGAGACATTATGGAAATGAACGAGCGAGGGCACTGATAGTGTATCTCTGAGAAGAGATGTGATGGCTAAAGACCTCTCCACTGTGTTAAAATGAGGCTCGAAGGCCTATTTATTGTTGAGAAATAATGGAAAACCCTAAACATCCAAAAACCTAACCCTCGGAGATGAAGCGCCAAAACGGTGGGTCCTGTTTGGGTAAATTGGTGTTTCAACTTCCTGAGGACGTAACTTTGGCATACAATCTCTATTTAACGTGCTCAGTACCTCGTTAGAAATATTTATCCAAGGACTACAAATTTTTAGTGAGAAACATCTATTTATATACCCACGTTGCTCCCGGTTTTCTCAAAATATGTCGTTTAGGGCCTCAAAACGGCTCCGGAAGTTAAGGACCCAAAAAACTGCTAAAAATACTAAGTTGTGTTGAAACTTAAAAACTGAAAGAACTGATGGTGGGGGTTCAATGGAATAGGTGGGTGGCCACCAATATCCACCTGGATCATTAAGGCCCCAAAATGGCTCCGGGAGTGCAGAACATGCTAAAAATAGTAAGTTGTGTTGAAAGTGAAAAATCGAAAGAATTGATGGTGCGGGTCCAAATGGAATAGGTGGGTGGACACCTATATCCACCTAGATCATTCCTCCCTCCTTAAGAAGAAATGGTCCCCATTGCGTTAAGTTCCTCCGTGAGAGGCAAATTCTGTTGAACTTGGTATTGGATTTGTCCAGGATGTCACAGACCTGTTGGCAGACGTGATGGATGTAGATGTGCTGCTGGTGGGTAGCTGTTGAAGGATCTAGGAAAATTTATCCATCATCACATTCCTATGTTTCTAGAGGGCCTCTTTGAGCAAGATTTTGATAGGATCTCCTGCTCCCTCGTCTTTCTTTCCTTCCGCCATGGGAGGTCAGTAGGGTTTGTGAGGCTGATATTGCAATGGTTCAACCAGATCAAGCTATAACTCCTTATACCCTGACCGCGTTGGGTACATGAAAATAAAAATAGAGAAAGAGCAAACCGCTCTGATACCACTGATCTAGATTTATGCAGGAATGCAATAAAATACAGAAATAGACATAAAAATAGACATGCAGAGGAAACAATATTTCATTTTATTAAAAATAAAATGACTGAAATAGGCTTACAGACATAATGGAAATAAATGAACAAGGGAACTGGTAGCGTATCTCTGAGAAGAGATGTGACGGCTACAAGCCTCTAAACTGTGTTATAATGAGACATAATGGAAATGAACGAGCGACGGCATTGATAGTGTAAAGAGTTGTGATGGCTACAGGCATATCCACTTTGTTACAATGAGGATTGAAGGCCTATTTATTTTTGATAAATAATGGAAAACCCTAAACATCCAAAAACCTAACCCTAGGAGATGAAGCGCCAAAACTGTGGGTCTCATTTGGGTAAATTGGCGTTTCAACTTCCCGGGTACGTAACTTTTCCATATGATCTCCGTTTGATGCGCTCAATACCTCGTTAGAAATATATATCCGAGGAATACAAATTTTGATTAAGAAACATTAGTCTATAGACCCATGTTTCTCCCGGTTTTCCCAAAATGTGTCGTTTAGGGCCTCAAAACGACTCTGGAAGTTCAGGACCTAAAAAACTGTTAAAAATAGTAAGTTGTGATGAAACTTAAAAACTGAAAGAACTAATAGTGGGGGTTCAAATGAAATGGGTGGGTGGCCACCAATATCCACCTAGATCATTAAGGCCCCAAAATGGCTCCAGGAGTGCAGGATCCGAAAACCTGCTAAAAATAGTAAGTTGTGTTGAAAGTGAAAAAATGAAAGAATTGATGGTGCGGTTCCAAATGGAATAGGTGGGTGGCCATCGATATCCACCTGGATCACTCTTGGGGTCAGATTGTATATCTCAATCCATTGGTACTGAAACAATGACACTCGCCTCGAAAATAAAGTGACCAAAATGGACCCATACCCAAATTGTTTCAGTCGTCCCGTTTTGCACTTGGTAAGTTGGATTTTCATGGTAGCCAATAGTCCCTCACACCAATTAAATGTGGTGGGAGCAAGGAAATATACTGCGTACTGGAACTGAGATTTTTTTACCTCATGCAACTCCTAGGCCTCATCTACACGGGCCATATGGTGTAAAATTGACATCAAAGGTAGATTAGTGATGGTTTTGATATCCACCTTTCCACTTGAAGTCTTTTTGGCACTAGGAAAATGTCTCTGAATGAGCATAATTGTGCCCTCACCTCCAGTACGAGCTCTCGAGAGTTGGATTTTCTTCCCTCTCCAGGAAAATCCAGTTGTGAAGTAGATGTCTGAAATCTCTATTTCGAGCTCTTGGTCC
Source organism: Pinus albicaulis (assembly GCA_034641835.2). NCBI lineage: Eukaryota > Viridiplantae > Streptophyta > Pinopsida > Pinales > Pinaceae > Pinus > Pinus albicaulis. The sequence continues at coordinate 881,762,241 of CM076574.1, forward strand.
CCAATGATGAAAATTCGAAGATCGACATCCCATAGCCCAATGAGATAGTCTAATACCTCAAGTTGAGCTCCAAGTCTGGAGGCTTGAAAGAACTTTATCAAACCATAGTTTTCCAAGGCATTGATGCAAGATGGATCTTGCAAAGCTTCATGGTCTTCTACCTCATGGCCTCTCTCTTTCCATTAAATTTCCATATTCATTGAAAACGCCTGCAAAACATTCATAAATGATAAATTAGGAGTTTTCATCGGAGAAAAATTGGAAATAAATCATTAAAAATGGAGGGATTCACGTTTTTTACTCTTCTATATGCTTATGTGCCTATCAAAATTGAAAAAGTGTTGATGGCACGTCAGCCTAAATGGCTAAGGGTGATCAACCTGGGTCTGATAGGTCAAACCAGCGTTGATCACCCGTGACATAGAACTTTGAAATCCCCTCCTAAAGCATGAAATTTCCAACTGAAATGACTTGAAAACATAATGAAAATGCTGAGAATAGGCAGAGATCTTACCTGCAACTGACGGATTGTCAAATGTTGTCTTGGATTAGCTGCACCACTTATTTGAAGATCGAAGGAAAATGGGGTAAAATGTGCTTCTCCAATTTACCCAAAGTAGAATGGTAAAAATGTTTCACTTTTTGTCTATTTATAGAAATTTAAAGATATTTTTACCAATATTTTATTATTTTTCTCGATATTGGTGATGTGTGGTTCTCTTTATGCAGCATTAGGGTATTTTTATGGCGACAATAATCATTTTTTATTGATGCAACAAGTTTTATTATATCTCTTTTTCAGACTCATTAAAAATAAACAAAAAAGAAACCCCTTGGAGTCATCTTTAAGCTCTTTTCTGACTCTCATAAAATGAAAATATCGTTGATTAATTTTCATTTCGAACTTGTTAAATTAAATGAATTGATGTGGTCTCAGTATACGTTTACCCCTTTTTCGGGCTGAGATTAACTATTTAATAAAAAGGAATACCTTGATCGAACATGGTCAAGAGGCTCTCTCAGATATTATTTTCTACCTTTTCGGATTCTAGGGACGATTTACAAAAAGGGACCTTATGGATTATTTTTTTTTGTTTCTTTTCAAAACTCCATAAACGTGAAAAATACACTAAGTTACTCTTTTGTCGGACTCGTAAAAAATTAAATGGTGAAAGACTTGTCACCATGATGAGACCGAGTTACTCCATCCTAGGACTCGTTAAACTTACTAGGATGGATTCATTCGAACAATGAACTTACATGCTCATCATATGTTATCCTCTTCATGCTGACTATCAAAAATAAAGAGGTATTCATTAGTAATAACGGGGGAAATTGAAAGTGGAACTTCCTATGTGTTTTTTAGCTAGCATGTCACTCTTAAACATGACACTCATCTATGTCTCGTGTCGGGTTGGGGATATCCTTCATTCGTCATTTTCCTTCCTGGGTTTGGAAAATCCATTTGTCTCTCATTCAATCATTATTTTTTGTCATCATGACCTCTGATCCCATTTTGAGTCAAATGCTTCCACTCTCTGGATTCGTGTCACCAATATGTTCAAGAGAATTCCTATGTCCAATTCAAACATCCTCTACTTATTTGACCCTCTCTGTAACAATCCTGAATCACTCCTATCATATTTAGATATCCTTTGTTTTATGTCGATGATGTGGGCCTCATTATGGCCCTCCTTCGATGGATCTCTTCCTGTCAACTTTAGCTCATTATCCAAGAAGATGGTCTAGAAACTCCTTTCTGGTACCTTGGAGCTTGCATGTCTCAATGGAAATTTCTTCGCGTTTGATGATAGGTTCGCCTCACTGGCCTTCGATCAGACGATTATGCAATTGTTCGAATTCAACACATTCATTCACACTTGTGGTTTGTACTGTCATACCTTGAGGGTCATCATCATTATTGGTGGTTTCTCTCATACATGTTAATGATTTACATCATTGACTGGTAATCAAGTGGTTTCTACCATGCTAGACATCAACACATCTTTTTGCATGGTTAGATTCGTACATTGGGTAGATTGAGCTAGAGACGAAGACCTTGGGTCACATCTGTTATTATCTAGGTTGGGTGGAGTTATTTAGTATTCATGATTTTACATGTGATCCTTTCTATATAGATGGTTGCACCTATATTGTGGATCCATTTCTATGACCTCTTTCAGATGGATGGATGCGACCATGCCATGGGTTCATGTGTTATTTTTTGTCTCTTCATAGATATGATTTTAGGCATGTTTATATCAGAGATGTCACATATTTTATTTTGTTTGATTTGGCAGGTCTCCCAGCGGTGTTCCTAGTCCTTGCCTTGGTTTGTAAAGCATTTCACCCATCACTCGTTGTTCAACCTTCATGATTTAGGGGGCATCAGTTACACAGTAATTTGTCACCTTTTTCACTTCCCGTCCCTGATCCTAAAGTGCCCTATGATACATATTGTGCAGTATATCCACCCTGGAAGAATACATCAAGATATCCTTTGAAGAGTAAAAAAAACTCCCTTGAATAATTTATGAAGAAGCATAGCTCAAACCTTAAATTTTTGGGTCAACGCGCTTATCTAGTTGTCTGCATGCTGATGGCAGGTTGCATGTTTTGGCCTAGCGCTATCAACACTCTTATGATTGGAAAAACCACACTGAACCCCTTCTGTAAGTGTTTCCTCAAATGGAGGAGAAGCTTCCAGAATGACGATCTGGATATTGTTCGGTGGAGATATGATCGATCTCTCTCATTTGGAGATATTGATCTTATCAATAGGGTATTTTCCTTTGATAAGTGGGCCTTACTCCTTCTCTTATGGACCCCTAACTCCCTATCCCTTCCTATAAATTCAATCCAATCCTTCCACTACTGGTTGGTCATTGCTTGTCTAGCCTTATCATAATCCTTTACATCCCTATGCTGAGATAATGCCCAAATTTACACTCGGGAGAAGTATTGCTTGAAGAGAATCGGTTCAGACTTAGATATCACAAAGGGAGGTCTCCAACATCAACGCCACAGTTGTATGCTTCCTCTTTTATACATTAATAATACATCTGATATTTCATTTTCCATATTTGTGTAGATATTTATGCAAGTAGCCTAATACTCCTTGATTTTTTTGTAGTTTGTCTTTGATGTATGTTATGTATCCTATCATTTTGTTTATTGTTGTATCTTGATCTCCTACAGGTATTCGAATGTCACAACCAGCGAGGAGTGAGCTTGAAGGATCGTGGATTCAAGGCCTTCATCAAAGCACTAAACGATAGCATTAGGAAGAGGTAGGCTCTCTTTTTTCCTCTTTTGTTTTGAGTATAATCTAGAAAAGGGTTCGTTAGATAATCTCGTTGCATTGCTAGACCCACTCTAGGGCTAGATAGATCGCCTATGTCCACAGAGGGGACTATCTTCACAACAGAAGGTGTGCTTTAACTATGTATTGAAAGAAAATTGTGACTATAAGAGATCCCACTATGAAAACTAGAAGGTTATCGCCTCACTTAAGGATTAGGGTAGTTGGGGCATCAATAACATCAGGGAAAATTTTAGGGACTATATTTTGTAGACACGCTAATTTTTCATGTTTAAAACAAAACAAAAAGGTCTACCAATTTCCAATTTTCTAAAAATTATTTGCCCAAATTTTATAGGATAAAATTCCTTTACCCTAAAAATCACCAAATTTTTATAAAGAGTATATAAAAAAATGATTATTTAAACAATTATCACCATACATTTTACATTTGGCATATTAGTGACTAGTAAGATTCATCAAAGTTTCTACACTATAAGATAAATTTCCATTTAAAAAAATTCCTTCAAGAACATCTTCTTGTCTAAAGCCCTAGCCACTAGGTCACTTTCAAATTTATTGACTAGAGACGACTTATGCAAAAGGATTTTAATTGAAAAATATATTTCCCCTTGTAGTGTAACATATCGGATTAGGAGGAATAGAAAGAGTATTAATAATGTATCCAATCAACAAAAAACATTTAAATTATCATTTCCAGTCATAGGTTACTTCCTTGCTTGCAAAGTCGGTTCAGAGGTTAAAGTTAGAATATGCATCGATGTAATTCTAGGATGTGGTGAAACCATTTTCCTCCTGGAATGTTTAATCATAATCATCGATTTGCAGGAACAAGGAATATGCACATTGAACAAATTTCATAATCCTCTACTTATCTTAATTTGAAACCAAGGTTGGCAAAAAACTCAAACCCTGATATTAGAAGATACTTGGGCTTAGATTAGTGATGGATATTTACCCGAGCTTAGGAAGGCCCATGTAAGACCTAGGGATGAAGATGATGAAATTGCTTGGGGTTATAAAAAAATGGAGCCTTCTATACTACCAAACTTGCATAATCGAATTTACAACTACTTAATGTTCAAGAAATACATTGGTGGTGGAAGAAGTTATGAAGAGTCAAAGCCCCTCCAATGTGCACTTCATTCCTTTGGCTTGTTCTCAACAATAAACTTAACTTGGGATAGACAACAATAGAGAAATATATAAGGTTCAACCATTTTCATCTTCTATATAAGTAATGAATAAACTTCCTTACATTTTGTTTTAGAATGCCCTTACTCAAGACAAGTACGAAAAGAGAGTGAACATAAAATCTCACATCTACATTTGTGGGATAAACTAATGTTAGAATATCGGTTTCAAGTGTACTTTATTATAGGGGAAATAAAATAATATAAAACACTTCCTTACTTAATTACTTCGGAACTAGTTGGCAAGGATGCTTTTTAAATGTCCAAGTTCCCGCTTTCAAAGTTTCTTTACAATCCTTTCACTATATTCTTCTTATAAGTCTAGTTATATGAAGCCAAAATCTAGTGATGTGATTAGAGAGGTGAGTACGAACATGGAATATGTGTGGAGTTGCATTGATAGAGCTTGTAAGGAACTAAAACACGTTTGTAGTCTAAGCTTCATGTTATTTAATGTTAAGGATCATATTTTATTGGTAAGGAAAATTTAGGTATTAGGACCATTAATCAAGGTATTTAGAGCATTATTATTTCTAATAAATTTCAAGAAAAATATTGTGCAATTACAAGTATGTTAAGACTTTGCTATGACTATAAAATAGATGAAAAATGAAATCGAAGTCTGTAGTACTAGTCTTTCATAATTGGTATTACATTTGCAAGATATTCTAGGCATTTTCATCATATTAGTTTTGATCATACTATACATAACTAAAAAAATTTACCGATCCACTATCTAAAGATGCATTGCACATGGCTAAAGGTTTGTTCGTCTTAGATGAGTTTAATTATGGACATTTGGTTCCCTCAAGGTCTTGTAACCTTTTAGACTTTTGATCTTATTTGACTATTGATTTGGAATATGTTAATTTATGATGACATATTTTGGTTAGAACTTAATTAGTGTTTAGATTGCAACAATATGATGAGCTTAGTGGAAAGAACTCGCCTTCACTAAGTGGGCCCGCAGGCTATTTTTGGCGCAAGTCTATTTTTAGACTATGTCTATTTTTAGACATGTCAATCATATTCTATGAGTTGCAGGATGCTATTTGTGGATGGTTGGTCAAGTTGGAAAAATAGATGGACTTCTATTTTTAGACATATTGGGAGGAATCTATTTTTAGATTGCCAGTCTAAAAATAGATATGTCGAATATTATTAGCTCTTAATAATATTTGGACTATAAACATTATCTTATTCTCTTGGAGCACTTCAGTTAAGTGCACAGATGTGGTACAGGAGCTGACAGAAGGAATTATGCTATTCCTAAGGGTTGAGTGGAGCTATTGCATGGAGACTTCAGTTAGAACTCATGTGATAGAGTTTGGTGGAGTTAGTAGAAGTAGTTAATGGAGTTGTGTTCAGTTTAACTCAGTTAGACACAGTTGAGCTAGTTGTATCTAGTCTAACTGATTGATACACTAGTGAGAGTGGTATGAATTAATTATTAATTAATTCACTAATTATTAACTCATTAATCAACTAAAGAATACATCAGTTAACTATAGTGCATGGACAGTTTCAGTGGAGACCAATGAAGAGGTAGGTGAAAGAGCAGTGTGACTATCAGTTGTGACTATAGTGTTGCATGATTTGCAACACACAGTGGTTGGAGATGCCAATGAGGATTGTGTGAGCAAGGCTGGACCAATTCGATTTCATTCAGAGCCATTCTTCAGCAGTGATTGCGCAGTAGAGGCAGGCTAGCAGGTGGCAAAGATTGGAGCATGTGTTTGGCTAGATCGGACCTGATTAGTGTGTAGCAATTGGAGATTGCACTGAGAGCTTGTGAGGAGCTGTGTATAATGATTGTTACATGATCTCTATGACATATAATATACATATAGTTGGGGGCTTTTAGATTTAAGCTTTCCCATAAAATATTGTGTTCATATGTGTGAATGTTTATGGTTTTAATGTGCGCATGTGATTGTTTTTATTTCTGCAATTAATTATCAATGGTAGAAGAGATTCTGTATTGTGCATGAAGTCAAATAGTGTGTGATCAGGAGAATCTCGGATGTATAACATATCAGTTATATAAATTTCTACATGGTATTAGAGGGATATTGATCATTGGAGCAATTGCAAAACATTGAAGCGGTTGAGTTTTGTGCTGGTGGAATTCGAATTTGCAAAAATGTTTTCTTGGTGTCGAACTTGAGATGTCTTTCAACGGATTATGATTGGATTATGCCCTTGAGGGCAGATCGAATTATATTTCATGGAAGGATAGGATGGAGGTGGTGTTGGATGACAATGGGTTGAAGGAGTTCATAGATGTAGAAATTCCAAAACCTGCTTCTAGCGATGCCGCCGCACTTGGCGCATGGCAAAAGAAGACAGAAAAATGTCGAAGGATTCTGTTGGAAGGTGTGAAGGATCACATAGTGTCCAACCTTCATGGTAAAGCTTCTCCATTCTTGATGTGGAAATATTTGACAGACTTGTTCCAAAGCAAGAGCGACCAGAGGAAGTTGGCGCTCAAGGATAAACTCAGGAAAATAAAAATGGAGAAGGGCGAAAGTATACCCAAGTACCAAGTACCTCACGAAGTTCATCTAATGCAGGGATGAGTTGGGAAGTGTGGGGGTGACTGTAGATGATGAGGACTTGGTGAGCTTGGCTCTCCTTGGGCTTCCAAAGAGTTGGCATTCCTATTAGGACTCTGTCAATGGTCGGGAGAAATTGCTAGGATGGGAGCGACTTTGGTCGGATCTTGTGCAAGAGGAGATAAGGTGAAGTACTAGGGATGGATCTTCATCAAAGAACTCAGATGAAGAAAATTGCGCTTTGGCTGCCAAAGAAAGGAAAGGGAAGAGCAAGAAGAATTCTTCTCATTTTAGTGTGAAAGGCAAGAAGCAGGACATGTCCAAGGTGAAGTGCTTTCACTGTCACCAACACGGACATTATGCCACAAATTGTCCGCAGAAGAAGAAAAATAAGCACGTTGTTGGATCTCCAGTTGGAGAGGCCTTAGTCATAGCTTGGAGTCGGATTTTTCACCGATTGCACAAGTCATTCCCGTACATGGGTTCAAAGGTGGTTTCTTGACAGTGGTGCGTCTTTCCATATGATCGGAGACAAAGATTTGTTTACTGATCTGGATGAGAAGGATCTTGGAGTGCACATCGAGATGGGCGATGATGGTAGATACAGTGCGACTGGTATCGGGACCATTTCCTTTGAGAGGGAGTCTGGTAAAACTTTAATATTGAAGGATGCCATGCATGTTCCAGGATTGAAGAATAATCTAATCTCGGTGGCCATGTTAGAAGACAAGAGATATGATGTTGTCAAGAGTAGGAAAGGCTTCTACTTTGCATGAAATCAGAAACTCCGAGGATAGTCGGTTAAGAACCTTATCGCTCAGATGGCTGCGCAACAATGGCAGGCAAGGCAGAAGGAGTGGTGAGCCGGGATGAGGGTGAGCTATGGCACAGGAGATTGGGCCATCTTCACCATGGTGCTTTGAAAATTTTGCAGCAGATTTCTACCGGGCTTCCTAAAGGTACACTTGCGCAGTCAGATCAGTGCAAGGGATGTACTTTGGGAAAATTTGTGAAAGCCACCTTTCACGAGAAGGATAGTCGCGCCACGACAATCCTTGAGAGAATTCACACAGACGTGTGTGGACCTTTCTCAGTAGCTTCGACAGCAAAGCACAGGTATTATGTGATATTTGTTGATGATTTTTTTATGTTGGATCTTCTTCATGCGTAAGAAGAGTGAAACATACTCAAAGTTCTGTGAGTTCAAGGGACCGGTGGAGAAACACCTGGGGAAGGTGTGAAGGCTTTTATTACGACAATGGTGGTGAATCTTGTTAAGTGACCAAGGACTTTTGCAGTGCAGAAGGAATTCGAAGAGAGCTCATAGCACCTCATAACCCACAACAGAATGGGGTTGCTGAGTGGAAGAACAGAACGATCGTGGGTGCTACACGGGTGATGTTGCATGATCAGGGCCTTCCCATACACTTGTGGGCCGAGGCATGCAATACTGCAGTATATGTGCAGAACCATTGTCCTCACAGGATACTTGGCATGAGTACACCCGAGGAGGAATTTTCTGGTAAGAGGCTTGATATTTCCCATTTGAGGATTTTTGGTTAACCTGTTTACATTCATGTAATGAAGGATGCCAGGAAGAAGCTGGAGCTGACTGCAGAGGTTGGGATATTTGTGAGGTACACTGATACACCCCACAACTATCGTGTGTATTTGCCAGACAGTCGCAAGACTGTTGTGCGACGGGATATCAAATTTCATGAGGAGAAAGCCATGAAGTGTTCGCTTGAGAGGGAGCCACACTTGCATGCAGATGAAGAGATATTAGTTCCTAAGGATGAGCCTCAGGATGTGGATCAGCCACAAGAGGAGGTTCATGGAGTGGAAGAGACCACTCATGCAGCGCCAACCATTAGAGGGTGGAAGCGCACTACAAAAGCTGAGCGACTGATTCAGGATGCAAAGAAGATTGTAGGAGCACCTACATCACAGTGCAGAAAAATACAGTCACCTGACCGGAATATTGGATACATGGCTCTTATGAGCAAGTGTATCATGACAGAGCCATCCTCTTTTGAGGAAGCTGTGGAGGACCCCGCATGGGTAGTTTCCATGGTGGAAGAGTATGATTCGATTGTCAGAAATAGTGCATGGGAGATTGTCCCAAGGCCAGAAGGGAAATCGGTGGTAGGTTCGAGATGGATCTACAAAGTGAAGCAAGTAGCTGACGGGAGTGTGGAGAAGTACAAGGCAAGATTTGTTTCCCGAGGCTTCTCACAGATTGAGGGGATCGATTATGAGGAAACCTTTGCCCCTGTTGCAAGTTATTCTTCCATACGGACGATTCTTTCTCTCTCAGTGCAGATGGGGTGGCACATTCATCAAATGGATGTGAAGACTGCATTCCTCAACGGAGTGATTGAGGAGGAGGTGTACATAGATCAGCCCAAAGGTTTCAAGATCTTCAGCAGCAAGTCGCATGTGTGCAGGCTCAAAAGAGCGTTGTATGGGTTGAAACAAGCACCTTGTGCTTGGTACACACGGATAGACAGTTATTTCACCGGACTTGGATTCTCCAAGAGTGAGCCAGATCCGAACCTATACCAAATTGTGGTGGAGGGTAAGTTGCTGATCATTGTACTTTATGTAGATGATTTGATTCTGACAGGTGGTGAACAGTTGATACACTCATGCAAGGCTGATCTTGCAAAGGAGTTTGAGATGCAGGACTTGGGCCTCCTTCATTATTTCCTAGGATTGGAAATTTGGCAGCGTAGTGATGGATTGTTTGTGTCTCAAGGCAAGTATGCCCGGGAGATACTGGAGAAGTTCAACATGCATGGCTGCAAGCCTATCGACACTCCTCTTCCTGGTGGATGGAGGAAAGAGGATGCTACATCAGCAAAGGTAGTGGATGCCACTATTTACCGACAGTCGGTGGGGTCGCTTATGTATCTAGTCAATACACGACCTGACATATGCTACGTTGTTAACCAGCTTTCACAAGCTATGGTTAAGCCTACCAAGATCTTTTGGAAGGAAAAAAAGCATGTATTGAGATATCTCAGAGGCACATCGGGATATGGATTATGGTACAGACATTCGGATGAGGTGAAGTTGTGTGGCTTCACGGATGCAGATTGGGCAGGGAGCCCAACGGACAGAAAGAGCACATCTGGAGGGATTTTCAGTATCAGGTTGACAGCAGTTTCTTGGTACAGTAGGAAGCAGAGATCCATGGCACTTAATTCAGCAGAGGCTGAGTATATGGCAACGAGTTTGGATGCATGCGAGGCTATATGGATTTGGAAGATCCTAGTCGAGTTGTTCGGTTCACACTTAGATCCTACTGTGATATATTGTGATAATCAGAGTTGCATCAAACTCTCGGTTAATCCAGTATTTCATGATAGATATAAACACATTGACATCTGGTATCATCATATCATAGATTGTGTGCAGCGGAAGATCATGTTACTTTCATAAATTCCCACGGAGGATCAAGATGTTGATATCTTAACGAAGGCGCTCACCAGGAGAAAATTCAATACCACAGGGGCAGGATCGGGGGGGGGCAGATAATCCCTATCTTGTTGAGAGGGAGTGTTGAGATTGCAACAAGATGATGAGCATAGTGGAAAGAAGTCGCCTTCACTAAGTGGGCCCGCAGGCTATTTTTGGCGCAAGTCTATTTTTAGACATGTCGATCATATTCTATGAGTCGCAAGATGCTATTTGTGGATGGTTGGTCAAGTTGGAAAAATAGATGGAATTCTATTTTTAGAAATATTGGGTGGAATCTATTTTTATATTTCCAGTCTAAAAATAGTTATTTCGAGGGTGAAAATGTGAAGCTGGGTTACACTTTTTGCCATTTTTTGAGAAAAAAATTTCATTTTTTTCGGCTCTTCAACTTTCTGCAAACTATAACAATTTTTCTATTTAGAATTTCATTTTGCGATAAAAATAAAAGTTGTCAGAAATTTTGTTAGCTTTCTACTACTTATTTTTTGAAATTTTTTTATGTAGATTTGATATGTCAACTTAGTGTTTCTTTGAGTGTGTTTTTCTTAACAATCAAAGGATTCATAAGAAGTCATGTTATGACGTAATGTTGTATTCATTGAAAATTTGTGTTTTTGAGAAAACAAAATGTGTTACAACAATCTAGACAGAGTCTACTTTGGTTTTGTCATATTTACAAATCCAATGGATGCATATCATAATTACTAGAATTTTTTGAACTGGTCCAATATGAAAAACTGCATATTTTGGATATGTTTCGTGACGCAACAAATTTCTTAACATATAAGTTAAAAACTAAAATTCTAAAAGCTACCCATTAGAGACGACGAACCAATGTAATGCCCCATAATTTTTTCAATTTTTTTTACAATGTATTTTGGGAGATACAAAATTTTGATTTCACTGAATCACAATGACCCTCAGAAATTGTTTGCACCCATTTTATTAGAAAATTAATTAAAATTAGTAAACGTTTATGAAATTCCATAAAATTTATATTTCTTGAAAGTAGATTCAATTCTGAAAATGCTTGTCTTGGTTTCGATAGTTACTTAAAAACCTTTCATGGATTTTAATCAGTCCAAAGTTGCAGGAACGTATTCAGAGCCTGGTTTTTGTGTAATTGGTGATGCGTTAGTTCGGCCGAACTTTGATTAAAAGTTCGGTCGAACTATGTTTTGTGCCGATGGCTCGTTAAGTCTAATGACTTAATAGTTTGGCCGAACTTTTGTATAATTTTCCATCGGCCAGAAAATTTCTCGGAGCCCCTACTAAAACACATTTTGCGGCAATATAAATTGTCGCGAAATCATTCATAATTTTCGCACATTTCATCTGATTTTACAAAGGTCTTGGTTTGGGTTTAAAAAAATTTCTTCAAAGTTTGGATTTAAGAGCATTTCTTGGAAGCAGACTGACTTTGCAAAGAATTGTTTTGGGTTTAAAGAATTTTCTTGGAGGACATTTCTTGGAGGCGGCCTGATTTTGCAAAAAATTGTTTTGGACTTAAGGAATTTTCTTGGACGTTCATTCAAAGGACATTTCTTGGAGGTATGTGATACATTTTTTTGGATGTTTTTTGGGCTTCATTTTTTTTGAAGTATGGAGTTGGGCTTAATTTCGAAAAGAAATTTTCTAGAAGTATTTTTTAAAGTGACATTTTTTTTTTAAATTTGGAGGCATTTTTTTAAGTGACATTTTTTTAGAGTACGTGTTTTGAGTTGAAGTAAATCTTTTGAAATTTGTTTCATTTTTATAAGAGATTTTTTTCTCGTATTTTTTAAAGTAAGTGTTTTGGATTGGAGTATGTATTTTTTGCAAAAAAATTAAAATGAATTTTTTTTAATTAAATCTTTTGTGATGTTTTTTCTAATTGAGTTATTGTCTAATTTTTTGAAGGAAATTTTTTGAACTTCATACCCTATTATCATGGCGTTATTGCCCAAATCCACCTTAGGCTGAAGGAAAGCGGGATTCAGGGTAACACCAAACCACGCTCAGTCTGGTAGCTAGTCTTACCAGAACAGGAGAGGGCTCTCTCCGGGTCAATCTCAGGAAAAATGTATCAATAGGCCTTGATATGACTGAAATGAGTGCTAATTTTAGGCTAGGTATATTAATCAAGGAGTTTAGAATGATTTTTAGGGGTTTTTTGTTGGAAAAAAGGGGAAGGCAATTTTGGGCTTGGGGATGAGGCCAATTTCTTGCAGAGTTCGAGTTGGGGCAGGGAAGGCAATGGCTTTGATGTCTAAGATTCAATGAATGGATAGAAAGACTGATGAGGAGATGAAGAGGGCAAGAAGGTGCAAGGATCCTCTTTAAATGGAGGAAAACATATAAAACTAAACAAAATTTTAAGGCAGAGCACCAGCAAACTAATGAATTCTACCTTAGTTACTCATTTGTTTAATTCAGAAGCAAAGAGAAGGGAAATGGCATACATATAAAATTAATGAAACTTACATATACATGGAGAAAAACATCATCAAAACTCAGAGCCACAAGGATCCCAACAAGTGCTGCAAAACCCTGGTCTTTCCTTTGCCAAAAATGCAGAAGTGTATGTACAATGAAGTGCCAAACTTTTCCCAAGTATCCAACCCTGAAAATGTCTCATAAAATACAATATATAGACCATCCTAACCCCTTCACATGCCTCTAGGGGTCGATCTCATCCTTGTAGGAGCTGTTTCAACCAATTCTAAACAAGGAACTGAAATCTAGGCAATCAAACAACTTGCCTCTATATGCTAGGAAACTGATCCATTCACTTAATTTTCACCTTTTAGTGAATGAATCCTCTAGAACAAGTAAATATGAGCCAAAATTACATCATAATCATCAATTTACATCAATATAGATCAATAGTTACATCAAAAAGTAAAACTAGTCAAAACTGGGCGAATTTCTAAGTTGAAGAGTCAAAATGAGGCCAAATTTCTCTATGCGCTGCGCCCAAAAACTCAATGCGTCGTGCCACTTTGGGCCTATTTTTTACGCACTTCCTAAAGTCCCAATTGAGATCATGATAGCTCGTTGGAAAGCCCTATCTGTCTACTATCTAACCCAAGTGGAATTTTTTAATTTGGAGCTCATTTTCCTCTCCAAAACTGCAATCTCCCAAGACTGGTTCCTGCTGGTGCAAAAGGTGGCAGAAAGGTCATTTTTGGAGTGTTTTTTACCCTTTAGACCATCCAGAACTTGATGAAATCTCTCAGACATTTTTGAAAATGCATAATTTATCATAAAAAACCCAAAAATATCAATTTTTCCTCCAGAATATCTCTCAAACGTAAGCGCACGCCAAGTGGCGCGACACGTCGGGCGGAAAAATTTGTTTTGCGACCAAAATTTTCAAAAATGACAAAATTTACTCCAAATTTGGTGAAATTTGGAGTGAAGGTTCCCCATCAAGTTTCATGCTCAGCCAAAGAAGCTTTGGCCAAAATTTGAAGTGGATCAGGCCTTTTGCGCCTCCTTAGTGCCCTTCTCAGCCTTGCTTTCAGGATCTTCATTTTCGCTTTGCAAACATGTGTGCGAGCCCAATAGTGGTTCTTCATATGTCTGAGCATGTCTTTGTCCCTATTGGCCTTCTCCAATAGTTTCTAAAGATGAATTTTGACTCTCATAAGGCAAGTCTCCCACTCAAACAGTGTCATGTCACCTGGTCTCTTTCGGGCCAATTCTCGGTCTTCGCGGATTCTCTGCAGCTCCATGAGTGTGTGTTGATCCTCCAATTGTTTATTCCACTGCTCCAAGTAGTTTATAACCCATTGATCTCTCTGCAATTTCTTGGTCAATGTGTCGATCTCAGCTTTCTGCTCCTGGATGGTTTCTTTCGGCTTTGAGCTGGGAGAGCTCGAATCAACATCAATCAATATAAAATCAGTATCTTGGCCTCCTGAGGGACCCTCATCCTGCATAGGCTTCTTGCCTCTATCCTATACCTGTGCTGATGTAGAAGGCGAGACCCCTTCCACGCCATGTGGAGATAGTACTCGCGCTACTAACGAAGGTAAAGAGACCCCTTCCACCCCAGGTGGAGATATTACTCGTCTTGTTGCTGCAATTAGGGCTCTGGTACCTCTCTGATAGGTAACACACACTAGAACACTGATAGGCTCTGTCTCGGGAACCTCAAACTGATGTGAAGGCTCACCCACATCATGAACAATCTCTGGAGGAGGCTGAGGGGCTGTAAAGAAGTCACGGAAAATGAACTCCTCCCTGTAGAAATTTGAATAACTGATATGTTATCCACCGAGATTCTCCTGATCACACACTATTTTAGCTTCATGCATAATACAGAATCTCTTCTACCATTGATCATCACATGCAGAAATAAAATCAATTGCATGCACACATTAAAGCCATAAAAATTCACACATATAAACACAGTATTTCATGGGAAAGCTTAAAGCTAAAAACCCCCAACTATATGTATATTATACATGTCATGGAGATCATGTAACAATCATAGTACAAAGCTCTTTGCAAGCTCTCATGCACTACCTCCCTTGCTACACACTATCAAGCTAGATCTAGCAAAACTCATGCTCCAACCTTTAGCCACTTGATAGCCAACCTCAATTACATGTTTCAATGCTATGGGATGGTCTCTTTATATAGATAAACCACCTGGATTGAACTGCGCAATCCTCATTGATTACTCCACCTATCTGTGTGTTGCAAATAGCAACAGTATAGTCACAACTGATAGTTAACCTGCTCTTTCACCTATTTATGCACTGGTCTCCACTGAAACTGTCCATGCACTGAAGTTAACTGATGTATTCTTTAGTTGAGTTATGAGTTTATAATTAGTGAATTAATTAATAATTAATTCACACCACTCTCACTAATTGTATCTATTAGTTAACTTGGATACAAAAATCTCAACTATGTTTAGATTAGTTAAACTGAATACAACTCCACTAACTTCCTCAATCAACTCCACCAAACTCTGTCACATGAGTTCTAACTGAAGTATCCATGCAATAGCTCCACATAACCCTCAGGAATAGCGTAATTCCTTCTGTCAGCTCCTGTGCCACATCTATGCACTTAACTGAAGTGCTCCAAGAGAATAAGATAATGCTTAGAGTCCAAATATTATTAAGAGCTAATAATATTCGACATATCTATTTTTAGACTGGCAATCTAAAAATAGATTCCGCCCAATATTTCTAAAAATAGAAATCCATCTATTTTTCCAACTTGACCAACCATCCACAAATAGCATCCCGCAACTTATAGAATATGCTCCATATGTCTAAAAATAGACATAGTCTAAAAATAGACTTTGCGACAAAAATCACCTATGTGGCCCCCACCTAGTTTTGGTGATCACTTTCCAACTAGGATCAGGAAAGATGTTTCAGGATGCCTCCTTCACTGTTTCTTGTTGCAATCTTCAACACTCCCTCTCAACAAGAAAGGACCGTCTTTGCATGCGACATGCAACTCCATGCATTCGCCCTGCAACCTTCACAAGCGCCATGCAACTCCATGCATCTGCTCTGCAACTCCTCTGAAACTGAATAGGCTCCAAACAACTCAATTAGTCTTGATGCATCTAGCATCTATCATCAAAGTCTTCGACTTCTGCTTGGCCAACTGCACATGTCATCAGGAACCACTGCGCTGTTGAACTCTTGCACCCATGCACTCTTGCACTTGCTGTCAACTCTGATCCGCGCTCCAGTATCCGACACTGTCACTTTGATCTGCCTGCATCACTCCAACTGATCTTGCTACTGCCATGCTGTGGGCACCTCGTAGCCAGGTTCAATCCATGAGATCCACACCATCTCATGAATCTGCCCAGAAATCTCCTCTTGGGATTAATCATGCATGTCGCCGCACCTCATGCCTGGTGGTATAGCTGCATGCACTCCCTCTGCCCGTCTGGCACGAAATTTCTCTGCATGAGTGGTCTCTTCCACTCCATGATCCTCTTGTGGCTGCTCCACACTCCGAGGTTCACTTTCACCTGCATGCAAAACTTGCTTCCTCTCAAGCTTCAGTTGCATGTCTTTCTCCTGCTTCCCAACAGTAGGAAGCTCCGTAGAAATCCCATCTACATCAAATCTATAAAGATTCTTGTGCATCTCTAGTGGTGGCTGCTCCACAACCTTCCGAGACTGCTTCTCACGCTGCATGTTGAGAGGCTCCCTCTCAACCACCAAGTCACTAACCTCTGCTTTTCTCTTCAAAGCTTTGCATGCATCTTGTACCTCAGTGCATGTAGATTCTTGGCTCGCGCACATTGCAATTGTCTCGCCGTCGCAAAATTTTCTAACAAAGAGCTGATTTTAAATCGATGATATCTCCCTCATCCGAGCTCCGATTCGACCGATTTTTTTTTTCAATTTGGGTATTTTTTCGCAAGGAATCCAAATATGCTATTTGTTTCTGAAAATATTTCACCAAAAATTTTCAGATATTCCCTATAAACTCGCGCACCCAAAAATTCTCGCTCTCATTCCATGTAGAAAATTATATACAATATGCATGTATATTTCCGGCTTTCTCCATCTTTATGTTTCTTGAGTTTATCCTAAAACTCAACTGCTTCAATGCTTTGCAATTGCTCCAATGATCAATATCGCTCCGATACCATGTAGAAATTTGAATAAATGATATGTTATCCACCGAGATTCTCCTGATCACACACTATTTTAGCTTCATGCATAATACAGAATCTCTTCTACCATTGATCATCACA
This sequence comes from Pinus albicaulis, assembly GCA_034641835.2. Taxonomy (NCBI): domain Eukaryota; kingdom Viridiplantae; phylum Streptophyta; class Pinopsida; order Pinales; family Pinaceae; genus Pinus; species Pinus albicaulis. The sequence goes on from CM076574.1 coordinate 881,779,521, forward strand.
TGCGGAAATAAAATCAATTGCATGCACACATTAAAGCCATAAAATTTCACACATATGAACACAGTATTTCATGGGAAAGCTTAAAGCTGAAAACCCCCAACTATCTGTATATTATACATGTCATGGAGATCATGTAACAATCATAGTACAAAGCTCTTTGCAAGCTCTCATGCACTACCTCCCATGCTACACACTATCAAGCTAGATCTAGCAAAACTCATGCTCCAACCTTAGCCACTTGATAGCCAACCTGAATTGCATTTTCAATGCTATGGGATGGTCTCTTTATATAGATAAACCACCTGGATTGAACTGCGCAATCCTCATTGATTACTCCACCTATCTGTGTGTTGCAAATAGCAACAGTATAGTCACAACTGATAGTTAACCTGCTCTTTCACCTATTTCTACACTGGTCTCCACTGAAACTGTCCATGCACTGAAGTTAACTGATGTATTCTTTATTTGATTAATGAGTTTATAGTTAGTGAATTAATTAATAATTAATTCACACCACTCTCACTAATTGTATCAATCAGTTAAACTAGATACAAATAGCTCAACTATGTTTAGATTAGTTAAACTGAACACAACTCCATTAACTCCTCAATCAACTCCACCAAACTCGGTCACATGAGTTCTAACTGAAGTATCCATGCAATAGCTCCACTTAACCCTCAGGAATAGCGTAATTCCTTCTGTCAGCTCCTGTGCCACATCTGTGCACTTAACTGAAGTGCTCCAAGAGAATAAGATAATGTTTAGAGTCCAAATATTATTAAGAGCTAATAATATTCGATATATCTATTTTTAGACTGGCAATCTAAAAATAGATTCCACCCAATATGTCTAAAAATAGAAGTCCATCTATTTTTCCAACTTGACCAACCATCCACAAATAGCATCTCGCAACTTATAGAACATGATCCATATGTCTAAAAATAGACTTTGCGACAAAAATCACCTGTGTGGCCCCCACCTAGTTTTGGTGATCACTTTCCAACTAGGATCAGGAAATATGTTTCAGGATGCCTCCTTCACTGTTTCTTGTTGCAATCTTAAACACTCCCATGCAATGCCCTGCAATCCAAGTTGATGTACCACAATCATCTTGATGAGCGCATCATGATAAATGTTGTTATGCTGCTGCTCTGGAGTCTTCTTCTGTACAAGAGTAGTCATCTGCTCTATGTTTCGGCACATGAAGTATGGAATTCTCATCATTCTCACTCTCGTGAAATGCATCAACAGTCTGATGTGGTATGCATAAAGGCGTGAGAACCGGCCCTCACAGCTGAAGTATCTGATGATGAGTTTCACTAATGGCGCATAGGACTCCTTCAAGAATCTGAAAGGAAACACCCTGCTGAGCTGCCTCATATAACCAGGCCGGATGTAAGGTTCATAATATGCTCTATCCAGCTATTGTCTCTTGTTCCACTCTTCACCTATGTTCAGTATCCCTGTTGCATGAGAAATGGTTTCTGGTGTCAAGGTGAAGTTCACTCCAGCAAGGTTTACATGACCATCACGCAAATGTAAAACAAACAGGCGAACCAACTCCTGATGATGTTGAATCTGAGCAATCATCTCACAATACTGAAAACATGAATTTTGCTGAAAGCATGCCATTGCAAGCGAGCAGGTCTGCAACTGAGTCAAGGAAGTGGGCTCTTCTCTGACGTGCTTACCACTTTTATGAGGCCTTCTCGGTACATTTAGCTCTGTGGTTAAGTCACTGTCCTGCTCATATGATAAATTTTTCTCTGACATGGTGCTTTGCAATGTGTATAACAAGTGTATGTTTGATTGGTTTGAAAATGAGAAATAGGTGTCTTTGCTTCAATGCCAAATATGCCAAAGGTAAATGAAAGGCTGTGGTAAGTATGAACAGCGAGCAAAGTGGGGGTTTTTCAAGTGAATTTAATGCAGTAACAGTCACTTGACTTTTGGGAATTCAGGATTTTATAAGTGATATGAAAGGGGGAGGGCTAGTAGGGTTTAGTGATAGGAAAAATGGGTACAAGGGATATGATTGGTTTTGGGACAGAGGGAATAGGAGAGGGGATTATGACAACAGTGTGACAGTGATAAGGAATATGCTTTGAAGTTCTTGGCACAAAAATCACACCCTTTAAATTTCAAATACAAACCCTAAGAGAATCTTGACATTTTGAGAGGGTTTATCATTTTGGCATTTAAATTCTTATGTTTCACTTTCAAACTACACCAAACACCAGCTACTATCCATAACCAAAGCTCACAAACTTACTTGGATCATTAGAAAACCGAGTTGATTTGAAATTTTGGTGAAGCGGTGATGAAAATAACCTGTCGACTCTGTGCGTTGCGCGCACACCCAGTGCGCCGCGTCGGCTCTGTGCGCCGCGCTCGAGCAAATTAACACAGTTAGACTTGGCGCAATGCACCACGTCTTGTGGATGCACCACACCTTCCTCCAATGCGCCACACGCACACCCAAGCACACAGTCTTAGCTCCAAAACTCAGTTTTGCCCTTCCAGAGCTTGAGTCGACTTCAATTGATCTCTTGGGTGCAAATGGAATTGATAAACATAGAAATATCTATATAAAGTCATGACTTTAATTTTTGCTTTGTAAAGACCCATTTTTGTAATGTTTCATAATTGGCATTTCTTCACTTTTAATACAACTCTGCTTTTCAAGTTTCCTCTTTGATTTTTTTGGCTAAAATGATGGCTTCTTGGTTGATTTTTTGCAGGGATGGTGGCGTTGGATTTCGGCAAAGGATGACCAAGCTGCATTTGAAGTATTTCATGATGAAAGACTTTAAAAATACATATTTATTACAAACAACAAATTTGACGATTTCTTCCTCAAAACAGAGTTTTGAAGAAGAAACATCCTTGAGCATTATTGATGATGAAAATCTTGAAATGAAAACTTATTGAAGACATCCTCATGGCCTGCGGGCATTATTTGACATTCTGAAGACCAAAGCCTGGACCTAATGACTGAAATGACTCTTTTTTGACCAACATACCACCTATGACTATAAATGACTGAAATCAACTTTAATGAATTTTGATAAATTTTGACCAACCCAGCAGGTACAAACATGAGGGAGAATGAGAGAAAAAATCCCTTCCGTCAGATGATGGCATGCCCCTAATGGAATGCAGATGAATGAGCGGAATGAGACACCTAAAAATGAAATGCAATAAGAGAAATGATCTCTGATGGAGGGATGTAAAGATCAACTCTGACATTGGCTCCAATGGGGATGGTAGCTCCTGGGAGGTGCCAAGAACTAGAGAACTTTGGGCGAGCAGACAGTGCCTTCGTCCATTGGGCTATGGAGTCCATTATTTTGAAAAAGAAACTCAAGACTGTTGACTGAATTTATTTGACTGAAACTTTGACTCAGACTGACTCAACTTTTAAAACTGAAATGACTGAACCAAACTGACTAGACAAACTCAAACCAAAACTGAAATCCTTCTTCAGAATTATTGCCTTCACTTCGGGCCCCAGACTGAAGAAAAGACCACAATACACACTTGTGATGAAATTGAAATAAATGATATGTACAATGACAATGTGATCAGCAGAAAACATCTTAAAAATAGTACCGCTTGAGCAGCCGACCATTGACTGGCCCTCCTGGACAGTCTTCACCATTCATCTCCTTCAAAAAAAAGGCATTCTGACCTCGATATGCTGCAATATTAAATGGACCTTTCCAGATATTTTCAAACTTACCGTGTTTACCTTTGTCCTCATTTCTAGCATCCCACTTCAGCACCACTTCCTCCAATTGGAATTTATCCACCTTCGCTTTCCTGTCATAGATTTTCTTGATTCTCTCCTGCAACTTGAATGTGTTCTGGAAAACCTCTTCTCTCGTTTGTTGCAAATGAATCATCTGATTTATCCTTCTCTGCATATGGCTTTCTTCACTGCCAACTTCCTGAAGAAGCTTGACCACCGGAACAGCAAGAGAGGTAGGAAACACTGTATCCACTCCATAAAATAACTCAAAGGGGGACATACCAATGGATTTCTTTTGACTCGCCCGATCAGCCCATAGCGCATTGACCAGCTTCTTATGCCAACTCTTCTTGTTTATGTCCAGCAACTTTTTAATGATGTTGACTAAAGATTTATTGGGAGATTCCGCCAATCCGTTGCCTTGCGGATGATAGGCAGTTGAATTTCCCAAAATTATTTTATACTTGGCACAAAAATCAATCATCTTTCTTGATTTAAAAGCTACTGAATTATCAGTGATCAATTTATTCGGGCAACCAAAACGAGACAAAATGTTGTTCTCAAGGAAAGAAATGATTACCGAATCGGTAGCTTGTCCGGTGGGAACTGCGTCGATCCATTTCGTGAAGTAATCAGTCGCTGTTAGGATCCATCTATGTTGTCCTGAAGAAGGAGGATGGATCTCCCCAATGAAATCCAAACCCCACTGCTGAAAAGGGGCGCTTACCTCAATAGGTTTAAGCGGCAAAGGCTATAATTTCTGTCTTCCTTCGAAAATCTGGCACTCATGGCAGCCTTTGATTGTTTATTACACATCAGCAAACAATGTCGGCCAATAGTATCCCGCTCTCAAAATCTTATTGGCTGTTGTTTTCCAAAAATGGTGACCCCCACAGTCTCCTTTATGGAAATCCTCCATTACCTTCTTCGCTTCTTCCTCCACCAAAAAATTCAAAAAAACACCACCCAGATCTTTCCAACAAAGTGCAGAATTCAAAATACAAAATTTTGCAGCCTTCAGTTTCAGAGTTCTACCTTTGTTTGTAGTCATGCCAGGCGGTGGTGAAAAATTTTGAAGAACATACACGATATCTTAATACCACGGAGAAGCAACAAAAATTTTCGAAGACAAAGAAAAAGCTGGCCAAAGAGGCCAGGAAAGAAAAAGAAGACAAGGAGGCACAAGCTGCAGCAGAACAGGCGCTTAAGGCAGAGCTGGACAAGGCAGAGGCTGAACGCCAAAAGAAAGCCGAGCAGGCTGCTGCAGCTGAACAGAAGAAGAGGGCCGAAATAGAAGCAGCAGCAGAGGCTGAACGCCAAAAGAAAGCCGAGCAGGCTGCTGTAGCTGAACAGAAGAAGAGGGCCAAAATAGAAGCAGCAGCAGAAACTGATCGAACTTGCTCTTGGTGAGCGCCTTCGTCAGGATGTCGGCATCCTGATCCTCCGTGGGAACATATGAAAGCATCATGATTCTCCGCTGAACACAATCTCTGATATGATGGTACCTGATGTCGATGTGTTTGGATCTATCATAAAATATTGGATTAGCCGAGAGTTTAATGCAACTCTGGTTATCACAGTAAATCACTGTAGGCTCCAAATGCAACCCGAACAATCCAACGAGGATCTTCCTCATCCAAATAGCCTCGCATGCAGCCAAGCTAGCTGCCATGTACTCGACCTCTGCTGAACTGAGTGCCACGGATCTCTGCTTCCTGCTGTACCGGGAAACTGCTGTCGACCCAATGCTGAAAATCCCTCCAGATGTGCTCTTACAGTCCGTTGGGCTCCCTGCCGAATCTGCATCAGTGAAGCCGAAAAGCTTCGCTCCATCCTCCTGTCTGTACCATAGACCATATCCCGATGTGCCACTAAGATAACACAATACATGCTTGCCTGCCTTCCAAAAGAGCTTGGTAGGCTTAACCATAGCTTGCGAAAGCTGGTTAACAGCATAGCATATATCGGGTCGTGTATTGACCAGATACATAAGCGACCCCACCAATTGTCGATAGACAGTGGCATCCACTACCTCTACTGAAGTAGCATCCTCCTTCCTCCAACCACCAGGAAGAGGAGTGTCAACAGGCTTGCAGCCTTGCATGTTGAACCTCTCCAGAATCTCCCGGGCATACTTGCCCTGAGAAACAAACAGTCCTCCGCTG
>CM076574.1:881785536-881895191 GCA_034641835.2 Pinus albicaulis
TGTGATGCAGGAGCATCAAGGGCATTTTTTTATTTGTAAATATGTTAGAAAAGGGGGTGTGACAATTTTTAATATTTCATTAATTAATTTGTTATTTTAAATAAAATAGGAGGAAATGAGGATTTTGTAAATATCCTTTTATTAATTAAAAGGATATGAGAGAATTTGGTTAGTTAAGGATATAAGGGGATAAGATTCTAGATAATAGGATTTGTTGAGATATTTTAGTGATATTGAGATATTAAGGGGATTGAGCATTAAATTAGATCATTCTTAAAAAATTGTATAAATTCATCAAGCCTCAAAGGCATGAGGGGAGATTGTGAGTGAGTGAGAGTAAGAGTGATCGAGAGTAGGGTTTGAACAACCAAGGCTGTAAGCCTCTGGAAATTTGTAAGGGCCAAGAACGTTGAATATTTGGCCAAGAAGATCAGTTTGTAAGTATGTTAATTTTTATGAAAGTGTGATTTTGAGTTATGCGCCTTAATTTGATCAATTCATGTATGGGTCAATTACTATGTTAGGAGTGAATTTGCTGGTAGTTGCTGGTCAATTAGTGTAATTATTCCTGGGGAGTAATAATGGGTGGCGCATGGATGATTGAGCATAAACAGTGATATGATAAGGTGTAAGACTGTTTTATATGTTGAATTGAATATCCATTACAATGAATTTCAAACTGGTCAAAGGTTGATTTTATGAATATCTCTGCGATGAGTAGGGTTTTAAAATTCTGTAGTTGTTACCATGTGTTTTACATCGGTCAAAGTGTTGAAGATGCATATTGAAATCGAACCTTGTTCTTTGTGAAATCCACTGATAAAACTACAATCAAATAGAGTTCGGGCATGAGGTGCACTGTTTGAATGAATCTCAGATTTGATTTGGATCGATTTTACCTCCCAACACTAAAACAACGTTTTTAAATCCAATGTGATAAGTCAAGAGTTGATTTGACAATGAAATTGTGTGTTAATGTTAAAGGAAAGCGTTATGAAGCTGGATCGGAGGTTACAGCTTGTTGGAACTTTCAAACAAGGCGCAGAAAAGGCGTGGATTGAAAACGCAGATAATGACCGTGTTTTAAAACAAATTGTGGATCGAAGTGAAGGAGAATGCGTTAATGTTCTGTTAATTGAATTCAGATAATGGAGATTGTAAATCAGTGAAGCAGTTTGTGAAAGACAGCACCGTTCTTCGTTGGAAGACTACTGTTCATTTCATGGTATGGCGCAGTTATATTTCAAGTCAATTTCGTTTGGAGAGGTCGCCATCTCTGTGATCAGCAGATTATATACAGAAAGCGATAAGAAGGTATGTGAATTACACAGTCGAATTGTGGTTATTTAAGTTCTGTTCAATATCAATGATACGAGTTTTAAAGGGCGTTGAAGGTAGTTGACAGCATATGGATCGATTTCGAAGGTGGAACAAACTGTCAGACGCAGTAAAGGTATTGTCGGCTTCGAAATTTTGAATGACTGTTGTAAATTAAATTGTAAATGCGCTATTGATTGAATGCTAAGCCACGTTGAATGTTGGAATTTGCTGTAGTAAGTGATCGATGTGTATAGAGATCGATCCAAGCATTCACTGTAACAAGAAATGGTGTTCGCTGTGACATGTAGCACTCAAATTATGAATGATGCCATTGCCATCGATAATGATTTTGTTCACAGCGTGTTGCATAGACTTTAATGGAATTCAAATTACTATCAAGCTCATGTGCTACTTGGTTACCTTAAGAATCCTCATGCATCACTTCGTGCAAGAGCTGCAGAGGCTGTAAGTACGATTTTACAGAACAATCCAAAAAGTCAACAACTTGTGATGAAGTCAAATGGGCTGGAGTTGCTGCTATCCAACTTCATATATGACTCTGATGTAACTGCCCGGACTAAAGCACTGGGTGCAATCTCTTCTTTGATTTGGCACAACAAGCCAGCTATAGCTGCTTTTCACTTGGTCAATGGATATGCAGCATTGCGGGATGCTTTGAGTACAGAAGATGTCAGATTTCAGAGGAAAGCATTATATATGATGCAATACTTGTTACAGGAGAATATTGCAGACTGTAATGTGGCCACAGAGCTTGGGTTTCCTCGTCTATTGACTCATTTAGCTTCAAGCGAGGATGCAGATGTACCTATGGGAGATTGTTCTTGGACAGATTTGAAGTTTAAACATTAGGCTGCAAATACCTTTTGTTAAAGACATATATGTTTGTTATTCATATTCATGGTGATGGCTCATGCCATTGGAAATGAATGATAATGTAGGTCTGAATTTTAAATTTGGGATTTATGATGAGATGCATGTTTATATGCATTGGAGATTGGAGATCCTGGTTATTGCAGGCTAGCCCTGCATCAAATTTTGGTATCAGAGCTGGAATAGCTCTGTATTAGCTTTGTATGAAGGTTTCTTGAAAAGCGTTGAAGACTGAATTTGAATTTATATCAAATCATGTGTGAAAAGATGTGTATGCAGGTAAGGGAGATCAGATTCTAATCTGACAGTCAAGCAACCAGAGTACAACTGGGAGAATGGGGAAGAACAATTAAGTTCTTAGAGGCAGGTAAAGCAGAATTAAGCAGAGATTGCAGAGACAGAAAGAATCCACAGCGATGTTGAGGAATGGAAATTCACTTGGATCGTGCAGGTATTGTGTTTGTTTAATTTTGATTTGAGTTTTACTGACAAAGAAATGGAATGAGGATTGATGGTTGCAGCAATGAAGAAACTCAGCAAAGAAGGAATTATTGCTGACAACTAAATTTTGCCAGATAAAGCCAGAAGATTGGAAGAGAGGATCATATTTTAAAATCTGATTGACAGTAGTTGAATATTGAGAAATTGTGCAAAGGAAGCATAAAGGTTTGTTGAAATAGATTTGTTGTAATGATGAGATTCTGAAGGTAATTGAAGTGCAGGTGAATAGAAGGACAAGATCAGACGAAATCTTGAAGGTAAGATGATATGGATTTATTTGGATTTGAAGAATAGAATATGGTAGTCCTTGCATTGAAGTATTATTGCAACTCCCAAAAGGCAATGTGGTTAGAATTGCTAACAGATAAAGGAAGCTGGTGAAAGTTTCTAAGACGTGGCAGAACCTTGAGGAATTCCAATAGAGATTGGATAAGGAGGACAGTTGTGTTCTTAGAACAGGCAGATGAGTTGAAGCCCAGGAAGAGCAAAGAGAAGTGCTCAAAGGAGGTTCCAGAGATAGAGAACCAATTGCTTGCCAAAAGACTGAGTAAGGAGAGCTTGGTGAGGTAAGTGGCGGCAGGACAGGACTTGCTGCTGAAGAGGCTTTAGTGCAACTCATAGTAAAGTGAGTGAGGAACTCATAGAGATGGAAAGGATGATGACTAGTGACAGTCGTAACAGAGGTTCTGAAATCAACCACAGCAAAGGACAAAAGAAGAAGGATGCCAAGGCAATTGGCATACAGAGACAGTTAAGCAAAGAGGAATATGAGAGGGAGAAGGCTGAGATAGCAGTTCAGCTTGAGGTGTTAATGGAGATGTTGCAAAGAAATGAGGTAGACCAGAAACATGGTTATGTCATAAGAAAGAAGGTGAAGTGGCAGAGGCTACAAGAGAAGTGGAATCATCAGGTAAATATGCAGTTGGTGAAGGAACTAAGGGAACTTGAACAGGTTATAGATGCCAGACAGAGGATAGAGAAGCTCGAAAGAGTTGAGCTACAGCAAAATGAAGATGCTGAAGAAGATGTTGAAGTTTCGATATGTTACCCAGAGAGTGGACCATTACTTTTTGAAAGTGATGAAGAGCTAGAGGAGTTGAATCATATGAATGATTCGAAGCAGCCCGAAGACTTGATGACTGAAGCATCAAATAAGACCGTAAGGTCTTGTGATTTTAAAACTAATGATTTGTGTGTGATTTCAGGTTTGGAAGAAGATAGACAGTCTTTTAAAGCTGTCAAAGATGTGAAAGAGTACCTTCCAGAAGATGAAAGTTTTGAAGCAGAGGCTGGGAAAGAATCAGTTCACTACAGTGGACAAATGCTGAAAGACATCATTGAAATAGTTGATGAGAAGGGGAGACTAGCTGACAGTCTCAAGAGTTCTTTGAGTTTGGATCAGCATACTGATATGCTGACAGAAGAAGAGAAATCAACGCAACATACTGAAGTGTTGCTAAAGGGAAAAGAGGTACAGAGGCCTTATATTTTTTATTATAATGATTGTCTTATAATTGAAGATGTTGTTGCAGACGCTGGAACATATTTGGTACAAGTGGATAGCCAAATGGAGGAAGAAAAGGAAGAACATCTACCGAAGGATGTTAAGGATAGATTGGTCAAGAAAGATGACAAAGCAGCTTGTCATAGAAGTAATCAAGAAGAAATTGACAGATGCAAAGAAAACGTAGGCAAGAAAATGTAGTATCGAAGCAAGAGAGCAAGTGGAGCATTACAGCACAAAATATGGAAACCTGGAGGACAACAGCAGTAAATCAATTAACAAGCAAGGAAAGATTACAAAATAAAATTTGGGATCCAGGAGGAAATAATTATCCAGACTTATGACCAGGCGGTCATGAATTTTCTTACATGGGGAGTCTGATGCAGGAGCATCAAGGGCATTTTTTTATTTGTAAATATGTTAGAAAAGGGGGTGTGACAATTTTTAATATTTCATTAATTAATTTGTTATTTTAAATAAAATAGGAGGAAATGAGGATTTTGTAAATATCCTTTTATTAATTAAAAGGATATGAGAGAATTTGGTTAGTTAAGGATATAAGGGGATAAGATTCTAGATAATAGGATTTGTTGAGATATTTTAGTGATATTGAGATATTAAGGGGATTGAGCATTAAATTAGATCATTCTTAAAAAATTGTATAAATTCATCAAGCCTCAAAGGCATGAGGGGAGATTGTGAGTGAGTGAGAGTAAGAGTGATCGAGAGTAGGGTTTGAACAACCAAGGCTGTAAGCCTCTGGAAATTTGTAAGGGCCAAGAACGTTGAATATTTGGCCAAGAAGATCAGTTTGTAAGTATGTTAATTTTTATGAAAGTGTGATTTTGAGTTATGCGCCTTAATTTGATCAATTCATGTATGGGTCAATTATCGTATTAAGAGGAATTTGGCCGTAGTTGGCTGTCACCTTAGTGTATTTATTCCCGTGGAATAATAATGGGTGACGATGGGTGATTGAGCATAAACCGTGATATGACAAGGTGGAAGACTGTTTTATATGTTAAATTGAATATCCATTTCAATGAAATTCAAATTGGTCGAAGGTCGATTTCATAGCTCTAGCAGAGTTTAAATTCCATAGTTGTTACCATGTGTAAAGCGCTGAAGATACATATGAATTCGAACCTTGTTCTTTGTGTTAATACTGGCAACAGGAATTGGTTTGTTGATAAAGGAGGGTGCCATTTGATTAATTCAATGAATCTCAGATCCGATTTGGATCGATTTTACCTCCCAACACTAAAACTGCGTTTTTTAATCAAATGTGATAAGTCAAGAGTTGATTTGACAATGAAATTGTGTGTTAATGTTAAAGGGAAGCGTTATGAAGCTGGATCATAGTTTGCAGCTTGTTGGAAGTTTTAAGCAAGGCGCAGAAAAGGCGTGGATTGAAAACGCAGATAATGACAGTGTTTTAAAACAAATTGTGGATCGAAGTGAAGGAGAATGTGTTAATGTTCTGGAGATTGTAAATCAGTGAAGCAGTTTGTCAAAGGCAGCACCATTCTGCGTTGGAAGACTACTGTTCATTTTGTGGTATGGCGTAGTTATTTTTCAAGTCAATTTCGTTTGGAGAGGGTGCCATCTCTGTGATCAGCAGATTATACACAGAAAGCGATAAGAAGGTACCCAGCGCCAGGATGGAAGTATGATAGCATTTTTCTGGGGTTACAAATCATCATAACTTGAAGGAGCGCCGGAGGAGATCTGCATAAAACTAGAATAGCTATCAAGAGGAAAATGCGGTGTGAGTTGGTTCATATGATGATTATAAAGACTGTCAGATTATGAAGACCGTGGTGATTTACACCCCATATTGCTGGTTTGGCATAAGCATTCGATTACCCATGTTCAGCTGCGTTAGATGACAAATACCATAGTGATAAGATGCAGGCGTTGAATGGTATTTAGACAGCGCATTGACCAGTGTTAAACCAGTGGACCGAAGTGTCAGATACAGTGTGTTGGAAGGTAAACCTTGTGCAAAGTCTGTGACCGATATTGTTTACATTATACGCTGAGTAGAAGAGTCGATTTGAATGTTGGATATTGCAGTAGTAAATAGTCAATTGTTGTTGTGGGAAAACCGATATATGTATATGTATAGCCATTGAATTATTTGCTGGATCGGTCGATATGAACATTTGGGTGTTGGCGGTGATGATCAGTTATATGTAATGCTGAAACTATGGGTGATGCCATCGATACCTCATGATGTAGCTCTTACCATCGACATTTCAATCATGACTGTGTTTCTACTGTGCGCTGCATAATTCTTTAATCGAATTTGAATTGATTCACACGCTGTTTGGATACATTGTGGGCATGGCTGTATTGAGTTATATGAATGTGAGTTCAAAGTGTTTGGTGGAGCGTTTGTTCTTGAACAGATTTGAGCTTTAATTATTTAAGCAGCTAATACATCTTGATTGAGGCATATATGTTAGTTGTATACATCCAATCAGTCAAGATACATCCATTCCGTCAAGACCGTGATTCTGGGATTATGAAAGAAAATTTTGTAACAATTACATCTTCTTCAAAGTAGGAAAGTTTAGATTTCTAGACAACTAAGCAAATAGGTCACTTTATATGGATACATCCTAACAAATAAATGAATGTACAAAAGGAATATTTATTATTCCCCAACTTGACGTGGCTTGATTGCAAAGGCCAGTTGTCTAGTTAAGACTTACGTAAAAGAAGCATAAATCAAGATAAACATGGAACAAGAATAAGGCTTGCCCAACCCCACCACTGCATAATATGCCTTCTTCTCAAAACATTACCTCCAGGACAGCAATTTCCCCACCAAGACAACTGGATATGAACCTGACGTAGAAAATATAATTGTGGTTTATTTGTATTTGATGAGACAGTCCCTAAGTTCCTACTGATTTGTGTGCAAGTCAAGTCAACCTCTCAAATAGGATGCACAATCCAATAATATGTCATGTGTGGCAGTTACTTGTGAAGCAAGCAATTTCCTCTCCAAGAAATATCTCAAGTGGAGCACACCCCTCATTTGCTCAAAATATCTTATAACTGAACAACAAGAAGGGTGCATTTTTTGAGGTCAAAATATCACCATGAAAAAGCACATGCACAAAAGGGTGCTCCTATTGTGACTAAAACACTCACCTAAGAGGAAAGTTCAAACCCCAGCAGGAGAGTCGAAGGAGCAACTATCAGGCAAGACATCACTCTGACCTCAGTGACCTTAGCTCTTGCTTTAAGGCTAAGGAAGGGGCTTCCTTACTTAAGGAAGGTTTTCGTAGAAGTCAAGCTAAGCTAGATCATGTGGCAAGAGGGGATGCTCTTCTAGCTAGGATTGACGAAGGCAAGTCGATGCCATTGTCAAGATAGGAAAAGCTTATGCAAGTGTGAACAATATATCAAATTACCAATGTGAAGAAACTCGAAAATGTTTAACATAGACCAGCTAGTGCTTATTCAGAATATGCTTGGAAATGAAAAATGAGTCTGCTCAATAAACCATTCACATGTTAAGTTGCACAAGATAAAAGGAATAAGTGTACAATTACACTAACAAATCTCAAAATCATGTCAATCACACTTGAACCCAGTGCCAAGATACATTACAAAATGTGCCTGTTAGAGGGGGTCACATCATTCATAATCATTCACATGAAACCAACCTGTGTTAGGCTACCCAATGGAAACATTGATCACGTGTGCATAGTACATCCAAAGGAAATGCTTTAGTGCAGAGATGTTAAAACAGTGAGCAACTATTATAATTATCATTTAACTGCACTCAGTTGTCAAACCTAGACAAAATGTTTTAAGTGATTTCTGACTTATTACATGTCAAGTAAACATTATTTTGAGCGGATCTAATGATACCATTCAGTGTGATCCCAATTTATATCCTCCAACGATGACCTTTGACATGAAATCACAACCATCACTTATCCAAGAGATGCACATATAGTTGTGAAATTCAACAAGTCATTGTCACCAAACATAAGATTCTTGACAATATTTAGAGCACAGCATTATAGGTTCATTGTCATGAGTTATCAAATGATGAGAATATGTCAACATACAGAGATGAAAGAGGCGCTCAAAAACAGATTATGACCATAACATTTAGATCATTATAGAAAAATTAGTTAGGACCTATTGCCGCCTCGCTTACACACCTAAGAAAAGGGCAAGTGTTACACTTGTCACAAGCCAAGTCACTATGCTAGAGAATACCCTTTCAAGAAGGATTCTCTCAATGATGATGACAACAACAACAACCAAAGGAATGGCAATCAAAGGAACAATAGGTTCAAGGGGAAGAGGAAGGCTCCCTCCGGCGGAAATGGTCAACCTTTCAAAGGGTAGAGAAATTCTAGGTATGAGGAATCAAATGTTGTTGATAAAAGAAATGAATTCATTCGTATATCTGCCCTCTCTGCTGCATCTCCACCCGACACTAGGGATGCCTAGTTCATAGATAGTGGTGCCTCGAGGCACATCACTGGGTTCAAGGAAGCACTTTCTGATATGGTTGAGAAGGATACTAATCTGGAAATTATCCTTGGAGATAATACCACATATCCCGTGAAAGGGACAAGGACTGTGATCCTCCACTTGTCTCAAGGTCAAGTCCTCCGTTTGCAAGATGTACTATACGTACCTGATTTGAAGAAGAACCTTGTGTCAATATCGGCCATGGAAGACAAAGGTTTCAATGTGGCATTCATTGATGGGAAGGTGCGCATCTGGAAGAAGAGTTTCAAGGAAGCTATCACGATTGGGTTTAGAGTTGATACACTCTACCAGGTTGGAGGAAGTCCACTGGGAGCGATGACGTGTGATTACTATCTAACAGACTGAACTATGTCACCGGAGGTTTGGACACCTTCACTACAAGGCCCTTCCCGAAGCAACGAAGGTGGTGACGGGGATGCCTGAGTTCTCAAATAATCATGAAGGTGTATGTCAGGGTTGTGTCGAAGGAAAGCATACAAGGGGACCTTTCCCCTCAAGTGTCACAAAGACATCTGATGTCTTGCAATTGATACATTCTAATCTATCTGGTATGCTGCCCGTAACATCCTTGGGAGGATGTTCTTATTATATGACATTCATATATGACTTCTCTCGCAAACCCTGGATATACTTCTTGAAAAATAAGGATGAGGCTTTCATGTGGTTCCGTACCTTCAAAGCCTTGGTGGAAAATCTGACAGGGAAGAAGATCAAGATATTGAGAACCGATAATGGCACTAAATATGAGACGAACGAGTTCAAGAACTTTTGCAGAGAAGCTGGCATCAAGAGGGAGACCACAATTGTCTATACTCCTAAGCAGAATGGCATTGCTAAACGAAAGAATAGGACCATTGTGGAAGTTTCCCGTGCCATGCTATGTGACCAAGGTCTACCGAAGTTTCTGTTGGGAGAAGCTGCGAATGTTGTTGTCTACATACAAAACCGATGCCCGCATTTCGCTCTGGACTCCAAAACTACCGAAGAGGTTTTCTCTAGTAAGAAACCTGACGTCTCACATTTAAGAGTTTTTGGATGTCCTGTTTATTTTCATGTGCCAAAGGAGAAGAGGAGCAAGCTGGATGCTTCTGGGAAGAAGGGAATGTTTGTGGGCTACAACGAAACTTCGAAGGCCTGTAGATTCTATGTGCCTAGTCAAAGGGAAGTGGAGATATGCCACGATGTCACCTTTGACGAAGATGCTTCCCTGAGGAAAGTAGTCAATCTTCTGAGATCTGAGGAAGATCATGAAGCAAGGCCTGGAAATCAAGAAGAACCGAAGAAGAACCGATAATAAGACGATGCTCACTGCTGAATGGTAAAGATGTACGATGATCCACCTCCTTTCCGATGAGGAAGAGACCATCATGGCCTGTGGACACTCTCGAGGATGCCGAAGGACATATGGCTCAAAAGGGACATTCCACAGTGTGCCAGGCAGTCGAACAGATACCAAGTCAAGCAGAATTAGCAACGGCCACAAAGATCATACAATTTGGCCCGGATCTTTTGAGGAAGCCATAAAGCATCAAGTCCTGAAGGAGCGTTATGTATGAAGAGTATGAGTCCATACGAAGAATGATGTCCGGGATGTGGTTCAAAGACCGAGGGCAAAAGCAATTGTCACCTCAAAAGCTTCCCAAGAAGACCGGGCGCTGGATCCGATGGAAGTGTCGAAAAGTTCAAGGCAAGATTCGTTGTTCGTGCTTCTCTCAAAATAGTTGTAGCAAACTATGATGATATATTTGCACCGTGGCCACATACCACCATCTCAATCTATCATAGCCCTTGCTGCTACGCAAGGATGGAGTCTTCATCAGATGATGTGAAGACCACATTTTTCTGCATGGTGTGATAAAGGAAGAGATATATGTGGAGCAACCTTTGGGGTTGGAAGTCCAGGATCGAGACACCCATGTCTGCAGGTTGAAGAAAGCCCTCTATGGGCTGAAACAAGCACCCTGATATTGGTACAAGAGGATAGATAGCTACTTGATGAAGCTGGGCTTCACTCGAAGTAATGCTGATCCGAACCCTTACTTCAAGGTTGTCAAGGGAAAACCTCTCATTCTGGTGCTGTATGTGGATGACCTCTTCCTGACAGGTGCTGACCCTCTCATTCATTAGTGCAAGAGGGAGCTCGCTGCTGAGTTCGAGATGAAGGACCTAGGACTGATGCACTACTTCCTAGGCCTGGAGGTCTGGCAGAGACCTGGCGAGATTTTCCTTTCTCAAGGAAAATACATTGTGAAGCTTCTAGAAAGATTTGGTATGGTGGACTGTAAGTCCGTGTCGACACCGATGGAGCTCAACTTTAAGAAGTTGAGTGGCAGCGCTGCTGGGCCCGTGTTAGCAAATCCTACTGAGTATCGTCAACTCGTAGGGGCCCCGATGTTCTTAGTGAACACCCATCCAAATATATGTTTTGCAGTGAACACTTTGATTCAACAGATGGTTGAGCCTCATCACATTCACTGGGTTGGTGCCAAGAATCTATTGAGATATCTTCGGGGCACGATAAACCATGGGCTGAGATACACTGCCGGGAGCGTGACACTCCATGGATATACTGATGCCGATTGGGCTGGCAGTGTGGTGGATCGTAAGAGCACATTGGGATGTTGCTTCACACTTGGTTCTGCTTCGATATCATGGATGAGCAGGAAGTAGGAGTCAGTGGCTTTGAGCATCGCGGAGGCTAAATACATTGCAGCGAGTATGGCCTGTTGTGAAGCAGTTTGGTTGCGAAAGCTCTTCAATGAGCTGTTCGGGCATGTGCTAGATACCATCGTGATACTTTGTGATAACCAGAGTGGGATTCGGTTGTCCGAGAATCCTGTGTTCCACGATCGATCCAAGCATATTGATATCAGGTACCACTTTATCCGGGATATGGTACAACGAGGCGCTGTAAGGCTCGATCATATAGGAACTGATGAGCAGGTCGCAGATATTCTCACAAAGCCCCTGGGGAAGGTCAAGTTCTTAACCTTCCGTCTTCCGGGAGAATCTTGGGATCGTGAAACGACCCTATCACCGAGGATCAGAAAGCGACTATTGAGCCTGGAGCTCGGGGGCTTCTTTGTAGGCCGAAGCCATATGCAAACTACGTTGTGGTCAGGCTTGCCAAACCTTGTTGGTGTGCTTGGACCCCACCGTTGTGATTATTGAGTTGGTTCACCTCTCATTATCTGTGCCCCGTATGCATCCTACCTATTGAGTTCAGGGCTCATGGGAAGTACCTCTCATTTGGCCAATGAGGTGGGAAAAGCTAGAGACTAGTAGCAAAGACCGAACATCGCATCAAAAGATTGTCGTACTTATCTAGGATGGTGATTGCCCAAATCGCCTGATCTGGGACTGCGCAGTAGTGAGGTTTCGGACCTCCAACCGATTTCGGGTCAGGTAAACCAACTTCAGGTTGGTATGAGACTCTTTGTGAGTCCTATAGAGGTTTCGGACCTCTAGGTTGAATCTGTCAGTCGAGAATGATGTCTTTGTGACTGACCCAGTTTTGTTTTGAAATAAAGAAGCCAGCAAAGCAAGTTACGGCGGGATGACACACGATGTTTGGATTGCACAAGTGGATGGAGTTCTCCCTAGTTGAGAGGGAGTGTTAATTTTGGAAAACTAGATCCAAACTCCATGTTGTGATGCTCAGATGAAGATGCCAATATTTTTATTGGACTCCTCTTTCAGAGAGGTGCAAGATCGATCTAAAGATCATCTTGATCCGATGAACATAACATTTATTTTGAATTTATTCAAAATATGTGCAGGTCGGCCTGAAGGTTTTGTGTCCCAGCAGTTGCGTCACGCACCCTCATTGATGGATATAAATTGGCCAACGTTGGAGGACATTTTCACTCATCTCATCCTCACACATTTCTCTCTCCTCATCTGATTGGTTCGATCACCTTGGAGGCTCTTCTCTTCACACGTGGGAAATTTCAGCGAGCAGCAAATTCTGTTTTCGGCCTAGGGTTCCTTCAGCAGCGTTGACTTTGGTCAACACAAGGTCAAATTGACTTGAAACTCTCCCTTTCCTTTGATTTCCTCAATCCGCATTTTTTGGCACAATTCTCGAGGTTGGACGTTGACTTTGACTTGGATGTGTTGACCTTGTTGTTGTTGTTTGCGTTGACCGTTGACTGACAACGTTGACTTTTGGGGTTGACTGTTTTGGCTGTCCTAGAGGATTGTGTGACACTTATGGTTGGCTGACCGTATTGAGACTTTGCTGGTTGAAGCATCCCGCTGACCGTCGTAACGCACCAACACACTTATATATTTTGGCTTGTCTTTTGTCGATCTACTAGTATGTTCTCTCAGCATTTTACTTTCTTGTTTATGTGATTGCTAACTGATATTGTGATAAAAAGTAAAGTTGCACCAAGCATAGATCATCTACAAAAATTTACACCAATCTAATCTGAGCTTTTGATTATGTTTTAATCTTGGTCGTTGATATGTCAACGAGAGATTATAAGAAGAAGCCCGATGGGCATTTGTAGAACACATCGAGTGAGAGATCAAGAGATTGAATTCTCAAGAGAGCAACGCAGCAGTTGCCAGAGAGAGATCAAGAAGATTTCTTGAAGTGAGGGGAGGGATAGTTGGCCGGAGGAAGTTTAACTTGATCCGGTGAATACATTGCAGAGGAGGCATCGAGAGGTTCAGAGAGGTTTCACAGTGCCACGTTGGGCAACACAGAGCTACGCTGAGGCAGTGTAGAGCCTACGAGGAGATCCCTAGATTTGTTGGGGAACATTGTAGATCTAGTGTCGGAAGTCGAGGTGTGAGATTCGAGGGCAGAAGATTCGAGTTTCCAGTCAGAAAACAATCAGTTGGAAGGGTGACGCAGTTCCTAGAGGCTTTGATGCAGTGGCAGCACAATGATTGCGTAGAGGCAGCATAGGGCAAGCCATCTAGAGCCTGGGTTGTTGATTTGTGGTAGCATCAGATGTGCTCTAAGTCTCAAATTTTGTGGAGAGGCTTAGACACATGCATTACAGATAACCCAGAGATTCTTTTGGGAAATTCCACCCAGAAACAGTTTTATTTGATAAATTAATTATTTTTAATGAAGACCCTAAGTCTAACTTAGGAAATTAAAATAATTAATCGGTATTAATTTAAACTGTGGGTAAAACTTCTAGAAAATGCAGATCAAGTCTAAATGTAATCTTAGTCATTGATTGGAGATCTAATCTCGATTGTTGAAGTCTCAATGAGAAGACTATAAAGGAAGGCTTGAGGGTCATTTGTTGATTCTTCATTGGCAGCAGAGGGCAGAGCAAGATCTTGAGAGAAATATTTCTCAGCCAGAGAATCATCAACAGAGAAGGGCAGAGAGAGATCCAGCAGCTACTGCGCAAAGCTAGAGAGGTTGACGTGGAGCTACGCTGACCTGCGCAAAGAGCCAGAGGAAATCCAAGGGTTTGCTAAAAGATCGGTTTCAGAAGCCAGAAGACGGGGTGTGAGACTGAGAGGCAGAAACCAGAATTTCTGTGGAGCAGATCGATTCACCAGCTGAGTGACGCAGTGCCTAGGAGGGTTGACGTTGGGACTGCGTAGAGCCTGCCAGAGGCACATCATTCAGTGGTCAGATCAGCCGGGATTTCCAGTGATAGAGTGAGGTAACCTCACTAATCTTTATGTCAATCATATTCTCTATAACTGATTTGTCCGATGAGACATCAGAGATGTATTCAGATTAAATGTTGCTTAATAATAAAACCCTCAGATTTGTTGCACTGGTTTTCCTGCATTGGGTTTTTCCTAGGACGTTTGTCCAAAAATAACAGTGTCCTATGTGTGTTATTTCTCTTGCTCAGGTTACTGTTTTCACCTATAATTTAAGTAAGTGAAGGTTGATTCAGTAACAGCTTCAATGTTTTCAGAAGTAATCTGCAAAATAACTTGTTAAATGTGATTTACAAGTAGGATAAGTAGTTCAGTTTGTCATAGTAGGATTCCAGATCTAGGACTTGGAATTTTCACATGGTATCATAGCATTGATTGTGAAACAAGAAGAGCAAATCCAACACTGAGACAAAGGCCGAAGAGCTACAGAAAGTAGTAAATCGAATCCCCATAGCAATTCCACAGTCGGGGCCTAGAGGGCTGAAATTTCTGGGAAAGTCTCTTTGAGTGAGTCGACAGAGAGGAGGGGCTTTCAAATCGAAATTTTGCCGAGCTAGAGAGAGCAACACAGAGCTAGTGGGACACAGTTTTTTGCAAGAAGAATTTGTTTTGCTAGGCAAAAAACCGTCGGAAGAGGAAGTGGAAGCACAGTGAGAGAATTTTCTTCCTTAGGAAGTTCCTAACCGGGGAATTTCATTTTTCCATGATCTGAGCAGCAGATCTACAAACTCCAGAAGGAGTGTGTAAGCCTATCCAGTGTTGCGCAAAGGGGGAAGAAGAGGAGTAGATTCAACATTTTTCTTGACGGCCATGGAAGCTCACGAGCTTAGAGATCAAGACCAGTTGGAGGGAGCCTCCAACTATGTGATCTGGAAGGCAAGAATCACATGCTTTCTAAATGAGTACGATCTTAAGCTTTTCGTGACGAGTACAGTGATTGTCCCTACAAATCTAGATCCACTAAAGAAGTACACGACTGATATGGCAAAGGCCAAAAGGATGCTCCTTGACAAAGTCAAGAATCACATAGTTTCCCATATAGTTGGCAAGGACACAGCCAGGAAGATGTGGGAAGCCTTGGCAACGCTGTATGAAGGCTCTTCCGAACAATGGAAGATGTATTTAGAGCGGAAACTGAGGATGATGAAGATGGAGAAAGGGGAGTGTATTGTTCCGTTCCTGTCGAAGCTTCAGGAAATCCATGATTGGCTAGCAGCAGTGGGGGCCACCCCTTCTCCTACAACGATGGTGAGACTGGCTCTTAACGCAGTCTCTGAAGAATGGCAAGTGTTTGTCCATAGCATCCTGAGCAGAGCCACCTTGCTGGGCTAGGAAGAGATGTGGGTTGCTCTTCAGTAAGAAGAGCTAAGAAGAGACCTTGTCAAGTGTAAACTTGACGGCAGCAGTGGCAGTGGATCGAAGTTGAAGCAGGAGGAGGAAGAAAATGCAGCCTTTGCATCTAAAGGGCAGCAGGAGCAGTGAAGGCGTAAGAAGGACGTCTCGAATATTAAGTGCTTCAGATGTGGTGAACTTGGTCACTACGCTACGAAGTGTCCTTTGAAGAAAAAGGACAAGGACGAGAAGCACGATCCAAGGGCTACGACCGCAAAGATCGATGAGGATGAGCACGCCATGAGTGCCCACGCATCTCCAGGAGGGAGATGGGGCAACATTGAGTTTTAAGTTCACAAGAACTTCAATTGTGCAGGATCTTTGAGGAGTCCACCTCTTGGATCAAGACCTTGCTACGGTTGCCCAAGATCAGCAGTAGCAGGCTGGAGGAGTTTTCAGTCGGTGCAGAGGAGTACAAAAACATAGATGCAGTGGTTAGCAGCGCTAAAATATGAGCAGCGCAGAGGGACGCAGTGTAGAGCAACAACGGCACAATGCTTCAAAGGGACAAGGTGGGACTAGCAACATTCAAAGTTTCAGCATTGAGATGCATCCTCAACACTTGTTTAGAATTTTGGATGATTATTCAGTTGCTTCTCTCAGCAACTGAATTGTAGTGCAGTGTTAGCAGTGGCAGTGCTAGCTACAGATGCAGCATTAAGACAAAGTTGTAGTACAAATGCAGTGTTGATCGTGGCAGCGTCAGCAACAGCGCAGTAGTTGATGGGCAACATTGTCAGACATCAGCAGCGCAGAAGGAAATGCTTCAGAAATAGAGCAATGTGCAGTAGGGCATATCTGTTAGAGCACATTCCTCGCTAAGAGGGAGTGTTGATTTGTGGTAGCATCAAATGTGCTCTAAGTCTCAAATTTTGTGTAGAGGCTTAGACACATGCATTACAAATAACCCAGAAATTCTTTTGGGAAATTCCACCCAGAAACAGTTTTACTTGATAAACTAATTATTTTTAATGAGGACCCTAAGTCTAACTTAGGAAATTAAAATAATTAATGGGTATTAATTTAAACTGTGGGTGAAACTTCTAGAAAAAGCAGATCAAGTCTAAATGTAAACTTAGTCGTTAATTGGAGATCTAATCTCGGTCGTTGAAGTCTCAACGAGAAGACTATAAAAGAAGGCTTGAGGATCATTTGTAACATACACCAAAAGGATTAGTGATAAAATTTTATGACGGAGCAGTGCTCGAATGAAAACTTCGATCTAAGTGATTCTTCATTGTACTGAGGGGCAAAGACAATATCCGAAGAGAAATATTTCTGAGTCGTAGAATCATCAGCAGAGAAGGGCAGAGAGAGATCCAGCAACTACTGCGCAGAGTCAAAGAGGCTGATGCGGAGCCACGCAGGGCTACGTAGAGATTGCGCAGAGGGCCAAAGGAAATCCAAGCGTTTGCAGAAAGATCCATTTCAGAAGCCGCAGGCCGGGGTGTGAGACTGGGAGGCAGAGATCGGAATTTTTGTGGAGCAGATCAATTCACCAGTTGAGTGATGCAGTGCCCAGGAGGGTTGACGCAAGGACTGCGCAGAGGCAGTGCAGAGCCTTCTAGAGGCACATCATTCAATGGTCGGATCAACCAGGATTTCCGGTGATAGAGTGAGGTAACCTCACTAATATTTTTGTCACTCTTATTCTCTGTAACTGATTTGTCCGGTGAGACAATCAAAGATGTATTCAAGTTAACTGTTGCTTAATAATAAAATCCTCAGATTTGTTACACTAGTTTTCCCGCATTGGGTTTTTCCAAGGACTTTTGTCCAAAAATAACGATGTCCTATGTGTGTTATTTCTCTTGCTCAGTTTATTGTTTTCACATATAATTGAAGTAAGTGAAGGTTGCTTCAGTAACTACTTCAATGTTTTCAGAAGTAATCAGCAAAATAACTTGTTAAATGTAATTTACAAGTAGGAGAAGTAGTTCAGTTTGTCGCAGTAGGATTCCAGATCTAGGACTTGGAATTTTCACACGGATCAGAGTTGGATCGCCAGTGACAGTGTGAGATAATTTCTCACTACCTCTTTGCCAGTTTATTCTATGTATCGGATTGCCAATTTGGCCATCCAAAGATTTGTATTTAGAAAACTACTGCATAATAATTAAAACCCTCAGCTGCTGCCCACATTGGGTTTTTCAGAGGACATTGTCCAAATACAAAGGTGTTCATTATGTGTGTTTATTTCTTTCCTACTTAGTATTTTGTTTTCGCAGTATTTTTATAAGGCTGTTGTAGAATTTATTTCGATGTTTACTGTGTAACATCATAAATAACTTGATTTAGAATTAACAAGTGGAAGAAATAATATCAGTTGTTGCAGTAGGGATTCTGATTGAGGAATTCTCACATGGTATCAAAGTGCAAGTGAAGCCGGAAGAACCCAGTGCAAAACAGAAGAGGGATTTCGAAAAGACTACGTAGGCAGCAAATCGAAACCCTAGAGGGGTTGCGCAGTCTATAGCCAAGAAGGCAAAATTTCGTGGAAAAATATTTCTCTGAGTGAGTCGACAAAGAAGTAGATTTTTCGGATCAAGATTTGCCAGAGGCAGAGGAAGCAGCGCAAAGAAAATCTTCAATTGGGACACAGTTTTCTGCAGCAGTTTGTTGGGACAAAAAAGTGTCAGAAGAGGAAAGAAGAGCACATACTAAGGGAATTTCTTCCTCAGAGAATTTATGTTGATTTTTGGGTAGCATTGGATGTGCTCTAGCTTCGAAACTTTGTGGAGGGGCTAGGACACATGATATCTCCAAGACCCAGAAATCGTTTGGAGAAATTCCACCCGGAGCTTAAGTTATTTAAATAATTAATTATTTTAATGGAGACCCTAAGTCTAACTTAGGGAAATTAAATAATTAAAGTGAATTAATTTAAACATGTGGGTGAGAATGTTCTAAGTGACGAGGATCAAGCCTTTTCTAATCTTAGTCATTGATCAGAGATTAGATCACGGTCATTGAATGTTCAACAGGAAAAGTATTAAATGAATGCTTGGGGTCAGTTGGAGAACACACAAAGTGGCAACACTTGAGCTAAGTTGAAATTCTAGGGTGTGGTTTGCTAAGAATTTGGGAGTGAGCTTACAGTGCAACGAGGGGCAGTTCGGCAGTGAGATTTATGATCCAAGGTCGAGAATACAATAGCAGAAAGGCAGATCAGCACCAGAGAGGTAGCACAGGCCTAGGAGGGGTCACGATGGCCCAGCCAGGCTCACACAGCGCAGAGGCTCACGCAGGCCCAAAGGGGTGACGCAGGCCTAGAGGAGCTGACACAGAGCCATCAGAGGCAACGGTGGAGTTTCAGTGAGCCAGATTGGGCTCGTATTCAGCAGATCGGAAAGGGTGATGTAGCCACATTAAAGGGTGACGCAGTCTCAGCGCAGAACTTGCTAGGGATTGCATAGGCACCTGTGGGGCTCTTCATTCTCAAGCTGAATCAGCCATAATATCTGTCTCCAAAGATAGAGGTACTTCTGTCAATATTTTCTCAGTTGGGTAAACCACTATCGGAACCCTAGTTTGTATTCAGAAATCTGCATAATAATAAAAACCCTCTCAAGAGTTGTTGCACCGGTTTTCCCGCATTGGGTTTTTCCGGGGACATTTGTCCGAAAAATATTGTGTCCTTTGTCAAATGTGCTTATTTCTTCAATACTTGATCTGTATATTTGTGTAGGCAGCAGTGTATTTACTTCGATGTTTTTCATGTATTATTCAGAAAAATAACTTGTTAAGTTTATAAAACAAGTAGGAGAAGTAAATCAGATTACTGCTATAAGATTTTTGTTTAGTAAATTCAGAATTTTTCACATGGTATTAGAGCTATTGCAGATCAGGAAGAGTTAAAGCCATCAGCGAAGAAAGGAAGTTTTTCCTGCAGAAACGCAGTTGTCTCGAGTGACAGCGCAGAGGCAGCGTAAGCACTAGAGGGACAGCGCAGAGGCAGCGTAAGTACTAGAGGGACAGCGCAAGCCCAGGAGGGGTGACGCAGAGCTGACACAGAGGCTCACGCAGACCCAGAAGGGTGACGCAGTCCATGAGGAAGTAACACAGAGCCAGTGTAGAGGGTTTGAGTCTTCGTCCTTTTGGTTGTCGTGGCTAGAAGTGCAGTTTGTTCTTCGGAATTTGCTGGTGGGGCATTGTTTCTGTCGATGCAGAACAATGTCTAGCAAAGTGTTTTAAAGTAAGGGGAAGCAGTTCCTCAACAGATTTCTCACCAAGAAGTCTGAAATCTGATTAGCAGAGTGATTGGAGACGGTTGATTCAACAGCAGTTGGTGGAGGATTTCCAGGAGGGAAATCACTTGTCAGAGGGAGCTCTAAAGGGTTTCTAGCGCCAAGAAACCCATATCCGAGTCTTTTTTTGACAGCAACATCAGAAGAAGGGAGAAGAGTTTCCGCTTCGACATCTTTTGAGCAGAGATGGTCGCACATGGATTGAGGGATCAGGACAAGTTGGATGGAGCATCCAACTTCATCGTCTAGAAGGCCAAAATCCTGTCAGTTCTTGATGAATATCGCATCAAATATCATGCTAAGAAGGTTGTAGTTGTTCTTGTTGACGTTGATCCATTGAAGAAGTATGAGGAAGCTCAAGCAAGGGCCAAGCGCTTGAATATGGATGGGGTCAAGGATCATGTGGTCCCACACATTGCTGAAAGAAAACAACAAATGAGATGAGGACGACGTTTACCACATTGTATCAGGGGACTTCTATCCAGAGGAGGATACTTATGGAGAATCAGCTTCGATTATTCAGATGCATAAGGGAGAGGAATCGACCCCTTCCTCATTAGATTGAAGGTGATTCGTGATCAGCTGGTTGCTATGGGGGCCACTCCTGATGAGGGTCTATTGGTTAGGATTTCCCTGAATGTTGTGTCTGAAGAGTGGGAGACCTTTGTCCAAGGCATTTTGGGCAGAGCGACACTTCCAAATTGGGAAGACATGTGGGCATCTCTTTGACAAGAAGAGATCAGGAGGATGACCAAGGCGGGTAGCAATAACGGAGGAATCAAGATCAAGAAGGAGGAGGAAGATGCGGCTCTCGCATCTAAGGGACAGCAAGGGCAACAGCGGAAGAATAAGAAAGACCTTTCTAAGGTCAGATGCTTCAGGTGTGGTGAACTAGGACATTTCGCCACAACTTGTCCTATGAAAAAGAAGGGCAAGGAAGATTCTGATTCAAAGGTTGCAACAGCTAAGGGTGATGATGGGAGTGATGACGATGTGGCTATGAGTGCTCATGTGCCTTGAGAAAAGAGGTGGGGTGACATAGATCTGTAGTTCTCTCGAACTGCAGATGTTGGGGGTAGGATCCTTGAGGTGCTCAAACTATTGGATCACATACGAGCTATGGGAACCCTTAATGACAGTAGCAATATAACTAGAGTCAGTGGGTGCGGAGGATTATGGAGGCACATTGGCAGAGCTAGGATGTTGAAGACTAAAGCAGCGTAGAGCAGAGGCAACAACAGCATAGAAGCAGCAGTGCAGAGGTTGATGGGATTTCAACCAAGAGATGATGATGAGAGACTAAAGAGGTCTCTCATATTTATACATGTCTAATATTAGCCTAAAGCCCCTCTTAGTTGGCAAATGGAGGGAAAAAAATAATTATGGTTACAAGCCAACCACATAGCCAATGTGAAATCATAAAAATCAACCCACAAAAGGGCAAAAATGTTGATGCCATCACTTTGTCTTGGAGGCATGCGGTGAGCTCCCTTTGTGCCAAATTGAGTCAAGAGGGCTCCAAAAATCATCCTCTAGGGGTTGGCCCCTAGATATCCATACAAATCATCATGTGGACCCCAATTTTGTGGTTCGGGCACAAAATGGGTCTTATGGGTCTCCTAGTGATAGATATCCTGGATCTGCTCCATCATTGAGGGCTCGAAGAATGGTGCTAGCCCTCCCACATCTCAAAGGGTGAGAAAAACCTCATCTGAGCCTCGAATCAACTGTTAAACCATGGGTGCACTACTAAGTCGATTGGGGGTATCCTGGTCCAAGTGCATCATCTCATGAATAATGTGGGGCAAAGCACGGACTGTTGTGGTGTTCTAGGTGCCCATGGAATGGAATGATGATGCTCTGCAAGTAACAAGAGTTCCATGGCTCTCAATGCTTCACCTATGGAGTGTCATATGCTCATCTAGTGGACTTAGGCCCCAGTTAAGTTGCCCAACCCATGCTGAAACCACCTACTAATCACAGATAATTTCTAGTGTTGCATCTTCACCATTAGGTACAATAATTCATTAGTGCATCTAAGTGAACTAAGCTTGTTATTCTAGGTCACATTGAGACTTCATATGGGCCTTCTCTTCCAAACTTAGGACTTCGATCTCGAAGTAGAGATACCTCCCTAGGTAGGAGTGGTTAATAAATGATCCTATTAGGTGTTCTCAACCCTTAAGGGGAAAGACAAGTCCTTGGTACATCCTTCAATTAATAGGTGGCATGTGAATGATGATGAAAAGAATGGGGCATAAGGGTCTCAAGGCCAAATTCCATGGGTACAAGGATAGCAATGATGAGGGATGTCCACATATTGGGCATACAGATGTGAGGAGGGAGCAATCATGATTACATGAGTTGCCCCAACTTTTGTTTTTCCACCTCTCTTTACTTGCCTTCTTCTTTTTCTTGATTTTTCTTTGTAGAATTGTTCAAAGCTCTAGCAAATGAGAGCATGATGTGAATGATGTAAAGCAGTTATTACCCCCTAAGGTGGGGCATTTCATCAACCACCAAGGGTCGTGACATGCATGGGTTCCCTTTAATGATGTGAGGGGCACTCATGGACCCTAGGAACTAGGGTGATGGCCATACTGATCAGTGATAAGGGGTAGAGCTCATGTTTGGCTTTTACCTGTTACCCCTCAAACTAGCAGGGGTCCTAGAAGGGGAATAGGGCAACTACTAGGTCAAGGGAAAAAATGGAGCGATAGCCCACTATCACGTCAAGTAAAGCTCCATACTCTTTACGGACTTTCACCGATGGGAGGAGACCTGGTATAATGGGAATCACAATAATGAGTATATCAATGAAAGGAATAAAAGGTGATTCCAATGGCCTATTCATAAGATGGGCTCAAATATATGCCTTTCTTGCTTGAGAAGCAAGGTGTAATGATCTCCAGGAAGGGCCAAGGGGATTTTAACGGCTAGGGTTTGAGGATAGGAAGTGTAAAGGAGATACCTAGTCCTATAAATCCTTGGGAAATCTTGGTTTCCAAGTGGTCTTTGTGAAACTACCTTCAATAAGTTGCGAGACTACACGGGACTAAGTGGGCCCAAAATTAGGTCAATGTTATGGAGCTAATCACCCAATGAGGGGCTTGACCTAATTAGGGAGGAGAAGAGGATCAAAGGACAAATTTTCTCTAAGGTTTGAATTCAATAATCCTAATGAGGACACTAGCCAATGGAAAACTAGGACAAGAAATGGTCCCTAAGCTAGGGCTTGTTATATCTCGAGATCCCACAGTCAAATATGCTTCAAATTTGGAGGGCCTCTAGAGTCTAGACCAAACTTTAGCGCAGTTGTGCACCAAAAATCGAAGTGTTTGGATGGCTATATTGTGAGATAATTGATGCCCTAGGTGACCTATGTAGGCTAGGCCTAGAGAAAGAGGGAGGTGAAAAGAATAAGCTTTGAAAATGATCACCAATTAAGGATTAGTGCCTTGTCCTTTGGGAGAGATGGAGTCAAGGAGAATTTACGGTTTGGGAAGAATTCACCCAATCAAGGAAGCCTTCAACAACTTCACATAGCATTTAGAGCATGAGAACAGCTGCTGCAAGGACTCTATACTTCGGTTTGCAATAAATGATGACTTATCGAGATGTATTTAACATAAATTATATCTAGGAACATTCACCCATTCATACATGGCCCATGACATGAAGTAAAGCTATAAAAGATCAACTTTCCACAATTTCGCATGAGAAAAGCAGTAACTTCCAGCCTAGTATAGTGAAAATCCCAACAACATGCATATGACAAAAGTAAATAACAAGAATAGCATTAAAAGAGCACTTACATGTAAGAAAATAGTATATCCAATCACCAAGATATGCCACTAGAAAAGCTTCGAGACAAAATGAAAGAGATCCAAACATCAAAATTCATCCATTCATCCAAACTCGTCCTCCAAGAAGGATAGCGAAATTCTCACAAGAGGAGATAACCCAATCCAAGTGATGATGATGAAAATGAATCATCTCACTTCTATTTAGACACTCTCTAATGAATTCGATTTAGCTAAATTGGCCTAATTGAGCCCCTAAAATAAAATAATGTGCATAATAACAATATTTTTGGTGACAAGCCTACCAAATAGCTCAATAATACATGAATAAGCCTCTCAAGAGGATCGAATGATCAATAAAGTGAGATGTTGGGCCTTTGAGGAGACCTAATGAAGTCCAAGGGGTGCCATGATGAAGAAATTGACTCCAAACATAGTGGACAAGGGGTTGGCCCCTTGTTTTCCAAGCAAGAACCTATGGTGCTCCCAAGTGGGTGTGGGGGCACAAGGACATCCTCATGGGTCTCCAAACGGATCGAAAATGCCAATAGACCATTCGTGAGGGCTAGAATGATGAGATAAGACCTCCCTCTGCAGTGGGAGACAACCCTTTGGACCCTGGAACATCTGCCAAGTGTATGGTGCAACTATGGAGCCAGTCGGGCAAGGTGGACTAGGTGCATCATTCTCATCCAAAAGGTGGAACACAAGCAATCAACGAGAATTGTTGGGGATCCATGAAGTAATCTCAGTTATGGTGGAGGCCCATGGCTCTCAACGCTCACCCTACAAGTTCCAATGTGGCCCTCTAGAGGGCTAAGAACCCGTATAGGGAGACCAAGACACAAATGGAGAGCCACCTGAAATCCTACATAAGATCCAATGCGTCTAGGTCAAAAATAAGACAATTTCAATGTTTTGAAATCAAAATTGTCACATAATGCACAAGCAACAATGCTTTTCACGATTCCTAGTACATGATAATAGGATGCTATTGCTACTCAAAAGCCATTTAAACGTTAAATATCTGAAATATAGAGATTCTTTCTTCTAATGTGGTACAAGAAAGCACCTCAATGCACATGCTACCATAGTAAGCAGAGTTATTTCCCCATCCCAAGGTACATCCCATCGTTCCGAAATGCGCCAATCCAATGTTTTAAAACTCTGTCAAAAAAGTGAAAAAGGAAACAATATAACTAGTCACCAAGTCAAGAAGATGTAAAGCTTCTTTAATGCAATATACTTGTATTATTATGGAATGAAATATCAACTGGGCCTCATTTTTTATTCTATATCAACAATAGCTTTATTCAAACAATATAACTCATATGGAAGTAAAAGCAAGCACTATGCATATACAGACAGGTTGAAGGCAACAAGAACGAAGCTAAGTTTATAGCAAAGTTACAAAACTTCGATTGGTAAAAGGCTAGGGAAAAATCTCAGTCAGGTTGGAGAGTAAGAGTTTAACCCGAACACGGGAAAATCTTGAATACAAAATTATTTTATAGATACCATCATTTTCATTCAGGATATGGAAAAATTCAAGAAAAACTCCGACTAAACAAAAACCCAATGAGTCCTTGAGGGTTATAATTTGACCCACAAGTACTTGCAATAAACTTCTTGTCGGTGAGTCAAAATTCACTGACAACTAGTGTGACTGGCATTGTTACGATGCCTGAAGATTATCTATTATTTCCAGATAGTTTGATGCTATGATGTCATAATAAAAATCTCTTCAATTCTAGAGACTTGATAGTCTTTCATCTTTTTCATTAGTTGATGGTAAAATAAGTCATCCTTCTTGCTAGTGGTCCTTTTTCCAGTTAATAGTAAAAATAATTTTTAAGTTATTATCCCACATGTAAGAGTCAAACAGGTGTTGGTGATGTCGGCATTGATGTCAAAAGTGTTTTGATTTTGTGATGTACTGGGATTGATGAGGATGTCTATTATTTTCCTGTGTCTGGTCTGTATCAATTATTTTCATATTTATTGAGATTTTCGAGGCAGCAGAAAGTCTATAAGCTTTAATATTTTGCGCAACTTGGGCTACTCGAATTGCAATGGCAGGATAGTATTTGGCAGATCTTCCTTGTCGGGGTTTCTTCTCATCCCCAGCCATTCCTCCTTCAAATCCGAATGGGTTGCAAGTATATATTTGTGATCATGATACGGCACCTGCAGAGGATCAAGTGATCTGAACAGATCCAACCAACATTTTAATCAGATCACTGACTCTTAACAAGGCAAACGTAGAACCTAAACCAAGGGGCAACAAAAGGAAGAGCACAGCTGACAATGAAAAAGCAAAAGGCCTGCAGAAAGACTGATAGATGATAAGTTTCCAGCAAAGAAAGCCAATAATGCCAGTCAGTTCACAGAAAGATGGAAGTTTAAATTCTTTGTCAGTAAGTGATCTTCAATGCATATCAGGCTCTGTAGACCACCTAGCTTCTCTGTGTGCAATCAGTTTTGTTTTCTCACCTGGAAGCACATCACAGGCACGTAAGCTAACAGGCACTGCAATGCGATTACTTAAACTCAAAATGTATTTTTTTTGGAATACTGGAAGCAAATGTCTGAAGAACTGGTCAGAAAAGTTTTGTTCCTCAAAGGCTTCATATATTAGTTGTCCCACTGAGCTTACAATGGTCCTCGTTGTACACATATAAATGCCAATGCAGAACAGAGGTATTGATGAAAATACTTTCAAATGCAGAACAGAGACCTTTGCAACAGAGTATGGTGTTGACGCTAGAGCAAAGTCGAGCATAGAAATGGACCATAAATATATGAAGCAAAAATGTTTAAACCGGACACAGGTGGTGATTGATGTTTCTTCAAATCCAAAGAATGCATCTATATCTTTAGCTGATCTAAGTGTGTTAAAGTCAAGCTTGAATACCTTAGTTCTGCAGCATTGTGAGCTGAATTTTAACCCGAGACCTTTTTGGGAAAGTATACCACTTCCAGTTGTTGAAATTCCCAGGAGGAATTACAGTTGTACCAGAACACAGAATGGTTTTCTCTACAACAGATCCTGGTGCTTTTCAACTTTAGATTAAACTACTCTATTTTTTGAGTGGATCAAAATCTGGACGAAACTAAGGACCAATTGAAGTTTTTTTTTTAAATGTCAGATCCTTCAAGAATCTGTTTGTTCAATTGACAAATTCGAATGCGTCAACTGTGGATCCTCCCATTATTGTTCAAACAATTGTTATGTCAGTTGTAGGGACTGGTCTCAGTAGTCCAAGGTTAAAGCAATTGGGTCAAGATATCACTGGATCCCCTTGAAAAAATCTTGGGTTTAATCACACTAGTGTTGGTAATGTAAAACAAATTCAGCTGTCACCATATTTACAGTACTCATTAACTCCACCACCTTATGAAGCACCAAGTCCAATGGACCACCAACAAAGTAGACATCATTTAGATAAATGCAGCACATCATTATGGAGCACCAAGTCCAATGGACTAAAGTAGACATCATTTCGACAGATGCAGCATTCGAGACAAAAAAAGCATAGCAGAGCAGTGACAGCATGATCAAACTCTTGCATAGTAATATGTATGAGCAGATTTATCAGGTGATTACAAGGATTAGCAACTCGAAATTAAGCACTGGAGCTTATGAATGAACTCTAGGCCGGATACAAAGGTTTGTATTTAAACTCAAATAAAACCCGGGTTATGCTAAAACAGAATGAAATAAACCCTTTTGAAAGGATGACAGACGAGCATTGTGAAATTCTATATCTTTATGATAGGCCTGAGAAGCTTATTGTAATACATTTGACAGTCCCCCCTGTGGCCATTCATCCTTCAGTTGTAACAGATGGTAGATTTTTCGAAGGTGTTGGTAAGAAGCACAAGGAGTGTGTTATCATTGGATCCAAACAAGATATCCTTTGCAGAGATGATGGAAACAATGCAAGCTCAGGGAAGAAGAGCAGATATCTAGTATACGAGGTTTGTTGAAAATGTAGACCTTGATTTCTTGCATAACAAAAGGGCAGATCAGGGTTTTTGTACCTGTTATGTGACGATACTATTGTTGGCCTAGAAAATCAATTACCCTTAGTTGCACATGGTTTATGCACTCATTGGAGTTGGCTTATGTTACTCTATTTTTGAATATTTTGAGGTACATTTGTTTTGGTCTTGATCTTCAAACTTTGAGAAGAATGTGAAACGAATGGGTGGACCACAAAGACAGTCTTGGAATACAAAGAGACAGTCTTTCACTTCAAATTCCTGCAGTGGAATACAAACAGTCAGCGAGTGTTAATTTTAGTTAACCAAGGTATGTTCTATGCTTAGAGCAGTTTACTTCAATCTTTCTTATTAGCCCAATTCAATTTCCAGATATGCAATCACATAATCATTGATAGTAAATGCTGATAGAACATAAATAAATCGACAGAAGACAAGCCGAGACAGGGGACACAAATATTCTTCTAATTCTTCTAATTCAGCAGAGAGAGAGAGAGAGAGAGAATATCTCTTACAGCAGTCAACAGGATGCCCTAGACAGCAAAATTTTCGCTGGTCAAACCAGCAATTCAGTCTCCAAACAAGCTCGGTCAAACTTGGTCAAACTCAGCCTTCCATCAAAGTCAAACACAGCCCAAAACAGTCCACAAATCTGGCCAACACAGAGGTCAAAATCTGCAATCAAAACAGCAGACAAAGTTGCGGTCAACGCTGCGGTCAGCTGCAGTCAAAATCAACATTTGACCTCAGTTTTTGTGCCTCCAGCTGTGGCCTCTCCAAATCAGATTTCTGACCTCAAAAGCGCAGTCAAGAGATGAGTGTTGACCCAAAGTCAACGCTGGTCAACGCTGTCCAGAAAAGCCCTAAACCAGTCCGAAAATTGCAGCTTCTTGTTTCACACGTGTGGAGGATAGAGAAGCCTCTAAGGCTATACGAACCAATCAGATGAGAGAGAGATGTGTGAGATGAATGAATGAAGAAATGAGCATCATGTCTCTCCTTTTTCTATCCATGACTGTGAGCCCACATTACAATTCTGGCCGAACTTGACAAATTGCACGTGTGGAAAATAAATTCAAAATTCAAATTCTGCTCATCCAAAAAAGATGATCTTTAGATCAATCTTGCACCTCTTCGAAAGAGGAATCCAACAAAAATATCTCCATCATATGAGCAATGCGACATGGAGTTTGGCCCTAGTTGCCAAATTTAACACTCCCTCTCAACTAGGGAGAACTCCATCTGTCCATCCATCTATCCACCTGTGCAATCTGTCATCCAGTACCATCATGTACTATAATATATTATCATGCAATCCTATGTCATCCTGCTGTCTCTGCTTTGCTGGCACTACTCTGCTATAGAAGAAATAATAAGAAGATATGATCGAGAGTGAGTCACAAAGACCTTACCACTCTCCACTGACTCCAAGTCATTTTAGAGGTAAAAACCTCAACCAGACTTTATCACAAATCAGGTTGTTGGACACAACCCATCCTAGAAATAGAGAGTACGACAATACACAATGCATCCATCAATAATGCTAAGGTCTCTATCATCATTTCCCAACTCATTGGCTAGATTAGAGGTACTTCCCATGAGTCCCGGACTACATGGGTAGGATGCATGTGGGGCATAGATCAAAGAGAGAGAGGGTGAACCAGCTCAATATCGTAACGGTGGGGAAATAGCACACCAACAAGGTACGGCGAACCTAGCCCTATGGTTGCTTATAGCTCCAAGTAGCTATCCCCAAGCCCCCTGGAGCTACCAGAGCTCATAGTTCAACTCAAGCGGGACCCTCACAATAGGGTATGTCCATGATACCAAGCTTCTCACGAAAGGTTAAGAATTTGACCTTCCCCAAGGGCTTCGTGAGAATATCTGCGACCTGCTCATCAGTCCCAATGTGATGGAGCCTTACGGCGCCTCGCTGTACCATGTCCCTGACAAAGTGGTACCTAATATCAATATGCTTGGATCAGTCGTGGAACACAAGATTCTCAGAAAGACAAATCCCACTTTGGTTGTCACAAAGGATCACAATGGTATCCAACACATGCCCAAACAACTCACTAAAAGAGCTTTCTCAGCCAAACAGCTTCACAATAGGCCATACTTGTTGCAATGTATTCGGCCTCGGCGGTGCTTAGAGCAACCGATTTCTGCTTGCTGCTCATCCAACAGATCAAAGCAGAACCTAGGGTGAAGCAACATCCAGATGTGTTTTTACGATCCACCACACTGCCTGCCCAATTGGCATCGGTATATCCATGGAGCCTCATACTCCCGGCAGTGTATCTCAGCCCATGGTTGATTGTGCCCCGGAGATATCTCAAGAGATTCTTGGCACCAATCCAATGAATGTGATGAGGCTCGACCATATATTGACTCAACGTGTTCACTGCAAAACATATGTCCGGACATGAGTTCACTAAGAACATCAAGGCCCCCACAAGTTGACGATACTCGGTGGGATTTCTCAACTCGGGCCCAACAGCACTTCCACAAAACTTCTTGAAGTTGAGTTCCATCGGAGTAGTCA
The DNA here is from genome assembly GCA_034641835.2 of Pinus albicaulis. NCBI lineage: Eukaryota > Viridiplantae > Streptophyta > Pinopsida > Pinales > Pinaceae > Pinus > Pinus albicaulis. Next base: position 881,815,918 of record CM076574.1, read on the forward strand.
CAGACTTGCAGTGCACCATCCCAAATCTCTCCTGTAGCTTTGCAACGTATTTTCCTTGAGAAAGGAAAATCTCAACTCGCTTTTTCCAGACCTCCAAGCCTAGGAAATAGTGCATCGATCCTATGTCCTTCATTTCGAACTCGGAAGCTAGCTCCCTCTTATATTGATGAATGAGAGGGTCAGCACCTGTCAGAAAGGGATCGTCCACATAGGGAACCAGCATGAGAGGCTTGTCATTATCAACCTTAAAATAAAGGTTTGGATCAAATCACTTCGAGTAAAGCCCAGCTTCATCAAGTAGCTATCGATCCTCTCATACCAAGCCCCAGGAGTTTGCTTTAACCCATAGAGGGCTTTTTTCAACCTGCATACATGTGTGTCTCTATCTCTAACTTCGAACCCCAGAGGTTCTTCCATATAGACCTCTTCCTTGATTGAGCCATGTATGAAGGCAGCCTTCACATCCATCTGATGTAGACTCCATCCTTGCGATGCAGCAAGGGCAATGATCGATCGGATGGTGGTGTAGCGAGCAACAGATGCAAATATTTCATCATAATCTATTCCTTCTTTCTACGAAAAGCCCTGGGCAAAAAATCTTGCCTTGAACTTTTCAGCACTTCTATTAGCTCCATGCTTGATCTTGTAGATCCATTTCGAGGTGACAACAAATTTGTCCTTCGGTCTACAGACCACATCCCAAACAACATTCTTCATGATTGACTCATATTCCTCATGCATAGCATCCTTCCAAGCTTGATGCTTCATGGCTTCTTCAAACGGTCTAGGCTCAGATTGTACAATAGTGCTCATGGCTGCTAGGTACCCTTGGTACCTATTCGGCTTCTTACTTTCACAGAATGTTCCTCTTGGAGCAATATGTCTCTCGGCATCTTCGAGAGTGTCTCTAAGCCATGAGAGTCTCCTTTTATTTGAAGGTGGTTCTATAGGATCAATTGTACCTTCAATCTCGGGTATCGGTTCATCCTTCGATTCTTCCTGCTTTCCTGCTTCTTCTTCTTCTTTGTCTTCCTTTGAGATAGGAAGATCTCTAACCTACCTGAGGGCAACATCTTCATCGAAGGTGACATCATGACATATCTCCACTTCTCTTTGACCAGGCACATAGATTCTATATGCCTTCGAGGTTTCACTATAGCCCACAAACATTCTCTTCTTTCCAGAAGCATCCAACTTGCTTCTCTTTTCTTTTGGAACATGAAAATATACGGGACTTCCAAAAACTCTAAAATGAGAGACATCAGGCTTCTTACCAGAGAAGACTTCTTTGGGAGTTTTGGAGTCCAATACAGAATGTGGGCATCTATTTTGAACATACACAGCAGTGTTGGCAGTTTCTCCCCATTGGAACTTCGGTAGACCTTGGTCATAAAGCATGGCACGAGAAGCTTCCAAAATGGTTTTATTCTTCCTTTCAGCAACACCATTTTGTTCGAGAGTATACACAGTAGTGGTTTCTCTCTTAATGCCAACTTCCCTACAATAGTCATTGGATTCATTTGACTCATATTCTGTTCCATTATCAGTCCTCAAAATTTTGATCTTCCCAGTTTGATTTTCAACCAAGGCCTTGAAGGTGCGGAACCACTTGAATGCTTTGTCCTTCTTCTTCAAAAAGTATATCCATGTTTTGCGGGAGAAGTCATCTATAAAAGTGATATAATATAAGCATCCTCGCAAGGATGTTACGGGCAACATAGATCAGAATGAATCAATTGTAAAATATCAGATGTCTTCGTGATACTCAAGGGCAATGGTCCCCTTGTATGCTTTTCTTCGACACAACCCTGACATTCACCTTCATGATCATCCTAGAAATTAGCATCCTTTTGAATCAAATCAGAGAGGCCCTCTTTATATCCAGCCTTGAGGCACCATTATCAATTAACCAGTTATCAAGAGTGTCAGGAGGAGATGTAGCAGAGAGGCAAGATATAAGAATATATTCATTTCTCTTATTATCAACAACATTAGATTCATCATACCTAGAGTTCCTTGACCTCCTGAAAGATTAACCATTTCCATTTCTATTTCGATTAGAGGGAGCCTTCCTCATTCCTTTGAACCTATTGTTCCTTTGATCATTCCCTCTAAAGTTGTTGTTGTTGTTGTTGTTGTAGTCATCATCTCGAGGAGAGTCCCTTTTATTAGGGCAACTCTCTAGCATAATGACCAGACTTGTTACAATTGTAACATCTACCCTTCCTTCCTTTGGGTTCTGCTCTTCCTTGACGTTGATTTCTCGGACCAACATTATTCTTATTCTTTTCATGAGCGGTGAAGGTAGTAGGTTCACTTCCATTTCCATTTGAGGGATGGTCTCTCTCCATCATCCTTGTCTTCTCTTGAGTGCATCTCGTCAACAATTCATCAAAATCAGGAATTATATTATTATTGAGAATAGTAGTATTAAATACATACCATGGTCGGGGAAGTCCTCCAAGAGTGATGAAAATGAGCTCTCGGTCAGCTATAGCCTCTCAATAGCTAAGATATCATTCTTGATCTTAGTGATCCTCATGAAGTGGATTTGATGGACTCTCCCTTGTCCATCTTGATGTTCTTCAACTTGTTCTTCAAAAAGAGAATTTGATTAGCATTACTAGCCCTGAACATGCTAACCAACGAATCATACATCTCCTTAGATGTGCCCAGCTCGGAGATATAAGCAACCAAGTGCTTGTGAATAGAATCCCTAATGATATTCTTCGCCTTGCTTTCCCCTTTCTTGTACTTGGTTTTAGTGGCAGCAGGTGCATTTGATGGAGGCTCAGCGATCTTTCCCTACACATAATCCATAACATCTTGTTCCTCCAATGTCAGATCCAAGGATATTTTCCAAGCATGATAATCAAACTTATCATCGAGTTTGTCATCAGATTTGAAGTATGATGAGGAAGCCATTGACCCTTGTCCTTGTCTAATCAACTTCCAGTGATTGCTCGTCTCACTCTTTCTTGGGATTTATCTTCACCTCAGCTCTGATACCATGTTAATTTTAGTTAACCAAGGTATATTCTATGCTTAGAGCAGTTTACTTCAATCTTTCTTATTAGCCCAATTCAATTTCCAGATATGCAATCACATAATCATTGATAGTAAATGTTGATAGAACATAAATAAATCCACAGAAGACAAGCCAAGACAGGAGACACAAATATTCTTGTAATTCTTCTTATTCAGCAGAGAGAGAGAGAGAGAGAAAATATCTTTTATAGTAGTCAATAGGATGCCCTAACGAACAAAGTCTTCGTTGGTCAAACCAACAATTCAGCCTCCAAACAAGCTCGGTCAAACTCAGTCAAACTCGGCCTTCCATCAAAGTCAAACACAACCCAAAATAGTCCACAAATCTGGTCAACGCAAAGGTCAAAATCTGCGATCAAAACAGCAATCATAATTGCGGTCAATGTTGAAGTCAACTGCAATCAAAGTCAACATTTGACCTCAGTTTTTGTGCCTCCATCTGTGGCCTCTCCAAATCGGATTTTTGACCTCAAAAAAGCAGTCAAGAGATGAGTGTTGACCCAAAGTCAATGCTGGTCAACTCTGTCCAATAAAGCCCTAAACCAGTCCGAAAATTGCAACTTCCTGTTTCACACGTGTGGAGGAGAGAGAAGCCTCTAAGGCTATACGAACCAATCAGATGAGAGAGAGACGTGTGAGATGAATGAATGATGAAATGAGCATCATGTCTCTCCTTTTTATATCCATGATTGTGGGGGTGTGACACAACTTTTGGGGCTTGTGAGCCTACATTACAATTCTAGCCGACCTTGACAAATTGCATGTGTGTGGAAAATAAATTCAAAATTCAAATTCTGCACATCCAAACAAGATTATCTTTAGATCAATCTTGCATTTCTTCAAAAGAGGAATCCAACAAAAATATCATCTCCATCATCTGAGCAGTGCAACATGGAGTTTGGCCCTAGTTGCCAAATTTAACGAGTTATGTATATAAAAAGATGTGCTTTTGCAAGGCAGAATAGTTAGTTGTTACGACCAAAGTTCGTACTACACAATAATCTTCAAAACACTTTAAAGATAAAGACATCCATTGCCGGACAAGTAATTGTATATAAGAATATTTGAATACAAGTGAGGTGATATGAATACAAATGAGGGCTAGCTTATATACCTAGGCAGGGACCCCTTCCTGAACAACCATGTCCTTAGAGACATGCCTCTTCATAACTAATTATTATTACTATTTATTATTTTTTATATTATTTTTATATATTTTATTCATAACATTGTCTTCCTCTTCAAAAAAGCTTTGTCCTCAAAGCTTATTGCAGATAAGGCGTATCATTTGTTTCTTTGTTTTGTAATATATTTGTATCGTTCTTCGAGTTGTCATCTTCGATGATACAAGATGATAGGACTCTCCGAGTGATAAATAAAAGTGTCGAACTGAGAAGGGATCTGACCATCCTAAATCTATCTTCCGTGAAATCTTGCAATTATTTAATAGTTGGGATAATTTGTTATCGTAAGTCTGGATTTTGTAGACATCAGTATTCTTTGGAACATAAGTCCATTGCTTTTGTCCTGAGTGTAAAAATTCCTAAAACGAAATCCTACTGCAGTATCTGATATTATTTCTCCTACTTATTATTCAACAATAAGTTATTTACATAAATTACTTCAATAAATATCAAAATAAATTCTACTGCAGCCTTCACAAATAAAATATTGAGCAAAATATAAAGAAATACAAGCACAAGAATGACACAATTATTTTTGGACAATTGTGCCCAGAAAAACCCAATGCGGGAAAACCGGTGCAGCAGATGAGGGTTTTATTATTCTTCTTCAGCAAAAGTTTCTTGTACAAATAGCAATCAACAGAAATGAAGGGAAATCTCTGTGATAACACTAGAGAAATTTTCTCACAAATTTCTCACAAAAATCTAATCTCTAAGAGGCCCTGTTGGCCCCCTTGTGCCACCACTGCGTCAGCTCTGCATGAGGACTGCACAGTTTTGAGTCATTGCTCTACGTGAGGACTGCACAGTTTTGAGTCACTGCGCTGCGTTATCCCTCTGTTGTTTTTGCGTTGTGCCTTCTTTGCATTGCGTCATCTCCCCTTGCCTTCTTGACTGACGTTGATGCCCTCTCTGTCCTCTCCACCTGCAACTCACCCTCTGAATCGATTTCTCTTGTTGAGCTTCAGCCACTGAGAAAATCGATTTACTTGGGCTACTAAGTATCTACTCTGGTGTGTTTTCCAAATGACCCTCAAGCTTCCTTAAATAATCTTCTAGTTGACATTCAACGGCCCAGATTAGAAGCTAATCAATGGCTAAGATCATTTTGACTTGATCCTCGCCTTCTTCTAGAATTTACGCCCACAGTTAGATTAATACCCATTAATTATTTTAACGTCCTAAGTTTAGACTTAGGGTCTCATTAAAAATAATTAATTTATCAAATAAAACTATCTTCGGGAGGAATTTCCCAAAACCATTTTTGGGTTATCTGGAATACATGTATTTAACCCTCTCCTCAAAATTTGAGACTTAGAGCACATACGATGCTACCACAAATCAACACTCCCTCTTAGTGAGGAATGTGCTCTAGCAAAAATGCCCTGCTGCACACTACTCTGACTTCGAAGCATCTCCCTCTACGCTATTGATGTCTGACATGCTACCCATCAACCACTGTGTTGTTGCAACTGTACTACTGTTGATCCTGCCACGATTAACACTACATCCGTACTACAACTCCCTCTCAAACGTTGCATATGTGGCTAAGGTATCACATGTTTCTACTACTGAAACGGATTCTCTACCACACCCATGTGCTCCTTGAAGTGAACAAACTTGGCTCTTCCGACAACTTTGGTGAGTATGTCTGCTACCTGATTACCTGTGGGGACGTACTGCAACTGTACTGCCCCTCGTTGAACACAGTCTCTAATAAAATGACACCTGATGTCAATGTGCTTTGACAGATCATGAAATACCAGATTCTCAGAGAGTTTGATACAACTCTGATTATCACAATAGATACTGGTCACTTCCATCTTTCTTCTGAACAAATTCACTAACAGTGTTCTAAGCCATTTGGCTTCGCACGTAGCCTTGTTTGCTGCCATATATTCCACCTCTGTTGAGCTCAGTGCTACAGATTTCTGCTTCCTACTACACAAGGAGGTCATCCCTGATCCGATGTTGAAGCAATACCCTGTGGTGCTCTTCCGATCTACTGAACTGCCTGCCCAATCTGCGTCTGTGAAACCACTCAATCTAAAATCATCTCTGCAGGTGTATTTCAACCCGTATCCGACTATTCCCCGCACATATCTGAGAATGTGCCTTGCTGCTGCCCAGTGTACCCTCTTCGGTTCTACCATGAACTGATTGAGGGTGTCGACAGCAAAGCAGATGTCTGGCCTAGTGTAGACTAGATACATAAGTGACCCAATGAGTTGCCTGTACAAGGTGGGGTCCACTTCCTTGTCTCCTAATGCATCTATCTTCTTCCAGTTGGTTATCATGCGCATTGCCATGGGTCGGAAATCCTACATCCTGAATCTCTTCAGAATTTCTAAGGCATACCTTCCTTGTCCTAGGAATATTTCTCCATTCTTCTGCCATACCTCCAACCCTAGAAAGTAATGCATCAACCCCAAATCCTTCATGTCAAATTTAGCTTCCAAGTTCTTGCAATCCTTTATGAGCCTAGATGATCCTATAAGGAACAGATCATCTACATATAGTACCAGAATAAGTGTCTCATTCTCTACCATCAAATAGTAGAGATTGTGAAAATTTCAAACTTGTAATCCTACTGTAATATCTGATATTATTTCTCCTACTTATTATTCAGAAATAAGTTATTTACAGAAATCTATTCAGTATATATTGAAAAAATTCAACTACAGTCTACACCATACAATTAATGAGAAAAATTATAAGGAAATACTAGCACAAAAATGACACAGAGGTTTTTGGACAATTGTCCCTAAAAAAACCCAATGTGGGAAAACCAGTGCAGCAGATGAGGGTTTCTATTATTCTTCAGCAAAAATCTTCTTGTACAATTTACAATCAGCAGTAATGAAGACTGGAGAAATTTCTCACAAAATTTCCTGATGAGAAATGACCCCAGAGGGACCCTCCTGGGCCACCTGCATCACCACTACGTTGGCTCTGCATGGATACTGCGCGGAACTATGTCACCCCTCTACGTTGTTCCCTTCCTGCCTCTGCGTTGTCTCTTCCTTTCAATGCGTCACCTGCTCTTGCACCCCGGATTGACATTGAACCCTCTCTATCTCTCCTCCACCTACAACTCTCCCTCTAGATCGATTTTCTCTTGCCGAACTTCAGCAACTGAGAAAATCGATTTACTTGGGCAACTATGTATCTGCACTGGTGTATCTTCCAAATGAACCTCAACCCTTCCTTTATAGTCTTGTCGTTGAGATATAAATGGCTAAGATTAGATCTCTAATCAAAGGCTAAGATTATAACTTGACTTGATCCATGTTCTCTAGAAGATTCGTACTCTGTTTTATTAATACCCTTTAATTATTTAATTTTCCTAAATTTAGACTTAGCGTCTCATTAAAATCATTAATTATTTTAATAAAACACATTTCGAGTGGAATTTTCACAAACGATTTCTGGGTTCTTTGGAATACATGTCCCTAGGCCTCTCCACAAATTTTGAGACTTAGAGCACTTCCGATGCTACCAAAAATCAGCACTCTTTCTTAGCAAGGAAAGTGCTCTAACAACATGTTTGTTGCATATTGTTCTGAACCTGAAGCATCCTGTGTGCTGCTGATGTCTGACAAGTTGCCCACCAACCACTACACTGTTGCTGCAACTGTACTGCTGCCCATGACACTACCACTGCTGCATCCATACTACAACACCTTCTCAAGTGTTGCATCATTCGTTTCTGCTATTGAAACGGATTTTCAACCATCCCCATTTTTTCCCTCAAGTGAACAAACTTTGTTCTCTCTAGGGCCTTGGTGAGAATTTCTGCTACCTAATCTCCTGTGGGAATGTACTGCAACTATACTGCCCCCCGCTAAACACAGTCTCTGATAAAATGACACTTGATGTCGATGTGCTTCGACTGATCATGAAAAACAAGATTCTCAGAGAGCTTAATGCAACTCTGATTATCACATAGAATGTTGGTCGACTCCATCTTCCTTCTGAATAAATTCAGGAGCAATTTGCTAAACGATATGGCCTCACACGAAGCTGTGCTAGCTGCCATAAATTCAGCTTCAGCTGAGCTCAGTGCTACAGACTTCTGCTTCCTACTGCACCAGGAGGTCATTCCTGATCTGATATTGAAACCGGACCTTGTGGTACTTTTCCGTTCTACCGAACTTACTGCCCAATCTACATCTGTGAATCCACTCAATTTGATATCATCGCCTTGGGTGTATTTTAATCCATATCTAACTGTTCCTCACACATATAGGAGAACGTGCTTAGCAGCTACCCAGTGCGCCCTCTTTGGTTCTACCATGAACTGACTGAGGGAATTAACAACGTAGCAAATGTCTGGCCTGGTGTTGACTAGATACATGAGAGACCCTATGAGTTGCCTGTATAAGGTGGGGTCCACTTCCTTATCTTCAGATACATCAATTTTCTTCCAATTGGTAATCACTGAAGTAGCCATGGATCTACAGTCCTGCATTCTGAATGGCTTTAGAATTTCTGTAGCATATCTCCCTTGCCCAAGGAAGATTTCTCCCTTCTGCTGCCAAACTTCCAATCCTAAAAAATAGTACATCAACCCCAAATCCTTCATGTCGAATTCTTCTGCCAGATTCTTCTTGCAGTCCTTGATGAGCCTAGATGATCCTGTCAAAAACAAATCATCTACATACAAAATCAGAGGCTCATTCTCTACCGTGAGATAGTAGAGATTGGGATCAGCGTCACTCTTGACAAATCCCATTTGCTGCAAGTAACCATCAATTCGACCATACCATGCTCTAGGTGCATGTTTAAGCCCCATACAAGGCTTTCTTCAGCCTGCATACATGAGTTTTCTTCTCATCTGTTTTGAAGCCTTCTGGTTGTTCGATGTAAACCTCTTCTTCTATAACCTCGTTCAAGAATGCAGTCTTCACGACCATTTGGTGAATCTCCCATCCCATCTACTACAAGGGATATAATGGATCTGATAGAGGTATATCTGGCTACAGGGACGAAGGTTTCTTCGTAGTCTATCCCTTCCTTCTTAGCATATCCCTTAGCCACAAACCTGCCCTATACTTCTCTACACTGTCATCTGCAACATAGTTGATCTTGTAGATCCACCTAGAACCTACAATTGATCTGTCCTGTGGTCTAGGTACAACTTCCCAGACATCATTAGTCATGATAGAGTTGTATACTCTTTTTATTTGTACAATAGCATCCACCCAAACTTGATGTTGTACAGCCTCTTGAAAGCTAGAGTTTGTGAAAATTTATGAATCTAAGTTACAGAAATCCTACTGCAGAAATATGATTTACATTACCTACTTGTTTTCATTAATTTAACAAGTTATTTTCTAAATACATCAAGAAAATATTAATGTAAATACACTGCAGCTACGCAACTATACAGATCAAGTACTGAAAAATAAATAAGGCATTCAGACAAAGGGCACACTTATTTTCGGACAAACATCCCCAGAAAAACCCAAAACGGGAAAATCAGTGTAGCAATTATGAGGGTTTATATTATTAAGCAGCATTAATCTGAGTACATCTAGGGTGCCATAATCCGGCTCACCCAACAAAGAATATCCTTGGAAAACAGACAAATCGTGAGTTTTAGCTCACTCTGCAAGTCCCAACTGATCCGTATCAAAAACTGGTGAAACCTTAGCTGCCTCTGCGCAGTAGATGCGTAAGCCTACGTGGGTATAGCTGAAGACTGTGTCGCCCCTTCTCTGCGCTGATCTGCCTCTCAGAAAATCGAGTTTCAGCCCTGCCGGCTTGGAAACCCCGATCTCCAGCAATTTCTGGATTGTCAATTGGAGCCACTGCGCAGCCCCAGCGTGAGTCCTGCGTGGGCCTGCGTCACCTCTCTTGGTGGTTGCGTTGGTTCCTCTGCATGTCTGATGCCTCTCTGCTATGTACTCTTAGTCCTCCAACCAACAACTGCTTTTGCCCCTCACTGCTACTCTGAATCACTCAGATCTAATCTTCGTCCGAGCATTGCTCCGTCAAAAGAATTCGATCTCTAGATTCAGACTCTGTGTATTCTCCAACTGACCCTCAAGCCTTCCTTTATACTTTTTGTGTTGATGAATCAACGATCGTGATCTAATCTCTAATCGACAGCTAAGATTAGAAAAGACTTGATCTTCGTCACTTAAAACATTCACACCCACATGTTTAAATTAATTCACTTTAATTATTTAAATTCCTTAAGTTTTAACTTAGGCTCCATTTAAAAATAATTAATTATTTGAATAACTTAAATTCCGGGTGGAATTTCTCCAAACGATTTATGGGTCTTCGAGATCTCATGTGTTCTAGCCCCTCCACAAAATTTTGGAGCTAGAACACATACGATGCTACCCAAAATCAACGATGGTTCTTTCAATCTATGCTACCAATGCTTGCATCTCACAAAGTTGTCTACGTCGCTTTTCCCGATTCTAGGAGCCCCAACAACTCTTCTCGGTGCTGGGCCCCGAAGCGTCTTTTGTACTTCTTTGTTAATTCCGCCACTAGTGGTGGGGCCCAATTAATTCTTCTCAGAAATTATCAGAATTCCCTATCGCATTCTATTCCCCACCATTATCCTAACGCAATACTTTGATTTTATTCCCAATAAAGCTTTCTACCGAGCTTTAAATTTTCTAACTGATTCAAAGACCTCATCCTTGGTCTTTAAGAAGTAAATCCAAGTCTTCCTGGAATGGTCATCAATGAAGGTGAAAAAGTATTTGCTACTACCAAGAGCTCTAGTGGACAATGGTCCGCAGATATCTACATGTATAAGTCACAATACACTCTTTTCCCTATTGTTGCTTCTGAAATATGCTACTTTAGCGTACTTCCCTAGTACACACCCTCTACACACATCACCATGCTTGGTGCTTAGGACTAGAACTCCTGTAACAATTTCTCTGAGCATTATCAAAGCTCCATGATGTAGATGCCCCATTCGTCTGTGCCATAGCTCATTCAGATCTGTTTCGCCACTTCGACTGTTGCCTACCAGTGCCATTGGAGACTCGAGCTGTAACTTGTATAGTCTATTGCTTCGAGTTCCAATCTGACCCTTCTTCTTCCAGCTTGGATGCTTGACGTACACTTTCCTTCCAATGAAGTATACATCATATCCCTTGTCCTGCAATTGAGACACAGAAAGTAAGTTCATTCCCAATCTAGGCACATGCAGCACATTTGTGGTTCAGAGACTGTCTCCTGCTTCTGTCTAAAATGCTACGATCCCTTTTCCTACAGGGGTACACTTTGTCTTGTTTCCCATAGTAACTTGGAAGTCCATCCATTCTTCTTGATAGCTGGAGAAATGATCTCTTACTCCAGTCATATGGGCAGAAGCCCCACTATCAATATACCAATCATCTGATGATGCAGAGCTAGATAAACACGCACATTCCCTTTCCAACCTTGAGGCCAACTCTAAAATAATGTGATCTTCCATCTTCTTTGTGTTGTTCCTTTTCCCATTAGCTTCTGCAGAAGAAATGAGTAAGCCCTCAGGAGTACGATTTGTGGTTGGAGCAACACCACGAGTTCCCTTTAGCGTAGACCCTCCTACTTTCTTGTCCAACATTGCTTTGATACCATGTGAAAATTTCAAACTTGAAATCCTATTGCAATATCTGATATTATTTCTCCTACTTATTATTCAGAAATAAGTTATTTACAGAAATCTCTTCAATAGCTATTGAAATAAATTCAACTGCAGACTTCACCATACAATTACTGAGCAAAATTATAAGGAAATAATAACACAAGAATGACACAGAGGTTTTTGGACAATTGTCCCCAGAAAAACCCAATGCGGGAAAACCGGTGCAGCAGATGAGGGTTTCTATTATTCTTCAACAAAAATCTTCTTGTACAATTTACAATCAGCAGTAATGAAGAGAATTCTCTGTGATAACACTGGAGAAATTTCTCACGAAATTTCCTAATGAGAAATGACCCCAGAGGGACCCTCCTGGGCCACCAACGTCACCACTACATTGGCTCTCTATAGGTACTGCGCAGAACTGTGTCACCCGTCTGCGTTGTTCTCTTCCTACCCCTGCATTGTCTCATCCTTTCACTGCGTTACCTGCACTTGCACCCCGGATTGATGATGAACCCTCCATGTCTCTCCTCCACTTGCAACTCTCCCTCTAGATCGATTTTCTCTTGCCAAACTTCAGCCACTGAGAAAATTGATTTACTTGGGCAACTGAGTATTTGCACCAGTGTCCCTTCCAAATGACCCTCAAGCCTTCCTTTATAGTCTTCTCGTTGAGACATCAACAATCGAGATTAGATCACTAATCAATGGCTAAGTTTATAACTTGACTTGATCCATGTTCTCTAAAAGATTCATACTTTGTTTTATTAATACCCTTTAATTATTTAATTTTCCTAAGTTTAGACTTAGAGTCTCATTAAAATAATTAATTATTTTAATAAAACACATTCCAAGTGGATTTTTCACAAACGATTTATGGGTTCTCTGGAATACATATGGCTAAACCTCTCCACAAATTTTGAGACTTGGAACACTTCCGATGCCACCAAAAATCACCAGATATTGGGAGCTCGTTGGTCACTCTTGACAAATCCCAACTATTGTAAGCAATCATTAATCCGATCGGCATTTCATGCTCTCTTGCACGTTTGAGCCCATATAGGGCTTTCTTCAGCCTACATACATGAGATTTCTTTTCATGGGTCTCAAAGTCTTAGGTCGTTCAATGTACACCTCTCTTCTATCACCCCATTCAAGAATGTTGTCTTGACATCTATTTGGTGAATTTCCCATCCCATCTACGCTGCTAAGGACACAAAATATCTAATGGAGGTGTATCTAGCAACGGGGGCGAAGGTCTCCTCATAATTGATTCCTTCCTTCTGTGCATACCCCTTGGCCACGAACCTAGCCTTGTATTTCTCTATGTTGCCATCTACAGCATACTTGATCTTGTAGATCCATCTCGAACCTACACCTGATTTGTTCTATGTTCTAGGCACAACTTCCCATACATCATTAGTCATGATAGAGCTATACTCCTCTACCATGGCATCCACCCAGACCTGATGTTGTACGACCTCTTGAAAGCTTGAGGGTTCTTCAACCTGTGCTACCAAGGCTTGGTATTTGTCAGGTTGTCTACGTTGGATTTTCTCGATTCTAGGAGCTCCAATAAAATTCTTTGTGTCCCTCAGCGTCTGTCGTACTTCTCTGCTAATTATACCACTGGCAATGGGTGGCTCAACCAGTTCCTCTTCCTGTTGTCCCATCTGCTGTGAACTATCTGGATTTTTCTCACCTGAGGAAATACTAGTGTTGGTCACAATGCTTGATCCAGATGTTTGTCCACCTACCGGTTCTTCCACTTGTTGCTGCTGGACAAGAGGAACATCCTCAGACTTCTCTCCATAAGGCATCTCTTAGGATTTCCTGAAAGCTCTGTCTTCCATGAACTTTACATCCCTTCTGACTACAATCTTCCTGCTGCCTCGAATGTAGAATTTGTAAGCCTTCGAGGTCTTGTTGTATCCTACGAGATACTCCTTCTCTGCAGTCTGATCTAATTTGCTCTATTTTTCATCTGGCATGTGACAATATGCCACTTCCAAATATCCTGAAATGACTCACTTTTGGCTTCTTCCCTGTGAAGATACTCTTGAGCGTTCTCTTGCCCAAAGCCCTATGAGGAGTCCTATTTTGGATATATACAATTGTGTTGCATGCTTCTGCCCATAAGAATCTAGGCAAATCCTGGTCATACAACATTGCTTTTGCTACCTCAACAATAGTCATGTTCTTCTGATCTGCAACCCCATTCTGCTCCGGATTATATGGAGTTGTCCATTCTCTTTTGATGCCCTCTCTTGCGCAGAATTCTGTGAAGTCCATGTCAGTGTACTCTCCACCGTTATTTGAGCGCAATAATTTTATCTTCTTCCCTATCAGGTTTTCAACCAGAGCTTTGAATATTTTGAACTGATCAAAGACCTCATCCTTGGTCTTTAAGAAATAGATCCAAGTTTTCCTGGAGTGGTCATCAATAAAAGTGACAAAATATTCACCACCACTAAGAGCTCTGGTAGACAATGGTCCTCAGATATCTGAGTGTATTAGCCCTAATACACTTGGAGCCCTACTGTTGCTTCTGGAATATGTTGCTTTAGCGTACATCCCTAGTACGCATCCCCTGCATACGTGTAATATCCTAACCCGGAAATAAATCAGACACTTAAAACAACAAGCAACTTATATAGAACAAAATGCCAGAATCGTAAACATGGGACAAATACACACAAATACTTAAATGCTAAGCCATTTATTAATCCGAGAATATAAATGGGTACTAATGGATAATCGTATCAAGAGCACCTATCCTTGCACTGTGCAAGTGAAGAACCCTCTCGTAATTGTGAATGGCTATTAAGGGGGAATCGTTCTCATCATTGAAGAAATCGCGTAAACCGTCGAAGCTCTTGAAAGAACCTGAACTAGAGGCCGATCTCATTTAATGAGCTAAAAATCTACAGATCACCTATACTCGCTGCTCCAGACAAAACCCAGAAACCATATACCAAACGGACCACCTCCGAAAATCACCCCCAGAAACCCTCCTACAAAAACGCTGTGCCTCCAGGAACAGCACAGAAGCTCAAGAAACACGCTGAGGAAAGGGCCTGAATCCTCCTGCAAAACCTCCGGCTGAAATGGCAACCTCCTCAAGGCTGAAAAACGCTGAAACCACTGCCAAATAACCACTCAACAAAGCTGCTCAACAAAGACTGCGTCCTCCTCAACTGAAACTGCGTCCTCTCTCCTAGACTGCGCAGTCACTCAAAATGGGCAGCTCCTCTGCAACTCGTCCACTAGAAATCCACCGCAAATCACCAACTGAAACTGAAGGAAAAACCTTGCTCGAGCAGGCACTCGAAGTCCCCCGGAGCCAAGGGTGAGATCTCCGACCGGAGACACTCAGTTCGCACTAAACAGTGCTGCAGACCGACTTAACAACCGGCGTGCTGAAGTAGACAGAAGTCTAGCTCTCAATATCAATAACATATCAATAATGCCAAATGAAGTGGAAGCCCCTCCTTTTATAGTGCTAAACTCCCTCCAAAACCTAATCGCGTCCTTCACCTCCTTGGCCTTCACAGGTCACCTTAAGCTCACAGCCTTCCCCAGCACACGGCCCTCTCAAACCCTCCCAAGTTGCCACCACACCAACTAGAACACTTGATTTACATGAGATGTGATCCTGCTTCACTTATTTACTGCTTGAGCTGTTGCAAACATCAAAATGAAACATCAATATAATGCCAATTAGGAATATTGGCAGACCTGCTGGCAGTAACATGCTTGGTCTCAAAAACCATGATGGAGCCAAATCCCCTCCTGGTAGCAGTCCTCATCCTAAGAAAATTGCTTGTCCTCAAGCAACGCTTGAACAAGCCTACTCTCTAGCCGATGCTCCCCACCAATACTGCAAAATGTGCCTGGGTCCCACTGAAACCTCTCTGCCTCCTGCATCACCCTGATACGAAGGGATATCTCAATGCCAGGATCCCAAACTGGCCTCTCACGGTACCAGCCAACCAATAGTCCTCCCGGATCCCATCACCACTGTGGCCAATAATCGCACAAGTCCCACGGCTTGGACTGTGCACTGCCTCTGGCTATGACCAATGCTCTAAGAGGTGAAGACCACCAACAAGCATCAATGCTCTCGGGCTCCTGCTGCGCTGTACCTGTAGCCGCATATGCTACCCCTCCAACTGCATACCAACTCATCGCCTCTCTCCAATCCAAGTTGTGACTCAATCCCATGTTGATCCTGCTCTCCTGAAATCGGGATGGAGTGCTGAAGAAATGATGTCCTGTGCCGCCCTGCCAGCTGGAATCTATAACCTCTGTTATGTCCAAGGGCCCCTGCTCGACTGTGCTCCCTACGAAGAATACCATACCATCTAGAGGGTACCAACTCATGATCTCCCGCCAGTCCATCCTAGAAGAAGAATCTGATGTAGCAACGACAACGGTATATGGAACATGCCTGGGATGTTGCCGCCAGCCTGTAATCAACTCCCACTGCTCTACCCTGTCTGTTAATGGAAGCTGCCTGTAGAAGGAAGCCCCTCTCTCTATAATGGGCAAAAGTGGGCAAGGTATGCTGCAAGCTCCATCGATGTACTCCTGGAGAGTGCTACCCACTAAAAACGCTGCAGCTCTGCTGACTGCGAGTACATCTATCTGCGCCCCATCCCAGTGTCGACCCAAAGATGGATGCTCCAACATATCCAACAGCTCCTGCTGTCTACTAGCCCCCTGCATAACAATCCCATCAACCTCCAACACCTCCAGAGGATATGGATCTGTAACGGCTGTCACCGTACTCGATGTCAATGCAGCTGACTGCTCCTCCCCAATGGCTGACCCCGCGGTTAGCTGCATATCCACCACAGACTCGATGTGAGTGCCCATCTGGCTCTCTCTCAAAGGAATATCATGCCCGATGTGAGTAGTGTCCTCCTCTGTCGACTCAGGCTCCATCACCTGCTGCTCTAGCTGAAGTGTCACAAGTGACTCTTCACCCAGAGTATCTCTCGCAGAGTCCCATGACTGCTCACCTTGGACACTAGTATATAGCTCCGGTCTACTGTCACCATCCATGCATGACTGCCCTCGCTCCCCAGAAGCGACCTCAACTGATCCTATGGACTCATGTGAAAAGGAGTCCTCACCCTGGCATACAGAAGGAATGCCCTCCTGTTCTACCTCCGCCATCTCATCTGCATCGAACATGCCATCCACCCTCTCGACAAAGTGTCGATACAGTGTCTGGAGCCCAGACACATACTGGGATACTACCTCTGCTGTACCCCGTATCCTCTGCTCATGCATGTTCTCGACATGCCGTGAGGGAAAAGTGATGCATGTCTCCCCCATGACCTGCTCCCCAAGCGTAGGCTCAGTGATGACTGATGCACCACCTCTGCAAAGGATCGTCTCATCCCCCAACCTGTGGCTGTCAACTAGCACACCAACCCAGTGCCACTGCTGAGAAGTCTCTCGCCTAGTGTACTGAGTGTCATCCAAATATCTTGGGTGAACCTCGCGTACCC
Source organism: Pinus albicaulis (assembly GCA_034641835.2). Taxonomy (NCBI): domain Eukaryota; kingdom Viridiplantae; phylum Streptophyta; class Pinopsida; order Pinales; family Pinaceae; genus Pinus; species Pinus albicaulis. Next base: position 881,833,272 of record CM076574.1, read on the forward strand.
TGCTGCTCACGCCCAAAGTGCCAAAGGTCAAAAACATAATCAACTGTACCTGTGAGTGATGTCGAAGCGAGTCAGGTGTGTGAGTCCCCACAGATACTGCCAAGTATCGCTCCTCTCTCTCTCCATCGATCCTGGGTGAACTACTCCCAAAGGTAAGCCTGATGTCCCTACCCATGAGTCTCTCTGGAAGGAATGCTCTAAGTCCCTGCTGTGTAGCACCGTATGCCCTCGCATACCACTGATCATCCATACACTCCTCGACATGCCACTGCACACTGAGGCATACCCCTGAACACTGCTGGATACCCCATGCTACTACTGTACCACCCTGTACCGTCTCGTGCCCTGACTGTGTCCAGAAATCTGTCACTCCCCGCGTGCTCTCAATGTGATGTAGGGCACTCCTACTCCTCACTGTAGTCCCACACACTACGGTACACCACCATGTAGCTCCATGTCTACCAGTAGTCGACTGATCACTGCTAGAGGCTCCCACACATCCATGGATGTGATGTCCTAGAGTTGTGCCTCTACATATCGGACTACCACCAATCGGTATCGTCATGTCCACCATCGCATCACTATACCCGCCGACAAATGGATCATCACTGCAAATCCTCCTCGAGGGGTCCGAGAAGTGAATCTCCCTATGGGTCAGTAGTGTTACCACCACTGCTTGGCTCCGCTGCGTCCTCTGTGCCCCACACAAAGGTGAAGAATCCATGGCCCCATACAAGGTGCCATCTAGTGGCCTGCCAATGCCACCTCCTCCGACAAGCTCCTGCCAAGGTGTGCTGACCACCCCGTGATCCCGTGTATGAATGTCATGCCAAGACAACCTAGGGAGTCTACCCATAAACTGGTTGGCCACTGGAGCTGACCCAAACTGCACATGCTATGCTACTAGGCCAACTGTACTCTCCAAGGCATAGTCAGCCGACCTGCCTGGGAAATGATAGGTGATCCCACCTGGATCCAAATGCCAATCTGGGGTCCCTGTATGCTCAACACCTAGGAACTCCTGCTGAACTGCACCTGGGTCCACCACTATCTCCATAGCCCGCTCCACCGTGTACCAACTCAAAATCTCTCGCCATCCAACCTCAACACGTGGCTGCTGTACCCTGTGCAACTCTGATCGTCTCATACCACTATCCAAGTCAACATATGAGACCTGACTAGGTGGCTCTGCCTCTCTCTCTCCAACGGGAAGAGATGACCCAACAATACTGCTAGTCCCATCCATGCATACCTGAAGGGGAGTGATCTGACACTCCAACGTGCCCTCTGGTGGTACCATCAGGGAATCCAGCTGTTCCCCAATGCGGACCAACTTGGCCGCCGACTTGGCGCAAGTCACTCTCATACCCTCCAGCTCCTGGTCCTGCAACAAAATGGTTTCCCGTACTGACGTGGCCTTCTCCCTCAAAACTCGAAGGTCCGTCCGAAGCCGATGATACCGCTGTCTGCGACCATCATCCGATACCTCTGTATCTCCTAGTGCCTCATCGATAGTGGGTACATCTCCTGATACCTCACCCATCTGTCGTGTGCTGCTACCACCCGAAGACTCGGACATGGCTCTAGTCATCACCTCGGTGGATGGCTCTATCGGGGTAGGCTCTACCTCCTCCACTACGATATCAACCGGCACGGTCAAGGAGGTCTCTAATGATGGTGAGTCCTGTGTCACACTAGGTGCATCCTCGAACTCCCTGCAATCCTGTGTGTCCTCATCCTCCAAGTGCGAGGTAACCATTTTAATGGTTTTCCTCTCCGATACTCGGTCAAGCTGGAAAGAGGTATCCAACTTGTCCACCCAAGCTTTTTCTGAGCGCCTGGATGACCCGTCAAATGTCGGTAGATAGAATCTGTCCACTGTGCGCTGTAAGCCCCTATCATGTGAGTGCTTGTTCCCTCTGTGAAAGTTGTGAGGTCTACTATCACGCTGGAGCTGAACATAATCTCTACTAGCTGTGCGGTGGTAGTCTCCACCATGATGATGCCGGTGCCCCCGGTGATGGTCACAGAGTCTAATGCCATACTGGATCTGGACATATTTTCTGAACGAGAGAGCCTCCATGAACGCTGGTCCGAAAGCCTGGTACTCTGCAAAAATGTCAGCCATCCGAGCCGGATCCATCTCTCGCTGTGCTGCTGTCCCTGCGTCCTCTGGCAAGAAGGTAGGCATGGTAGGCGTGTGGGTGTATGTGATGCCATATGCTGAGTGGCATCATGCTCTCGCAAATGGTGGGATGTGCCTGATCCCTCACCAATCCGAAATCCCCTTGGGGTTTCCCGCTGCCTAACCTCCACCGCAGTGAGTCTCTGTGACAGATCCTGCATTTGGAGGAGCGCCTCTCTAAATCTCCTCTCATAACCTGCCATCGGCTCTTTCTGCTATGTGTCTACAGGCTCCTCAGAAACTGCACGGCTGCTGCAAAACCATACTGCTGCTTAACTTCGACCTCCGATTTACCCACTGAAAACTACTCAGAAAATTCCAAGAATTTGGGAAGGTGATCCTTGTCCAAAACCCAGAAAAACCCAGAAAACGTTTCTCCTAATTCCAAACTTCAAAATTTGACCCTTTACATTTTGGCCCTTTTTCCAACTGCGTTTTTGGTATTGCAACTGCTATTGCTCTGTATGATCTCTTTCCCGATGTCATAGACCACAGGCTGAGCCAGAATTATGCTCTGATACCACTGTAATATTCCCAACGGGAGATAACCAGTAATACCTAGAAAAACAACAAGCAGCTATATAGAACAAAATGCCAGATCTGGAATATGGGACAAATACACATAAAATACCAGAAATGCTAAGCCATTTTATTAATCTGAGAATATAAATGGGTACAATGGATAATCAGAATAAGAGCACCTATCCTTGCACCAGGCAAGTGAAGAACCCTCTCAGAAACAGGAAATGGCTGCTACAGACATTGCTTCCCAGCTGCTGGAAGAAACTGCCGTAAACTGCTGCTCCTGGAAAGAACTGGAACTAGAGGCTGATCCCCTCGCCGGAATGAGCTAAAAATCTACAGATCACCTATACTCGCTGCTCCGGACAAAACCCAGAAATCATAGACCAAACGGACCACCTCCGAAAATCACCCCCAGAAACCCTCCTCCTACAAAAACGCTGTGCCTCCAGGAACAACGCAGAAGCTCAAGAAACACGCTGAGAAAAGGGGCTGAATCTACCCACAAATCCTCCGGATGAAATAACCAAACTCCTCAGGGCTGGAAACACTAAAAACGCTGCCAAATTCCCACACAACAACCCTGCTCATCAGATCTGCGTCCTCCTTAGCTGGGACTGCGTCCTCTGCCCTAGACTGCGCAGTCTCAAGAAGGGGGTAACTCCTCTACAAAATGTCCACCAGAAAACTACTGCAAATCACCACTGAAACTGAAGGAAAGAAACCTTGCTCGAGCAGGCACTCGAAGTCCCCCGGAGCCAAGGGTGAGATCTCCGACCGGAGACACTCAGTTTGCACTAAACAGTGCTGCAGACCGACTAAACAACCGGCGTGCTGAAGTAGACAGAAGTCTAGCTCTCAATATCAATAACATATCAATAATGCCAAATGAAGTGGAAACCCCTCCTTTTATAGTGCTAAACTCCCTCCAAAACCTTGACTGCGTCCTTCACCCTCCTTGGCCTGCGCAGTTACCCTTGGGTCAGCGTGAGGCCTCCCCTCATACACGTGTGGACCCCCAAGGCCACCCCTTTAAGTTACAACGTCAATCAACTAGAAAAGCACTTTATTTTATAAAGTGAGATGACCCCTCTTATTTCTCACTTTATTTATTATTTTTAGCTAAAGCGGCAAAATTAAACAAAAATGAAATATTCCACCAGCACAACTAGCAATGCTAATTAGGAATATTACAATACGTCATCGTGCTTGGTACTTAAGACTGAACCCCGTAACAATATCTTTGAGTATTCTCAGAGCTCTATGGTGTAGATGCCCCATTTGTCTGTGCCATATCTCATTCAGGACTTTTTCTCCATTAAGATGGCTGCCTACCAGTGCCATTGGATACTCGAGCTGCAAACTGTATAGTTTGTTGCTTCGAGTTCCAATCTAAGCCTTTTTCTTCCAGCTTGGATGTTTCACATATACTTTCCTTCCAATGAAGTACACATCATATCCCTTGTCTGCAACTGGAACACTGAAAGTAAATTCATCCCCAATCCTGGCACATGCAGCACATTCGTGGCTCAGAGGTTATCTCATGCTTCTAGCGGAAATGCTATGGTCCCTCTTCCTACTAGGGTACACTTCGTTTTGTTTCCCATAGTAATCTGGAAGTTCATCCATTCTTCTTGATAGCTCAAGAAATATTCTCGAAATCCAGTCATATGAGCTGAAGCCCCGCTATCAATGTACCAATCATCGATTGATGTAGAAGTCGATAAACAAGCAAATTCCTCTTCCAATCTGAAAGATAACTCTGAGATGTCATGATCTTCCATCGTGCTTTTTCTTTTCTCTGGTGGCCTGTGTAGAAAACTGTGTAATCTCTCTGGGGTTCGATTTGATGTCAATGCAGCACCACGGCTTCCCTTCAATGCAGATTCTTTTGTGCCATTGCCCAATCTAACTCTAATACCATGTGAAAATTTCTAAAACGAAATCCTACTGCAGTCTCTAATATTATTTCTCCTACTTATTATTCAGCAATAAGTTATTTACAAAAATTAGTTAGTAAATATCAAAATAAATTCTACTGCAGCCTTCACAAATAAAATAATGAGCAAAATATAAAGAAATACAAGCACAAGAATGATACAATTATTTTTGGACAATTGTCCCCGGAAAAACCCAATGCCAGAAAATCGGTGCAGGAGATGAGAGTTTTATTCTTCTTCTTCATCAAAAGTTTCTTGTAGAAATAGCAATCAACAGTAATGAAGAGAAATCTCTATGATAACACTGGAGAACGTTTCTCACAAAATTCTGATGAAAATCTGATCTCTGAGAGGCCCAGTTGGCCCTGCTGCATCAGCTCTGCATGAGAACTGCACAGTTCTATGTCACTGATCTACATTGTCCCTTCTTTGCACTGTGTCACGTGCCCTTGCCTTCCTGACTGATGTTGATGCCCTCTTTGTCCTCTCCACCTGCAACTCACCCTCTGAATCGATTTCTCTTGCTAAACTTCAACTACTGAGAAAATGACCCTCAAACTTCCTTAAATAATCTTCTAGTTGACATTCAACGGCCCAAATTAGAAGCTAATCAATGGCTCAGATCATTTTGACATGATCCTCGTCTTCTTCTAGAAGTTACACCCACAGTTAGAATAATACCCATTAATTTTTACAATTTCCTAAGTTTAGACTTAGGATCTCATTAAAAATAATTAATTTCTCAAATAAAACCATCTCCGAGAGGAATCTCCCAAAACGATTTATGGGTTATCTGGAATACGTGTCTAAGCCTCTCCTCAAAATTTGAGACTTAGAGCACATCTGATCCTACCACAAATCAACACTAAGTGATATAGAGATGTAAACTGATTGAAATGTCTGCTCTTGTGATTCGAATGTCGAAAAGAATCCTTGTGATTTGTCTTTCCTTTATACGTCAAGTAATGATGTTGTTGAGTTGGTTACAGAATCTTCACTAAAATTTCCCATTGTGTGAACTGCAACATCAAAATATGTTTTTATTTCAACTGGCTTGTCATCTTCTTGAATTGTTTCAGCTGGAGACTTCGAATTTGTCATAAGTTCTTCTAATTTGATTTTCAATTATTTCTTATTATCTTTAAGCTTCTTAATCTGAGTAAGGAAATTTTGATTATGTTTTTTTAAACGTGAAAGTTCTTCAACTTCTGATTCAACTTCATTTTAACGCTCAATCTTTTCATTTTTTAATTCTCTGATTATTTCTAATTAACTTTTGATTAAAGTTTTTTAAACGCAAATTTTCTTCTTTTTGTGATAGAATTTCATTGAATTTCTTCTCGGAAATTTATTTTTCTTGTTCAAACTGGCGCTTTTTAGCTTTACACTTTCTGCTTTGTTCAAGAAGTTTTTGATTATGATATTTTAAACGATAATTCTCTTCGGTTTTATTAGACATAACTTCTTCAAGCTCCTTCTGCTTCTTTGATATTGATTTTTCATTGTCTTGAAACATTAGTTTCGAAACCCCCTCTATTACGAACAACAGAGAGAATGACGAGGGGAAATTGGTTGACGAAGATTGATGGCTAAACGCCGGATCAGAATGGTTCTGTGCAGTGGCTAAGCAGCCAAAGGATCGAACCTGGCTCTGATACCAATTTTACGAACAAAGTTTGTACTCCACAATAATCTTCAAAACACTTTTAAGAGAAAGACATCCATTGTAGAACAAGTAATTGTATATAAGAATATTTGAATACAAGTGAGATGATATGGATACAAATGAGGGCCCGCTTATATACCTAGGCAGTTGCCCCTTCATGAACAACCATGTCCTTAGAGACATGCCTCTTCATAACTAATTATTATTATTATTTATAAATATTTATATTATTTTTATATATTTTATCCATATCATTAGTTGATTACTTTTTGTGAGAGCTAGTTCGTGAATTACCTAGCAAATAGAAAAAGAGGAAGAGAAGTAGATGTGAAGCAGAATTGAGGAAGAGTAGAGGAGATAAACAGTTGTAAAGGAGGCAGAGACAGAGTACAAAACAGAGACAAAGAGGAGGTATTCAGAATTAAAGATCAAGTAAGCCAACATCTTAAAACTTTCATGTATTAGGGGATTGGTGTCTCCTTTCAGGTAGTAGCATGAAAAAGAACAGGTTGGAGCCTGTAAGAAGAGGTAGTGGGTGCTCCCAGCAAGTTGAAGCTTGCAAAAATAGGTTGAAGCCTCCTATCGGTAGAACTTAGAATCCTACAAAAATTGATGCAAAAGGAGGAGTGGGTGTTTGTCTTTACATCACAACAAAAAATTGTGGTTTTTTCCCTTTGTGGGTTTCCACTTATATCTGGTGTCTACGTGTGTTGCTCTTATGTGTTGATTCTTATGTTGTGATTTAATGTTGTCTATAAGTTAAATCTGCTATTCATTAATATGATGTATTTTTGCCTATCTAATAATTCAAATAACTATTGCAAAGAAAAATAAAAAATTGGTAAATGATGACCATAAATTCACTATATTGATTCACTCCCCCTCTCCCCCCCAACCCCCTCCCACCTCTCAATATAGTCAAGCTTCCAACAATTGATATCAGAGCCTGGTTCCTTCAGGTGTAGTTTGACTGTTGGAAGGTAGCCCTGATTGAATCATGGATCATCAAAGTGTCCCTGTGCTCAATGCCACAAACTTTCAGGAATGGAGAGAGAAGGTAAAATCTGAATTAATTGCTCATGGACCTGAAGTCTGGAAGGTAGTTACTAATGGCTATGGTGAAGACCCCCCATCAAAACAAGTTCACTAGTGGAATGCCCAAGCTAAATGTACAATTTACAACAAACTTCACCATGGATCTTGAGAAGGTAATAGATCTCAAATATGCAAAAGACATATGGGTCAAGTTGCAAATCCTGCATGAAGTAGATACTAGTAGCAGCAGTGGAGAAATAGAGAAGAAAAAGAAGAAGTTGAAAAAGGTCTCTCGAAAGGAGATTGATAAGTCGAATGAGATATATTCTGGCAAGAAGGAATCGTGGAATGGGCTAAAGGCCTATCAAGAGAAGAAGAAGCGAGAGGCTTCGGGTGGTAGGGACACTACCGAGGATAGTGTTGTTCATTCTACAGGTTATGCGACAGTGGCGGATGCGAAAGATTGGGCTAGTGCCGCTGATGAGTTACTTCCGAGTAGTGGAAGTACCTCCCTTGCTAAGAGGGAGTGTTGAGAAGTCTAGCTTGGGAGGTACTCCCACAGCCCCTCGGTACTAGGTTTGTGAGGAGTTGACCCACGAAAAGTGGGTATGTGAGCTATGTACCCAAGAGGTGGGCTTTGGGCCCAGGTTGGAGGACTAAAGGCCCAAAAGAATGATTTGTTTGTTCTTATTGTTGTGTGAGGGCTTCTTTAAATGAGAAAAGGGGCACCTAAAGGAAACAAGGGAAAAGTATAAATATAAGAGACCTAGGAGAGGTCTAGATGTTGAAAAGTGTAACTAGGTTCAGTCTTCATAATGACAAGTGTAAATATGATTTTATGTAATTGATGTAAAGAAGAAAATAAAATTACGTTTGTTATACTTGAATCATGGGTTTCATGATCAAGGAATTTTATTTTAGTTAAGGTTCCCATTGTGAGCCTTTAGGTTTGTCATCAAGTCATAAAAGTCTATAGAGTCAATGTCATGTATGGAAGACCCTTCTTGGGCATGTTACAAATATATTAGAGTCATGAAAAGAGTCAAAGAAACCCTCCAAGACCAAGCTCAAGCATCTCCCTCAAGTCGGCCTTAAGTGAAATTGTGAAGATTCACCAAAGGACATGTTTGCTCACCCACAACTCGAGTCGGCTAATTTACATGAGAAAACCACTATAGATAGGGCAGTTCGGCTTCATTTCAAGGACAAAATTTCGGTCACGAAGAAGTTTGCAATAGGAAAAGCGAGAATCACCAAGAAAGGAGCCTAATGACCAGTAAAGAGTAAGAAAGGAAGAGTGAAGTCTGTGGTATTTTTTTTGGGTTTGTTTTGGGTTGAGAACACTCCACACGTGCGAGAATCTGCTACTACCTACTGCAAGAAGAACGAGTTACCACAGTCACATTGTAAAGACAGTTTTGGGTGAAGAACAAGGAAGATTTGAAACCAAAGTGTCAAGAACAAGTCCCCTTCTAGAGCGAAGATAATCATGAGCCAAAGTTGGTCATCCTCATGTGCTAAGGGTTTCTGAATTAGGGCTGAAAAGTTGCAGATTTGAAGTAGAGAAGAGGAATCGGAGATCTAAAAGGTAGCTGAGTTAGAAGGAAGAAGCAGGTAGTTGACTATCGCTGACTCCATTAAGAAATAGAGGTCAAAATAAGAAGCTTGGTGTCTTAATCTTGGAGAAGTCAAATAGGTCAAGGGCCTTGGTCGTGGTATTCGTCAATTGAAGTCTATAAGAATAAGAATGTGTTCGGGTTTTCCTCTCAAGTGGGAGAGGTTTTGACCCTGGATGATAGCCTACATTTTGTGTCTCTTGTCTCTTTATTGTTTATGCATTGGTAGTTGTTTGATGAAGATGAACATTATATTAATCTAAATAAAGAGAAGATTCTAAACTAAAGAAGTAAAAAGTATTCACAAGCAGTTATCATAAGAAGAGAAATCACCTAATCTTGATGCCCTATATTTCTCAACATGGTTTCAGAGCTAAGGTGACAAAGTTAAGGAAGGGCATCTTATCAAGGGACACTCAAAGATCAAATCTCGAGAAAGACATCAAAGAAAATCGAAGGATACCAAAGTGAATTCAAGATCTACAACGAAGTATCAAAACCCTAGATCGAAAAGGAAGTCTACTCCAAAAGAAGTCTTGGGATCATCCCTCAAAGGAAGGCCAAAACCCTACATCTACTCAAGGTGAAGAGATCTACAAATCAAAGCAACTAGAAGCCTATTCATCCAAGAGAAGCACTTCAAGGACAAAGATCACATCATCTTGGAGAAAGTCAAAACCCTACAAACATTTCTGGGATCTGCACTCAATCATCTCCGAAAGAAACCTCCAAGATTCTGAGTTAAAATATCTTGAAGACTATCTATCCAAAGGACATTAGATCAAGGGGCGTTGTCATCATCTTCAAAAGATTCCAAGGCAATTTCCCTCTCCCTGAAGCAAGGTCGTTCCCTTTGAATGACACCATCAAGAAGTCATCATTGATCACCATTAACAAAGACATCACCATCAATCTAAAGTGATCTCCCTCTTTGTGGGGTCAAGGATTATTCTTGAAGAGAACTATCTTCGTCAAGAATAAGTTTTCTATTACCTACATCATCATCAAATTCAAGGAAGCGGCAAGTGGAATAAGCATCTAACAAGTAAGTATATGACCACATCTGAATCTATCAAAATGTCTTTTTGCAAGGAAAGCAACAAATTAGTTGGGGCTTCAAACTATCTTGCATGGAAGAAGAGGACAGATCTAAATCTCATTGAAAATGAGGTCATGGATCATGTCAAAGGATCTATCACCAAACCAACAAAAGAAGATGCTCAAAAACTTGCAAATTTTATGAAGGGGGAAGTTAGGGCTCGAAGGATTCTCATTGAATCCATCAAGGATCCCCTCATTCCATATGTATCAAAACTCGAAACTTCAAAAGAAATATATGACAATCTCGTAGAGTTGTATTCTGTAACCACTACAAGAAAAGTTATCTCATTAAGGCAAGAAGTATACAAGCTAAAGATATCAAAAGAAGAAGGAATAGCCTCATACTTTATGAGGATATCTGAAATCAGGGATCAACTTCAAGATCTGGGAGAAATCATGTCTGGTAGAGAAATGACTACAGTTGTACTAAATGCACTTCGAGAGGAATGGGGTAACTTTACTTCAAGCATTTATGGGAAGAAAGAAGCTACACCATTCCAGGATCTATGGTCTCTATGCAAGATTGAAGAATCCAGGCTCAAGGCAAAATCTGATGTAGGATCAAGTGAGCAAAATCAAGCATTGTTCTTCTATAGCAAAGAGAAGAGGAATGTCTAGGAAATTTGATCCTCAGAAAAGGAAGAATCTGACTGAGGTTCAATGTTATGGATGTCAAGAATATGGGCATTACAAAAGAGACTGTCCTAAGCTCAAGAAGGACAATAACAAAAGAAGTAGAGAAGAAGCCCATATCACTGAAGAAGTTGAGGAAGTTGAAAAGGAATCCAAGAAAGAGGAAGTAAGAGATCTCTACTATGATTGAGATAGTCTTCCTCACCTAGTGCTTTTCAAGTTTATGTTTTTTTAAGTTTTATTGTTGTAAAGTAAAACTATCATGGTAAGAATTATTAGAAGAACATGATAGGATGCCTCGTGGCATCATAGAAGCATTGAAAGCAAGAGCTCGTGACTTCATCATAGAAGAAGCATGAAAGATGGCTTACATAGAAATCTATGGAAGTCACCCATGGACGGATATAGCTCTTGGTAACCTCATTAGAAGCACAAGTGGTATTTATAGGAAAAGGAAAAAGTGATCTGGTACAAAATTCATCATACATCAGTGAAAAGAAACATATGTTGAATGAGGATGCTCAAGATCCTCTATTGGAATCCTCATCGAAAGTTTCACCAATCAAAAGGGAAGCAAGGGTTTCATCAAGAATTCCATCTTGTGGGAATTCATGGATGATGGTATGATGACAAAAGAGGTGAAGCAGATGAAGGGATTGAAGTTCTTTCAAACAAGGAAGTTTATGAAAGGAAGGCCAAGATGACCTAAAGGAAAATAAGGTATGTATGCTTATATTCGATATTGTAGAATCATGTCATATGGTACTAAAGCTTTCAACCACTCTAGGTACCATCAGGCTTACTTGCTAACCATCAACCCAGGGAACTAGTTACGTAATGCAAGGTCAGAGCTTTATGACCAACACCACCCTCCCTACTTCGAGAACTAGACATCAACACACAGGTTGGCCAGATGTCCTCCCACGGATTATGTATTACACATGATGCCTCAAAACTTCTCGATTATTCAAATCGGTAACAAATCTCTCCAGAGTCCCGATCAAACAAATCGGTAACATCTAGCATGCAAAACATGCTTCCAAAACTTCAAGAGAGTTACATGTATAAACACAACCTAAATCAGTAACAATCTTTCAAATATACATTAGTAAACACAAACATTCGAGGCCTTCAAACATCTTGATGTTGCTTCATAATTTATCACAGTAGGACTTAGAGGCTTCCCGAACGAATCTTAACAGAAATTTCCTCAACCATACAGCTTCCTTTCCTACTTCTCATGCAACGACATATTTTACAACTGAATCCTTCTTTCCTTCTTTTAGCAGCACCTTGATATACATTCTCCAATTTCCTCTTCAAGATCATGTCTATAATATTCCCTCCCTCTCAACTTGGGAGATATACCCTTTCTTTTATCCAGGATCCCTTTTAACTTAGGGAGATCAACTATTTTCTATGACATCAGAGAACCTTTCATGGCTTCAACCCTTCTTATCAGAGTCATCTTAATCATCATCATTCATATAACTTCCTTCATCATGCTTATCAATCAAATCAACTTTACTTACGAATATCTTCAACATCTTGAAGATTACGTACTTGCGCAACTTAGACATCAAATACCTAAACTTAGTTAGGTTCATGGTTAGCAAGAAACACATACTTCTATACTTCAACTTCTTACATAGATCACATCATTAACTCAACCAAGATATCAGTCTCATTACATCTAGGGCCTCAATATTTCTTTCATAGATATGACAAACTCTTCTATGACATATTGCAAACCCTAGAATCAATTCAAACAAGTGCAATGCATCTAACAACTTTCAAAGTTCATAGTTAGACTTCTACTGGGATTTAATGAAAACCCTAGACTCCATTTATGAGATACCAAGCCTTAGATATCGACAATCAAAACCAATCATAGTACAATCTAAGGTTTGAACAATATGACCAACTCCTACTATGGTTTGTTGCAAACCCTAGATTTTATCATTAATAATGAAAGCAATATCACCATATCCTAGAATATCAAACTTCTACAAGGGCTCAGTTACAAAACCCTAGAATTCACAAACTATGATCATCAACAAATAGATTAGCATATATACATATCTAGGATTTCATAATCATGCACATATCATAGCAATGTTTATCAGACAAACCCATGACACAAATATCAATACATTAGACATATAACACTTTTGATCAGGCTAGGGTTTAGATCAAACGGACAAACATACACCTAGTGTTTCATTCCTATGAGCTTACTCTAGATATATAAGGGTTTTGCTCATAAACCCAAAACCCTAAAGGTCTAGAATTTCAATATATAGCCATTAGCATCCAACCCTAAAGGACTAGGGTTTCCATAACAATATCAAAACCCCAAACATGACATTACCATCAAAACCCCAACATCAAAAGAATAGGATTTTTTAGATTTCAACAATAACCCTAAGTAGACTACGGTTTTCAGATAAGCATCAAAATACCCTTAGGTTAGGGTTTTACAGAGAACCTTTTAGGGTTCCATAAGAATGATCAAAAGTATAAAGAGGGTAGATTCAATCTAACAATTAATCGCCCAGATAAGAATCTTTACGATTCAAAGGTCCTAGACATAACAATGATAGTAATGTAAAGCAGATTTATTAAAAGGAATGAATATACCTTTATCACGAAGAGAACAAAGCTTATGATCTAAGACATACCTTTGAGTTCTTCTAGACAAACCTTGTAGGACAACAATTCCAATAGAACTTCTATCATGCTTTGTCTTGTGAGGTCTTCTCCATAACCCTTGAACATTCAGCAAGCCTTTCCTAAACAAGGAAAATACGAAAATAAATGTTATTAACATCTAATACAAGCACATTTAGATAAGAGAGGGAAACCAAATATAAAAGGATAATACAAGGAGTAAGATACTTATCTTTGGTAAAATGGTGAGGGCTCCCTCTTAATCCAATCTTGAGCGATACCTATAACTTCATCAAAACAAAAAAAATTGTTCTACCAAAGCAAGTTAGAACTAAAAGTTTCATAAATCAAAAACATAAAGGAAAACAATTCAAAACTTAGAGTAGAGGACTTAGTAATGTAAGTCCATTACTTCTGATACTTCAGTTTTGTTCTTCTTTGGAGATCCTTTATCAGCAACATTTGCTTGATCCTTGTTTCTCTTTTATTCCTTGGATTCTAAAGACAATTACTTCTATAGCGACCCATTTTGTGACAATTGTAACATTCAATCTTGGATAGGTCTATCTTCTTCCTTGGCCCTTTGAACTTCTTGAAGCTTCCCTTATTCTTGTGATGAGCGGAATAGGCATTTGAGATGTTCTCCTCTTCATGATATCCTGATTTCTCCTTGACTCCATGCGTTCCATAATTATTCGAATGTAGAAGTATCCTTCCATATGTTGATCCATTTCTTGAGCAGAATCTATGTTGGATATATATGGAATGAGGTTATCCTTTATTTCATCCACTCATGGCCAATATATTTGTTTTCTATACTTTGCTTTCTTTGCTTCACTTGATTCATTTGTAGGCTTCTTTACTTTTCCTTTGACTAGATCCAAGACTTTATTCTTCTCGAGGATGAGATCTATCCTCTTTTTCCATGCCCTGTAATTTGATGCTCCTTCTAATTTGTTTTCTCCCTTTATTCAGTTAGACATGGTTCTTGAAGATAGTAGGCTTCTCTCCTTATATGATCCCCTTTGATGACACTTATTCAACTTGCGATTTCCTTATTCTCCTTTCAATAGATCTCCAGCCTGCCTTCTTCTTCACCTCAGCTCTAATACCATGTTGGAAAATAAAAAAGGTAGAAAGATTTTCTTTACATTGATACTTACTTGTGATATTCTTATGTTCTTATTAACTTTATTGTATTCTTCTTTTATTTTAGTTCATCAAGCAATTACTAAAACCATAATACGAAGATTGAAAACACCAGATGTAGGCAAACAGCCAAGGAAAAACCCCTATATAGGGGAAAACCCAGTCAACAACTCTTCCTTCAATAGTTTCATGAGATAATCCAAGACTCTTTGACCTAGACATAAACTTCCTCCAATCACCGAGTCATCCCTTCCCTTCTTGTTAATTTTAGTTAACCATGGTATGTTCTATGATTAGAGCAATTTACTTCAATATTTCTTATTAGCCAATTCAACTTCCTGTTTAGCAATCACATTAACATTGACAGTAAATCCAAGACTTTATTCTTCTCGAAGATGAGATCTATCCTCTTTTTCAATGCCCTGTAATTTGAGGCTCCTTCTAATTTGTTTTCTCCCTTTATTCAGTTAGACATGGTTCTTGAAGATAGTAGGCTTCTCTCCTTATATGATCCCCTTTGATGACACTTATTCAACTTGAGATTTCCTTATTCTCCTTTCAATAGATCTTCAACCTGCCTTCTTCTTCACCTCAGCTCTGATACCATGTTGGAAAATCAAAAAGGTAGAAAGATTTTCTTTACATTGATACTTACTTGTGATATTCTTATGTTCTTATTAACTTTATTGTATTCTTCTTTTATTTTAGTTCATCAAGCAATTACTAAAACCATAATACGAAGATTGAAAACACCAGATGTAGGCAAACAGCCAAGGAAAAACCCCTATATAGGGGAAAACCCAATCAACAACTCTTCCTTCAATAGTTTCATGAGATAATCCAAGACTCTTTGACCTAGACATAAACTTCCTCCAATCACCGAGTCATCCCTTCCCTTATTGTTAATTTTAGTTAACCATGGTATGTTCTATGATTAGAGCAATTTACTTCAATATTTCTTATTAGCCAATTCAACTTCCTGTTTAGCAATCACATTAACATTGACAGTAAATGTTGATAGAACATAAATAAATAACCAGAAGACAAGCCAAGACAAGAGGACACTATAATTTGGCGGATGCCAGGGAAAAACCCTAATGTGGGGAAAACCCTTTGATCAAATCTTCTTATTATTCTTCAAATTCAACAGAGAGAGAAAGTACAATTTTCAGCAATCAACAGGATGCCCTAGCCAGCAAAGTCAACGTTGATCAAACCAACAAAATGCCTCCCAATGGAGCTCAGTCAAATCCAGTCAAACTCGACCTCATGAAATAGTCAAAGTCAGCCCAAAACAATCTGCAATTTCCCAGTCAAAACTAGTCAACACCGTAGTCAAACTTTGGTCAAATATGCAGTCAACACAGCAGTCAAATCAGCTCGAAATTCCTCGATTTTTGTGCCACCAAATTCGGCCTCCCAAAATTAGGATCTGTCCCAAAAATCTAAGTCATATAATGTGAGTTGACCAAATGTCAATGCTACAACAGAAACCCTTAAAACAGTCTGAAAACTTCAGCTTCTCTTTCACACGAGTGAAGGAGAGAGAATGTGTGAGGAGATGATGTCCAAAATGAAGTTTTAGTATCTCCTAATTATATCCATCAATGAGGGTGTGTGACACATCTTTTGGGGCTTGTGAGCCTACGTTACAATTCTGACCGACCTTGATAAATTGCACGTGTGAAAAATAAATTCAAAATCCAACTTCTGCCCATCCAAACAATATGATATTTAGATCAATCTTGCACCTCTCTGAAAGAGGAATCCAACAAAAATATCATCTCCATCATATGAGCAGTGCAAAGTGGAATTTGGCCCTAGTTTCCAAATTTAACACTCCCTCTCAACTAGGGAGAAATCCAACTGTACATCCATCTATCAACCTGTGCAATCCTATCACCCAGTACCATCATGTACTATCATATATCATCCTGTCATCCTGTTGTCTCTGTACTTTTTCGGCTCTGCTCTGTTGTAGAAGAAATAATGAAGAAGATATGATCGAGAGTGAGTCACAAAGACCTTGCCACTCTCCACTAACCCGAAGTCAGTTTAGAGGTAAAAACCTCAACCAGACTTGATCCCAAATCAAGTTTTTGGACACAACCCATCCTAGACATAGAGAGTACAGCAATACACGATGCGTCCATCGGTAATGTTATGGTCTCTATCCTCATTTCGCAACTCATTGGCCAGATGAGAGGTACTTCCCATGAGTCCCGGACTACATGAGTAGGATGTATGTGGGGCATAGATCAAGAGAGGGTGAACCATCTTAATATCATATCAGTGGGGAAATAGCACACCAACAAGGTAAGGCGAACCTAGCCCTGTGGTTGCTTATAGCTCCAAGAAGCTATCCCCAAGCCCCCTAGAGCTCTTAGAGCTCAAAGTCCAACTCAAGCGAGACCCTCATAATAGGGTCTATCCACAATTCCAAGCTTCTCACGAAAGGTTAAGAATTTGACCTTCCCTAGGGGCTTCATGAGAATATCTGCGACCTGCTCATCAGTCTCAATGTGATAGAGCCTTACGCCGCCTCGTTGTACCATATCCCGGATAAAGTGGTACCTGATATCAATATGCTTGGAGAAGTCGTGGAACATGAGATTCTCTTAAGGAGAAAAGTGTAGGTTCTGTTAAGCAAGGTTGCCATTGATGGCAATAGGATTCTAGATGATGATGAATGACCATGCTTAAGATGATCATTTGACAATGAAGGACTCATAAAGAAGCCTACCTCCATTTATGCTCCTATAAAAGACCAGTCACAATAAAAAGCTTTTCCACCATCTTAGAGTCATTCTTTCACAATGAGCCTTACACCATCTGAAAGAGGATTGTTTCCTCTTTCCAACAAGCCCTCACACGCCTCCAAATTCCCAGTGGTTAGGGAGAAATTGAATTTTTAATTCAAGAGGTATATATATATATATATATATATATATATATATATATTAAGCCGACCTCACACTGCCTACTCATGTCGGTTGCCCTAAGACACCTCTCCGTTTGACATATCTCTATTTATATGGCGTATAGCCCTCAATCTCCAGCATCAACTTGGTGAAGGTCAATCCAGAAGTATAACGCAGCAAGGGAAGTTCACAACTAGTGAACTAAGGAGGCTGAGGAGGTATTATTTTAAGGGTTAATCTTGTCTGGCTTGATACCTCGTACCTGTGATGAGAAGAAGGGCTCAGAACATTTAAAAGACAGAGATATACCTCCTGCAGATCACGTTTACAACTTCGGGACAGAGATATACCTCCTGCAGATTACGTTTTCAACTTCGGACTGTGGTGACTGCAAAAATTTCGAACTGTGGTGACTGTAAATTTTGGATTGTGGTGACTGTATATTTCGGACTGTGGTGACTGTATAATCCTCGGACTATGGTGACTGTGTATAACTTAGATTACTCCACAGACCTGTGCAATCTTACCATCTGATACCTGTTGTGGCTCAAAACAGTGGTGCAGTCTCACTGTATTTGCTTCAGACCTGCGGTAGCTCACTGTGATCAGTCTTGTAGCTCGGACCTGTTGTGAAAACTTGAACTGTAAAACATTCATCTTTTGGAGGCTCGAAAAGCACAGTATTACAACTAGACAGTCACCTTTTTGAAATTTGTGATTTGTGGACAGCAACTCGGACAAAGGTCGTATTTGTTTAAGGAACCAGACCATTGAACAATCACTTGTGAACAGTTTGGAACTTAGATCTAAGACACTCGGTGAAGCTTTTGATCTATGGAGTGTTTACACTTCTAGGACTCTACCTGTTGCAACCTCAGACCTGTGTGATGAATAAGAAGATTTGGATGTTAGGACAGTGGTGAACTTGATGGCATAACTCTGAACAATGAAGTAAGAATTAGTGAGCAATGAGGCATTAAGTGTCGTGAAGCTATAGGACATGTTAAGCGTTGAACAGTGCAGAATCTTGTGAAGATCTTCAAGTAACCAAGTACATTACTCATTTTATCAAGACTAAAGGATTGGTGTCCTAGAGGTTGGAGCCTCTAAAAGTCAAGGTTGGTGCCTTGAGAAGATAGGGTCGAAGCCTTAGAGGTCGGAGCCTCATCAAAGTCCAAGTTGGTGCTTGGCAACAGGTTGGTGCCTGATTCATTGAAGGGTTGGTGCCCTCACACATCTATTGTACTCAATTATTTGAAAAAGGATTGAAGTTCTTATTAATCCTTAATAACATTATTATTATACACTTGTCTGTCTTTAATTGTGAAGAATCTAATTGGCAAAAATTAACAATTGAAAAGAAACACTGATTCACCCCCCTCTCAGTATTTCCAACATGCTACTTCAATAATTTACTTCAGTAATTCATGAAGAAATAGAATTAATTTTGTAAAGTAATTTACATAATAGGAGAAGTAGATTCAGTTAGTTGCAGTAGGATTCCCAAGGTTGTCAGATCTAGGAATTTTCACATGGTATCAGAGGATTTGATGTGAAACGGGAAGAGCAGATCTGAGCACTGAAGTGAAGGCCAAATTGTTGCAGCAATAGAAAATCGAATCCCCAGAGGGATTGCACAGTTCTAGCCAAGAGGGCTAAACCCTCGAAGTTGTCTCTCTCTGAGTGAGTCGACAGACAGGAAAGACTTCCAGATCGAGATTTTGTCGAGGCAGAGGGAGCAGCGCAAAGCCTTCACGTAGAGGCAGAGGGACGAAGTTTTTCTGCAGGCAATTGCTGGGCAGAGAAGCGTTAGAAGAAGAAGATCACATAGCGGGGAATTCTTCCTCAGTGAGTTCCTTGCCGAGGGATTCAGTATTTTTCCAAGATCTAAGCAGCTTATCCGGGCTACAGATCTACGAACTCCACAAGGACTGCGTAACCTGCCTAGTGTTGTGCAAAGGGGGAAGAAAAGGGAGCAGTTCGACAGTTTTCAGCTGAAATGGCATCTCATGGACTAAGAGATCAAGACTGGTTGGAGGGATCCTCCAACTACGTAATCTGGAAGGAAAGAATCAAATTCCTTCTAGATGAATATGATCTCAAAGCGTTCGTGAACAATGTGGTTGTTGTACCTACAGATCCGTATCAGAACAAGAAATACAAGTCCGATATGGAAAAGGCCAAGAGACTAATCCTTGATGGTGTCAAGGATCACATAGTCTCACATATAGCTGGCAAGAACACCACTAGAGAGATATGGGAGGCCTTGCCTTTGTTGTACGAAGAAACTTCCGAGCAGAAGCTCCGGATGATCCAAATGCAGAAGGGGGAGCGCATTGCTCCATTCCTTACAAAACTTCAAGAGATTCGAGACTAGCTGGCAGCCGTGGGATCCACCCCAACTGCGGCAACTATGGTGAGGCTAGCCCTTAACGCAATCACGAAGGAGTGGCAAGTTTTTGTTTAAGGAGCTGAGGAGAGATCTAGTCAAGCGCAAACTTAAGGGCAGCAGCGGGAGCGGATCGAAGAATGCAGCCCTCGCATCGAAGGGACAGCAAGGGCAACAGGGATAGAAGAGAGATGTTTCGAAGGTGAAGTGTTTCGGATGTAGCGAGATGGGCCACTTTGCATCACAGTGTCCTTTGAAGAAAAGGGACAAGGATGAAAAACACGATCCTAAAGATGCAGTCGCAAAGATAGAGTAGGATGAGTTTGCCATTTGTGCCCACGCTTCTCCATGAGAGAAATGGGGCAACATAGAACCATAGTTCTCCTGGAACTTCAGTTTGGAAGGATCCTTGAGGAGCCCACCTTTTGGATCACAACCTTGCTACGGGTGCCCATCGTGGACCACTCTGTGTCAATGACCCCATAGTAGTACACCCCCATTTTTTCAAATGGGATTTATCATGTTTGAGGTGTCCATGCCATTCAGATTCCATCATCAATCGACAGTTTTATAAACGATGTAAACCTATTCTGCATGTTTATGATGTAAATGATCTAAGTAAGACCGCCATGTATGTAATAACCTAGGTAAGCCTTGTATTTTTGTGACGATTTCTATCCTAAGAGGTTTTTTGTCTCATTGATTCATTTGTGTTTTTCGACACAAGTGATCGACAGATTTTTCCCCTCCAGCCTCACCCCAAAGCTAAGGTGGATTTTGTTGTTAAGATGCCAAGTGAGTCCTAGTGTTTTTTATCGAATCTTTGTAAAAGTAGTTTGGGAATAATCCTAGCTAATTGGCTAGATTATTTTATTACAAACTACTTGGTCTACTAGATCATCTTTTGAGTCGCAGAATTAGGTAGTTATTTGAGGGTCTATCACGAATAGGTTTTCCCCCTTCATGTCTCAGCATGTATTTATCTTATGTAAAGAGGGTTGGAAAAATAATTATTCCCCTCATTAGTCAATTAATTAAATTTTCTGGTCAAACTAAATTAAAAATCATAGCCAGAAATTTAATTAATTTTAGGTCCTAGGTAAATTAAATTTCTTCAAAGGCAAATCCGTGGGTCCCTAAAAAATAAATTTTTAAAGGTCCCAGGCCAAGGGAATATTAAAATTTTGAGAAATTTTGGACCCTTGGGCCTTGGTGGTTAAGTCAAAGTCAAATTTTTTGAGGTAATTAACTCAAAATTCGAATTTCCTCAAAAATTTATAATTTTGATGGACGAGATTAAAAGATAATCAAATCATTTTCGACGGTCGAAATTACTTCGACGGAGATCAATCGAACTAGCCATTCAAAATTTTTTCCTATAAATTAGAGGTCAGTGTCAGTCTGATTTTTCATCCGATCTCTTGATCGTGTACTTGCTCTTGAAGCTTTCCTGTAACATTTTCTGGAATAATACAAACGAAGTCTTTGGAGTTTTATTTTGATGGTGGTGTTCCTCTTCAGCATTTTACAGTAAACTTGTTCTTTATACTATATTGGTGATTATTTCAATGAATTGTTGATTAATGGCTCTTGTAGAGTAATCTATTGCACAGGTATCTTACTTAGGTTACTGGATTTAGGGTAGGAATATTAATTGGATTGAGTTAGCAGCTATCTCTCACTCTTGAAAGTTTTATTTTTATCTTATTTCTCTATTAATTTAACAGTTTAACTTTAAGTGTGCAAAAAATCTTTTGGATTTAGAATTAGGTGTTTGGGGAAGTCCTCGACTGGACCAGCGAACTCCCAAGGAAATAAGATCTGAAGAGCCCTCCGGATCTAATACCCCGGGCTTATCTTAAATTCCATTTTTTGCATGGTTTTTCTAGGGCTTGTGCCTAAATTATAAATTTATCTTATTTTTGTCGAATTTAAAGTTAGATCTAGCTAGTGAGAGCCTTAGATCTCCAGATCTGAGAACAAAGTCAGACTTATGCTCCTCAGATCTGGCAGATCTGCAACTTTTGTGCATAATTCTGTAGTGTAAATATTTAGAAATTTTCTTTTAGTTTCGATTCTTAACTTGGGACTGTGGTTTCATTTTCGAATTTTGTATATGCTAGGTATCTCGGGTTCCTTGTTTCTTGTTTTGTGCAAAGCTACACTGAGATTTTCAAAGAATTTTTTAAGATCCTGAATCCGTATCTAAGCCCGGAGGGTAAGATCCGGGTCTCAGGATCGATTTTGCTTGCAGATCGCATTATGCCTCAAGCTTTATATAATTGCAAGTTCATTCAAATTTAAAGAAGAACCTCCGATTTTGCTAGGTAACAAGAAAAAATTTTAAATTTTATGCACC
Source organism: Pinus albicaulis (assembly GCA_034641835.2). Lineage (NCBI taxonomy): Eukaryota > Viridiplantae > Streptophyta > Pinopsida > Pinales > Pinaceae > Pinus > Pinus albicaulis. Next base: position 881,855,458 of record CM076574.1, read on the forward strand.
AGCTTGTGCTCGCGCTTTCCACTTGTGGGTTGCCGCTGTGTTTTATTATTGCTCCTCTCTACCGCACGCCGCCATTTTCCTCTGTGTTTACCCTTCACTAACTTCTTGGATGCCAAGCCACATCCCCGTTGTTTGCTTCCTTTGACTACAAAGATTTCCCATTTTTCCGCCGAATCTCCGCCCATCGCATATCCACACAACCCTTTCACCATCGGTCTTGCGTCAACGCCAATGTTGCAGAAACGTCCACCCCCGTTCCAACTCCTCGAAACGCATCCCATATGGAACCATACGAGATCCATACATAGAAAACACGTTTGGAATTTCCGAACGCATTTCGTAAAAAAAACAAAAATTGGTGTTTCCCTGAAAGTAGAATCCACTTTTCCGTACAATCCAATCTACAGATCGTCGTGATTCCCGGCGGATCCGTACGCTTCACGAGCTGTCTTTTACAACGTCGTACGGATCCGACTTGTGCACTAAAAAAAACGTTTTTTATTTTTTTATTTTTTTTATTTTTGGCTTTATCTCGGTTAGTTAATGAGTTAGTCTTGGGTTAGGGATATGATGAAAAGGTTATAAGCTCTATTTCACCTATTATTTGCTCACTTGTGTTTTTGGAAAGCTTGGAGAAGAGAGGAGAAGAGAGCTTGGAGAAGAGAGAGTTGAGAAGAGCTTGGAGGAGTGAAGGAGGAGGAGCTTGGAGGAGTAAAGAAGGGCTTCCATCTACAAGAGCTAAAGAGGTAAGTGCAAACCCCAAACTCTCTCATTTTTTTTTGTCATTGTTTTTTGTATTTTCTCTCCTCCCTCTCCTACACTTTCCCATTCTTTCTTCTTGTACATTTATTTGCAGGTTGTCCACCATCTATATCCATACTCAAAGATGATGTTTCTTTGGGTTCTATGTATCATTCCACTCTTGGTTTTGATGATGGTAAGGGGGAGTAGAAATAGAAGAGAAGAACATGAAGAAGAAGAGGAAAGTGGTCACCATATGAGTGAACCAATGTATGATGAGGAGGAAGGCTTTGAAGAGGAAGGGGATGATGAAAACATTGAATCACAAGATGGGAAAGCTGCATTGACACCCTTGTGGAACTATGTGACCAAACTTGAAGGGGGAAAAGGTGATGGAAGCTACAAGTTTTTGTGCCCTCAAAAGTTGTCATGGAGGAAAACCATATAGCGGTTCATATACCCGTGTGAGGAGGCATCTTTGTGGGGTGATGGATAGTGATGAAAGAAAGAGAGTTGTGGGGATAGCAATTTGCCCAAAGGTTCCAGCTGAACAAAGAAGAAAATACATCCAAATAGAGGAGGTAAAAAAACAATAGCAGATTTCCTTAATGTTGTTGGGAGGGATGATGTGGATGGAAAGATAGTCCGATTTCTTTGTGCTTGCAGTGTACCATTCAATGTGCTTCGCTCTCCCTATTGGCATGAAATGGTAAAGGGCATCAATGAAGCCCCAAAAGGATACAAGTCCCCCAACTATGAGAAAGCTAGAACAATGTTATTAGAAAGAGAAAAAGGAAAGGTTCAAGTAGCTTTGACACGTTTTACAAATGAGTGGGTGGATAGTGGGGTATCCATTGTATCAGATGGGTGGACAAATATTAGAAACCAACATTTGATAAATGTTCTTGGTGTTTCTGCTACTGGTGCAGTGTTTATTGCATGTCATGATTCCTCCTCTGTCAGTGCAACTTCCCAAAACATTGCAAATCTCCTATTGCAATCAATCAGAGATGTTGGTCCTAGCAAAGTGGTTCAAGTGATCACAGATAATGCAGCAAATTGTAAGGGAGCAGGTAAAATTATTGAGCGTACTTATCCACACATATTTTGGTCTAGGTGCTTGGTGCACACATTGAACCTTTTGATGCATGATATTGTGAAGCATAAAGAATGTGGGTGGATTAATGAGCTTTACAAGAGAGGGAAGAAGCTCATTAAATTTATCACAGGGCATACAAGGGTAAACTACTTCTATGGCACTTACTCCAAGTTGCAGTTGCTTAAACTTGCAAAAACTAGATTTGCAAGTTATTACCTCACCTTTAGGCGGCTAGTGAAGGTGAGACAAGCTCTAACTAATATGGTCACCGCTGAATCATGGGAGGAGATTAACACTGATAAAGATGGTGCTAATGCAGCAAAGGACACTATTCTTGACATGTTATTTTGGTCACAGGTTAAATATGTTTTGCAATTCACCAAACCAATTTATTACATGATCAAGTTTGGGGATTCAGATAAGCCAATAATTGGGGAGGTGTATGAGCAAATGGACAACATGTTGGGGCAGATTAAAGACATTGTTGAGCCTAGAGATACCACCTTGTACAAATATATTTGTGCAGAGGTGGTAAAACGATGGGATATGCTAAATATTCCATTGCATGCATTAGCATATGTATTGACACCTAAATATTATAGTCCATCATGCCTTTCTACAACAGCACCTGGGGGGGGGAGCAGGAGAAAACCACACCTAGATCCAGAGGTCCTAATCAAATATATGGATGCACTGGATAAATTAGTCCCTGATGAGGAGGAGGCACACTTGGTACGGAAACAGTTGAGCAGCTATACACTTTCCACTGGTCCATTTGGGAGCATGCATGCTATTAGAGATCGAGAGAGTTTTTCTTCTATTGAGTGGTGGAACATGCATGGAGGTGCTACTCCACTTCTACAAACTTTGGCATTGCGGGTGCTATCATAGGTGGTAAACACTTCTTCTGCAGAGAGGTGTTGGAGCTCTTATTCTTTCATCCACAGTGTTAAAAGGAACAGGTTGAGTTTAGACCGGGCAGAGAGCTTGGTTTATGTTCATTACAACTTGAGATTGTTGTCCCATTACTGTGAAGATGCAAAGAGTAACAGAGACCTTAAGGTTTGGGACAGGTATCCAGAGGAGACCAATTTGGAGGATGGAGTGTTGCGATTAGAGCAATTAGAGGATGCTCTTATCCATGATGATGATGATCGACTTGACATGCCACCCCCCACTGGTCCCTTGCTTCCTAGGTTCCATGGTTCAACACCAACAACAGGGGCTTCGTCTTCATCAGTTACAATGCCATTGCCACAGCTTCCACAACCACCATCTTCTTCATTGCCACCACGTGGAGGCGCACCGTCACGTACTCTTCGTGGTGGAAGGAGGAGAGATGAGTAGATATTTTCAGTGTTCACACTTTACTACTTTTGTCATAGATTATCATTAGACTTGTAGGCTTGTTGTGAATTTGAACTTTTTTGTCTTGGTGGTGGCCAAGTGGCCTATTTTGTAAACATTATTATTTGAATTTTGGACATGACTAATGTTGAGTCTTGGACTCTTGACAGTTGCTCACTTATAATATGCTTTATGTTTTATAATATGGTTAAATGTTTTATGTTTATCATTTATGTTTTATAGTATGCTTAATTTTTAAATGTTTTATGTTTTAAAATTTATAGTATGCTTAAATGTTTTATCATGCTTAAATGTTTTATGTTTATCATTTATGTTTTATAGTATGCTTAAATGTTTTATCATGCTTAAATGTTTTATGTTTATCATTTATGTTTTATAGTATGCTTAAAACTTAATTATTTGATGTATGTTTGTAATTGCTAGGATCTAGAATCTAGATTCTAGATTCTTGATGCTCGAATAATTAATTATTGATGTACAATGGAATCATGGATGTCATATCTATCTTGATTTATGTAAAAATATGCATGTTTTCATGTCTTCTACAACTAATATGGTATTTGGGATTGTTGTTTTGAATATAAATGCAAAAAAATAAAAAAATAAAATATATATATATACTAGACGCTTCCGAAACGTTTCGCTTCCTGAAGTTTTGGAAAATGACGCTTCCGCGTCCCCGCTTCCAAAAATCTCCCGTTTCCGTGTACTGTTGTTCAACGTATCCTCTATCCGTCAACTGCCCTCATCCCTTACGCTCTCTTCATTCCTTTCTCGACCTTCCGACTGAGCACCCAGCGCAGTACTGCTCACCCGACGTCTCATCCTCCTTGCCGCTCGACGGCTCAGACCGAGAAATCCTCCACGGCCACGCTATCTGCTATCCGTCGCGCAACCTCCCCGTGTATCGTGTTCCTCCTTTTGCAGCCGTCTCCAATTTCCACGGCTCTTTCCTTTAACTCCGCGGCAAACAAAAAAAAACAAGTAATGAATTACATTTCGACTTTAAATTTTTTAACGATTTCGATTTTGATTTTTTTTGTACTTTGATTTTTTTTTACATTTCAATTTGATTTTTTTTTTTTTTAGATTGATTTTAAAAATTTAAAACTTTAAATAGTACATTCACATAAAAACATTTAACTTTAACTTTAGCCTTTGAAGATTTGAACTTTTGATATTTAATTTGTATAAAGTTTTTTTTTTTTTTATTAACATTTCAAATTTTTCAAGTTTCATTAACTTTTTTTTTTTTTAATTCAAAAAAAAACTTTAACTTTTATTTTTTATAAACAGAATCAAAAAATTCATTAAACTTTTAATTTTAGTCTATAGTTCAATTTTCAATCCCTTTTTTTGTATATAATTTTTTTGGAAAATCAAAAATTTTGGACATTTGGGTTTTTGATCTATTCAATTTGCGGAAATATTTAATTGTGGAATGGTTCCTATAGTTGACATATTTAATTTTTAATATCCTAAGTTTGACCATAGAGAAAACTTAATTTTTGGATTTGCATTATTTAAGAACATCATTTAATCCATAAATTGCTTGACGAAGTGGTTTTATTAGCATTAAATTTTCATGGTATATCTGGATGAATAATTACTGAGATTTAAGTGTTAGTAAATTTCATATGTTTCAGTTGGGTTTGATGATCATTGGCATCTGCGTTTTGGAACATTATCTATCGATTAAAATGCGTGATTAAGTCTTGTTTCATTTACTTGAATTTGGACACCTATTGAATATTAATGTTTGGAAATCTTTCAAGTAAATGTGATCGATATCTTTTTTAGAGCTATATTGTGGATCTGCGACGAATTGTATATCTTTTAATTGAGTAATATTTTTGCATCTTCATAATTGGCACGTTCGCTTAAGTACTTAGTGGTTGGATCAGATTATTTATAACCTAAGCACTTTAGGCTTTTAACATCACCTTTCATCTTCGAAGCTTGGTTCATCTTGCTCCTTCAAATCATTTTCCTTGCATTTTGCATTAGCATTTCATAGTAGCAATTATCTATAAACTACTTGATCCTAATTTCATAAAGGGATAATTGACTCCATAAGGCATTAGATTTCAAACTCTTAATCTAATCGAATCTGGTAAATCTCGTCAAATCTTAAACAAGTACTTGGTCGTTTGATTGTGTCTCTTGAATTGGTTGGTTTCCAACCAGTTCTCTTTCTTCCATTTCATTAGGGCCTCCCCCCTTAGTCTGCAAGGATACAGCTTAAATAGAGAGATTGAGGATCAGGGTGACAGCCCCCGATCTGAGTCGTTGTCGCGGTGCCTAGACATTTTGTGCGACAACACCCATAACCGCAAAGAGTGCACGGGAGGAGTCGCCGGGTTTGGAAAGGAGTGATGGGAGACAACAATGCAAAGAGGTAGCGCGCCTACTTCGGGATCGCCAGCTAACGCAGGCAAGAGGAAGCGCCAGCTGCGAGCAAGCAGAGCGCGTAGTTACGCAGCCGCAGTCTTCAACACCGAGGAGCATCCACTCAGAACTTGTTCGCTTTTGGTGATTGATTTCATTCCATCGCAACAGCTTGAGTTGCAAAGATAACCGCAATGTTAGCAATGGCAATGTTAGCAAAGATAAGCAACACTTGAGAGGGAGTTGTAGTAATAATGTTGCGTAGTGGCAAGGGCAATGCCATGAGCAAACAGATAATTGGAAGGACGGCCAGGTCATGGATAAAACAGAGTGAGAATGATCTAGAAAGCGAAGATCAAGTCATGTTATAATATTAGTCATTGATTAGAGATCTAATCTCAATCATTGATTTCTCAACAAGAAGACTATAAAGGAAGGCTTGAGGTCATTTGGAAAGAAACACCGAGTGAATCAAGTGATCAAATTCTTCTGACAGAGCAAGTGCTTGAACGAAGATCAGATCTAAGTGATTTAGTGCAGTGAGGGGCAGACTAGCTTCCGGAGAGAGATTTTCTTAGCCGGAAAATCATCAGCAGAGAGAGGCAAAGAAACATCCAGCACAGCCAGCGCAGAGCCAGACATTACGCAGAGGCTGCGTAGTGGCTGAGAGGGTTTCTGAGATTTAGCTATCGGATCAGATCCAGAAGCCGAGAGCCATGGTGTGAGATCGGGTGGCCAAGATCTGAGATTCCGGGAGTCAGATCGATCCTTTGTTGGGGTGACGTAGTGCTTAGAGGAGGTGACGCAGGGCCTATGCAGTGACTGCACAAAGGCTGCGTAGAGACCTCCAGGGGCAGCTTTTCCAGTGTCCGGATCAGCCGGATTTTCCAATGATTGAGTGAGGTAAAACTCACAATAATTTTTTCCAGTATTTCTCTCTCTGTAACTGAATAACCCTTGAGGTATTCAGCAATGTATTCAGAAATTGCTACTGCTTCATAATACAAACCCTCAGATCTGCTGCACCGATTTTCCCACATTGGGTTTTTCCGGGGACTTAATCCAAAATAAAGGTGTCCTATGTGTGATTGATTTCTTGCTCAGCTTCCTTGTTTCAGAATCATAAAGTATTAAGTGTAGGTTGCTTCGGTAATTCATGAAGAAATATGAATTAATTTTGTAATGTAATTTACATAATAGGAGCAGTCAATTCAAGTTGCAGTAGGATTCCTAAGATTGTCAGATCTAGGAATTTTCACAAGGACCACATCCTAGACATCATTTTTCATGATTGACTCATATTCTTCATTCATTGCATCCTTCCAAACTTGGTGTTTCACGGCTTCTTCAAACGTTCCAGGTTCAGATTGTATAATGGTGCTCAAGACTACTAAGTACCCTTGGTACCTATTCGGCTTCTTACTTTCAAGGAATGTTCCCCTTGGAGCAATATGCCTCTCAGCATCTTCGAGAGTGTCTCTAAGCCATGAGGGTCTTTTTTTATTTGAAGAGGGTGGATCTATAGGATCCATCAGACCTTCAACATCGAGCATCAGTTCATCCTTCAGTTCTTCTTTCTTTCCTGCTTCTTCTTCTGTCTTCCTTTGAGATAGGAAGATCTCTAAGCTTCCAAAGGGCAGCATCTTCGTTGAAGGTGACATCATGACATATCTCCACTTCTCTTTGACCAGGCACATAGATTCTATATGCCTTCGAGGTTTCACTGTAGCCCACAAACATTCCCTTCTTTCCAGAAGCACCCAATTTGCTTCTCTTTTCTTTCGGCACATGAAAATATACAAGACTTCCAAAAATTCTAAAATAAGAAACATCAAGTTTCTTACCAGTGAAGACTTCTTCGAGAGTTTTGGAGTCCAATGTTGAATGTGGGCATCTATTTTGAACATACACAACGGTGTTGGCAGCCTCTCCCCACAGAAACTTTGGAAGACCTTGGTCATAAAGCATGGCATGGGCAGCTTCTAGAATGCATCTATTCTTCCTTTCAGCAACAACATTTTGTTCAGGTGTATACGCAGTAGTGGTCTTCCACTTAATGCCAGCTTCACTGCAATAATCATTGAATTCATTTGACTCATATTAGGTTCCATTACTGGTCCTCAAAATTTTGATCTTCTTTCCAGTTTGATTTTCAACCAAGGCCTTGAATATGCGGAACCATTTGAATACTTCGTTCTTTTTCTTCAAGAAGCATATCCATGTCTTGCGGGAGAAGTCATCTATAAAGGTGACGCAATATAGGCATCCTCCCAAGGATGTTATTGGCAACATACTAGACAGATCAGAATGAATCAGTTGTAGAATATCAAAAATCTTGGTGACACTTGAGGGGAATGGTCCCCTTGTATGCTTTCCTTCGGCACAACCTTGACATACACCTTCATGATCATCTTTGAAATCAGGCATACCTGTGACCACCTTCCTTGCTTCGGGAAGGGCTTTATAGTGAAGGTGTGCAAACCTCCAGTGCCATAGCTCAGATTGAAGAGTTGTGTTACATGTCATGGCTCCCAACAGACTTCCTCCAACTTGATAGAGTGTATCAACCCTGAAACCAAGAGTGAATGCTTCTTTGAAATTCCTCTTCCAAATGCATACCGTTCCATCGATGAATGCCACCTTCAGTCCTTTGTCTTCCATTCCCGAGATAGACACTAGATTCTTCTTCAAGTCAGGTACATACAACACATCTTGCAAACGAAGTACTTGACCTTGATTTAGATGAAGGGTCACAGTCCCTGTCCCTTTCACGGGATAGGTGGCACTGTCTCCAAGGATAATTTCCAAATTTGTATCATTTTCAATCAAATGAGAGAGGGCCTCTTTATATCCAGTGAAGTGCCTTGAGGAACCACTATCAATCAACCTGTCATCCAGGGTGTCGGGAGGAGATGCAGCAGAGAGGGCAGATATAAGAATATATTCATTTCTCTTGTTATCAACAACATTAGATTCATCATACTTAGAGTTCCCTGACCTCTTGAAAGGTTGACCATTTCCATTTCCATTTCGATCAGAGGGAGCCTTCCTCTTTCCTTTGAACCTATTGTTCCTTTGATTTCCATTCCCCCTGAAATTGTTGTAGTTGTTGTAGTCTTCATCTCAGAGAGTGTCCCTTTTATTAGGGCACTCTCTAGCATAGTGACCAAACTTGTACAATTGTAACAACTACCCTTCCTTCCCTTGGGACCCGCTCTTCCTTGATTTTGATTTCTCGGACCAGCATTGTCTCTTCTTTGCATAAGCAGTGAAGGCAGTAGGTTCACTTCCATTTCCATTTAAGGGTTCATCCTTGTCTCCTCTTGAGTGCATCTCGTCAACATCAAAATCGGGAATTATATTATTATTGAGAATAGTGGTATTGAATACATACCATGGTCGGGGAAGTCCTCCAAAAGCAATGAGAGTGAGCTCTCAGTCAGTTATGACCTCTCCAATAGCTAAGAGATCATTCTTGATTTCAGTGAGCCTCATGAAGTAGGATTGGATGGACTCTCCCTTGTCCATCTTGATGTTCTTCAACTTGTTCTTCAAAAAGAGAATTTGATTAGCATTGCTAGCCCTGAACATGCTAACCAACTTATCATACATCTCCTTAGAAGTGCCCAGCTCGGAGATATAAGCAACCAAGTGCTTGTAAATAGAATCCCTGATGATCTTCTTCGCCTTGTTTTCCCCTTTCTTGTACTTTGTTTTAGTGGCAGCTGGTGCATTTGATGAAGGCCCGGAAGATCTTTTGTGATACCCTATCTTTGAAATTTTTAACCATATTAGCAAATTAATGTGCTAACAATTTGCAAAGCAGATAGTAAAGGACTAAAATTTAGTTTCTAGAAGAATACCTAGAATCAATTGAAGGTGTCTGACCGTAAAAATTTAAGTAGATGTTCTATGCTTGATGCAACTTTACTTATCACTACAGCAATCACATAAAAAATCAAGTAAAACGCTGATAGAACATACCAGTGCATCTACAAAAGACAAACCAGGAAATGTAAAAATGGTGGTATGCTACTTAAGGTCAACATGATGCTTCAACTAACAAAGTCTCCTTGGTCACCCAACCCAAAGAAGTGTCACAACAACCTCAAAACAACTTCACACGATCAACTCAAAGTCAACCCCTGCGTAAAAGTCAATGCCGCCTAATGGCGTTAACGGCATATAAAATAAAGAAGCAACAAGTAAAAGTCAATGCAGCACGGTCTACGGTCAACCTTTGACCTCGGTTCTTGTGCAAAAATGTACGGCCTTCCAAAATCGAAGTCTCCACCAAAAATCAGCTCCTTTGGACCGTGCGTTGACCAAAGTCAACGCTGGTCAAACTTATGTGGAAACCCTAGCTGCAGCGGCTTCTTCTTTGTCCTTCTTTCCCACATGTGAACTGAAACTGCATCCAAGGAGCTCGAACCAATCAGAAGAGGAGAGATGATGTGTGAGGATGAGATGAGTGAAATGTCCTCCAATGTTGACTCTATTTATATCAAAATTTGAGGTGTGTGACACATTTGCTGGGGGTGTAAAACCTTAAGGCCGACCTGCACATATTTTGAAAGTATTAAAAATAAATTCAAAATAAATGTTCTACTCATCGGATCAAGATGATCTTTAGATCAATCTTGCACCTCTCCGAAAGAGGAACCCAATAAAAATATTGTTGTCTTCATCTGAGCATCACAACATGGAGTTTGGACCTAGTTGTCCAATTTTAACACTCCCTCTCAACTAGGGAGAACTCCATCCACCTATGCAATCAAACATCGTGCGTCATCCCACCGTAACTTGCTTTGCTAGCCTCTTTATTTCAGAACAAAAGTGGGTCAGTCACAAAGATATCATTCTCGGCTGACAGATTCAGCAGAAAGGTCTGAAACCTCTATAGGACTCACAAAGAGTCTCATGCCAACCCGAAGTTGGTTTCTCTGACCCGAAGTCAGTAGGAGGTCTGAAACCTCACTAGGACTCAAGAGAGTCATATACTAACCCGAAGTTAGTTTCACTGGCCTGAAGTCAGTTGGAGGTTCGAAACCTCACTAGGACTCAAGAGAGTCATATACTAACCCGAGGTTAGTTTCACTGACTGAAAGTCAATTGGAGGTCTGAAACCTCACTAGGACTTGATCCCAGATCAAGTGGTTGGACTGTGCCATCCTAGATAGAGAGTACGACAATCTTTGATGCGTCCATCAGTCTTTGCTACTATTCTCTAGCTTTTCCCTCCTCATTGGCCAAATGAGAGGTACTTCCCATGAGTCCGAAACTCAAATGGGTAGGATGCATACGGGGCACAGATAATGAGAGGTGAACCAACTCAATCATCACAACGGTGGGGAAGAAGCACACCAACAAGGTTCGGAAAGCCTAGCCATGTGGTTGCTTATAGCTCCGAGAAGCTATCCCCAAAGCCCCCCCAGAGCTCCCAGAGCTCATCGTCCAACAGGACCCTCAGAATAGGGTCATTCCACGATTCTAAGATTCTCACGGAAGGTTAGTAACATGACCTTCCCCAAGGGCATTGTGAGAATATCCGTGACCTGCTTATCAGTTCCTATATGATCGAGCCTTACGGCGCCTCGCTGTACCATATCCCGGATAAAGTGGTACCAACCATCAACATGCTTGGATCGATCGTGGAACCTGGGATTCTATGACAAACGAATCCCCCTCTGGTTATCACAAAGGATAACGGTGGCATCTAGCACATGCTCGAACAGCTCACTGAAGAGCTTTCGCAACCAAGTGACTTCACAATAGGCCATACATGCTGCAATGTATTCGGCCTCAGTGGTGCTCAAGGCTACCGACTTTCGTTTCTGGCCCGAAGCAGATCTATGTGCGAAGCAGCATCCAGATGTGCTCTTGCGATCCACCACACTGCCAGCCCAATTGGCATCAGTATATCCAAGGAGTGTCATGCTCCCAGCAGTGTATCTCAGCCCATGGTCTATCGTGCCCCAGAGATATCTCAAGAGTTTCTTGGCACCAACCCAGTGAATGTCATGATCAACCATGTGTTGACTCAAAGTGTTCACTGCAAAACATACGTCCGGACGAGTGTTCACTAAGAACATCAGGGCCCCTACAAGTTGATAATACTCAGTAGGATTTGCCAATACAGGCCCAGCAGCGCTGCCACTCAACTTCTTAACGTTGAGCTCCATCAGTGTCGACACGGACTTACAATCCACCATACTAAATCTTTCCAAAAGCTTCACAATGTATTTTCCTTGAGAAAGGAAAATCCCGCATGGTCTCTGCCAGACCTCCAAGCCTAGGAAGTAGTGCATTAGTCCTAGGTCTTTCATCTCAAACTCAGCAGCGAGCTCCCTCTTGCACTGATGAATGAGAGGGTCAGCACCTGTTAGGAAGAATTCGTCAACGTACAGCACCAGAATGAGAGGCTTCTCTCTATCAACCTTGAAGTAAAGGTTTGGATCAGCATTACTACGAGTGAAGCTTCATGAGGTAGCTATCTATCCTCTCGTACCAAGCTCTGGGTGCTTGCTTCAACCCATAAAGGGCTTTCTTCAACCTACAGACATGGGTGTCCCGATCCTGGACTTCGAACCCCAAAGGTTGCTCTACATACACCTCTTCCTTTATCGCACCATGCAGAAATGCGGTCTTTACATCCATCTGATGAAGACTCCATCCTTGCATAGCAGCAAGGGCTATGATAGATCGAATGGTGGTCACAGGTGCAAATATGTCATCATAGTCTATGCCTTCTTTTTGAGAGAAGCCACGGGCAACGAATCTTGCCTTGAACTTTTCAGCACTTCCATCAGATCCATGCTTGATCTTGTAGAGCCATTTCGAGGTGACAACTACTTTGTCCTCCGGTCTTGGAACCACATCCCAGACATCATTCTTCATTATGGACTCATACTCTTCGTGCATAGCATCCTTCCAGACTTGATGCTTTACGGCTTCCTCAAAAATATCCAGGCTCAGATTGTACAATAGTACTCATGGCTGCTAGATACCCTTGGTATCTACTCAGCTTCTTGCTTTCACGGAATGTCCCCCTTTGGGCCATATGTCCCTCAGCATCCTCGAGAGTGTCCCTGAGCCATGATGGTCTCTTTCCTAGTGAAGGAGGTGGAGCAATCGGGTCCATTGGTCCTTCAACATCAAGCATCGTCTCATCCTTCGGTTCCTCTTGATTTCCAGGCCTTGCTTCATGATCTTCCTCGGATCTCAGAAGATTGACTACTTTCCTCAGGGAAGCATCTTCATCAAAGGTGACATCGTGGCATATCTCCACTTTCCTTTGACCAGGCACATAGAATCTATAGGCCTTCGAAGTTTCGCTGTAGCCCACAAACATTGTGGTCTCCCTCTTGATGCTAGCTCCTCTACAAAAGTTCTTGAACTCGTTCGACTCATATTCAGTGCCATTATCGGTCTGTCGGATAGCATCTCATGTCATTGCTCCCAGTGGACTTCCTCCAACCTGGTAGAGTGTATCAATTCTAGACCCAAATGTGATAGCTTCCTTGAAGCTCTTCTTCCACATGCGCACCTTTCCATTAGTGAATGCCACATTGAAACCTTTGTCTTCCATGGCCGATATAGACACAAGGTTCTTCTTCAAATTAGGTACATAGAGTACATCCTACAAGCGGAGGACTTGACCTTGAGATAAGTGGAGGGTCACAGTCCCTGTCCCTTTCACGGGATATGTGGCATTATCTCCAAGGATAATTTCCAGATTAGTATCCTTCTCAACCATATCAAAAAGTGCTTCCTTGAACCTGGTGATGTGCCTTGAGGCACCACTATCTATCAACCAGACATCCATAGTGTCGAGTGGAGATGCAGCAGAGAGGGCAGATACAAGAATGAATTCATTTCTTTTATCAACAACATTTGATTCCTCATACTTGGAGTTCCTTGACCTTTTGAAAGGTGGACCATTTCCGCCGAAGGGAGCCTTCCTCTTTCTCTTGAACCTGTTGTTCCTTTGATTTCCATTCCTCCGGTTGTTGTTGTTGTCATCACCATCAGGAGAATCCTTCTTGAAAGGGCATTCTCTAGCATAGTGACCTAGCCTATGACAAGTGTAACACTTGCCCTTCTTTCCTTGGGCCCCTACTCTTCCTTTGTTCTTTGGACCACCAAAGTTCTTCTTTCTAGAATGAGCAGCGTAGGCAGCATTTCCTTCATTTTCATACTCCTTCATCCTTGTCTCTTCTTGTACGCATCTCGATAGTACTTCGTCAAAGTCAGGTATCACATTATTATTGAGAATGGTAGTGTTGAACACATGCCATTCGGATGGGAGCCCTCCAAGTGCAGTGAGTACCATCTCTCGATCAACTATTGTCTCCCCAATAGCCAGCAGATTGTTCCTGATCTCGGTCAGCTTCAGAAAGTATGATTGGACAGACTCATCCCTGCCTTTCTTCAGATTCTTCAATTGATTCTTGAAGAATAGCACTTGATTTTCATTGTTGGCCTTGAACATGAGGATCAATTTATCATACATCTCTTTGGATGTGCCTAGCTCAAAGATGTAGGCCACCAAACTCTTATGAATGGATTCCCTGATCATCAGCTTTGCTTTGATCTCCCCCTTCTTGTACTTTGTTTTGGCAGCAGCAGTAGCAGTGGATGGAGGTTCTTGGATTTTACCCTGCACATAGTCCATGACATCTTGGTCTTCCAATTTAAGATCCAATATCATCTTCCAAGCATGGAAGTCATCCTTCCCAATCAATTTGTCATCCTCCTTGAAGCCATAGTTTGTGGAACCCATTTTCTTCTTCGGTGATTGCAACAAATAGGGCTTGTCTTCACCTCAGCTCTGATACCATGTAAATTTATTTAGATGTTCTATGCTTGATGCAACTTTCCTTATCACTACAACAATCACATAAACAATCAAGTAAAATGCTGATAGAACATACCAGTGGATCTACATAAGACAAACAAGAAACATAAAATTGTGGTGGTGCGTTATGGCGGTCAACATGATGCTTCAACCAGCAAAGTCTCCTTGGTCAACCAACCCAGCGTGTGTCACAACAACCCTCAAAACAGTCACATGGTCAACTCAAAGTCAACCCCAGAAAAGTCAACGCTGCCCCAACGACAGCAACAGCAGCAACACTAGTAGCAACGGCAGCAACACCAACAGCAACAACAACAACACTAGCAACAACAGCAGCAACGACAACAACAACAACAGCAACGACAACAACAGCAACAACAACAAGTAAAAGTCAATGCAACACAGTCTATGGTCAACCTTTGACCTCGGTTCTTGTGCCAAAATGTACGACCTTCCAAAATTGAAGTCTCCACCAAAAATCAACTCCTTTGGACCATGCATTGACCAAAGTCAACGCTGGTCAAACTTGCGTGGAAACCCTAGCTGCAGCAGCTTCCTCTTTGTCCTTCTTTCCCACGTGTGAATTGAAAATGCCTCCAAGGAGCTCGAACCAATCAGAAGAGGAGAGATGATGTGTGAGGATGAGATGAGTGAAATGTCCTCCAACGTTGACTCTATTTATATCAATCACTGAGGTGTGTGACACATTTTCTGGGGGTGTAAAACCTTAAGGCTGACCTGCACATATTTTGAAAGTATTAAAAATAAATTCAAAATAAATGTTCTGCTCATCGGATCAAGATGATCTTTAGATCGATCTTGCACCTCTTTGAAAGAGGAACCCAATAAAAATATTGGCATCTTCATCTGAGCATCACAACATAGAGTTTGGACCTAGTTGTCCAATTTTAATAGGCAGGTTATTCATTGCTTGAGATACCAAACCAACCTTTACCTCCCAACCTATATAGGGTCTACATGTACGGTCCCCGAGATCCGGAGAACGGATCCTGCGGCCTCGTGCCCCGAGAATTTCAAGAACAATCAAGCTATATGTTTCCCTTAAGTGGCTCCTCTATAAATTTCTTACTCAATGCCTCAACAGTTCTCAAAATTCCCCCCTTCTCTATGCCTTACCCTTCTTATAAGCTACGTTCTACCACCACCTCCTCCTTTCCTAGGTTTGGTGTCTCACGCACCTTCCGACACGCGGAGTAGTATCTTAGTCATTTTTCTCTCGCGACTTTCAAAGGCGGTCTCAAACAACCTTATTTATAATGTTTTGCCTTAAATTTTTTTCATACTTTTATCTAAGCTTATACTTTAAGTTAGAATGTTTTAATTTAATTTCTATTTTTTATTATTATTTAATCTTATACTTTAATTAAAATATTATAGTTTAATTCATATTTATATTTTTAATAAATTTCACTAGTTTTTAATGTTTTAATCCATTTATAATTATAATTTATTTTTAATTTATTTTTGAATATCTTTTATTATATATATAGGTATATAAAAGTGGTACTATATCCAAAGTCCTACTTGATATATTTATAATATTTAGGTGAATTAATAGGAATTTATTTTGATAATCGATTCATCAAACTAAACTTAGACAATTTCCATATCGGTCAGTATGTATACTAGTGCATTACATGCGGTTTTTGCATATGTAGTATCATATGGATGTCCCGGTATGTATGCTAATATTTATATTCACATTAGTTTGTATTTGTAGGTGGGTCATTACATCTCTTTCCACCTTTTGTAATCCATAACATCTTGTTCCTCCAATGTCAAATCCAAGGACATTTTCCAAGCATGATAATCAAACTTATCATTGAGCTTGTCATTAGATTTGAAGTATGATGAGGAAGCCATTGACCTTGGTCCTTAGCTATTCAACTTTCAGTGATTGCTCTTCTCACTCTTGCTTGGGCTTTGTCTCCATCTCAGCTTTGAAACCATGTTAATTTTAGTTAACCATGGTATGTTATATGCTTAGAGCAATTTACTTCAATCTTTCTTATTAGCCCAATTCAATTTGTTGTTTAACAATCACATTATGTTAATTTTGGGCAACTGGGTCCAAACTCCATGTTGTACTGCTCAGATGATAATGCCAATATTTTTATTGGATTCCTCTTTCAGAGAGGTGCAAGATTGATCTAAAGATCATCTTGAACGGATGAGTAGAACATTTATTTTGAATTTATTCCACTTATGTGCAAGGTCGGCCATAATTGTAATGTAGGCTTGGAGCCCCAACAGATGTGTCACACACCCTCACAGATGGATATATATATATTGGACAAGACTTGGAGTTCCTTTCATCATCCACTCATCACACACTTCTCTCTTGTGTCTGATTGGTTCGATCATCATTTGGAGGCTTTTCTTCTCACACGTGTGGAACAACAGCTAGGGTTTTCTGTTCGGATCTGTCTAGGGTTTCAACGTAGGTTTGACCAGCATTGACTTTGGTCAACGCTTGACCATTTGACCTCAAACCTTCACCAAAATCCTGATTTTTGAAGGCCACATTCATTGGCACAAAAATTGAGGCTAGATATTGACCTTTGACCCGCTGCGTTGACTTTTTGCAGTTGCTGTTCTATGTTGACCGTTCACTGGACACCGTTGACTTTTGTTGACTTTGGGTTGACTTTTGTGGAGCTGTCTTGAGGGTTGTGTGACACTTCTGGTTGGCTGACCATGAGGAGACTTTGCTGGTTGAAGCATCTTGTTGACTGCCGTAACGCATCACAACACATATATTTCGCTGATCAAGTTAAGTGTATCTTTGGCTTGTCTTCCATCGATTTATTGGTATGTTCTATCAACATTTTACTTTCATGTTTATGTGATTGCTATTTGGTATCGAGTTTGAAGTAAAGTTGCATCAAGCATAGAACATCTTCAAAAATTTACATGGTATCGGAGCTAAGGTGAAGACAAAGCCCAAGTTTGTGTTAAGAGCAATCACCGAAGAAGTAGCATTTGTCAAGGACCCATGGGTACCTCAAATTATAATGGCTTTAAAGCTGATTATAAGTTCATTGGCAAGTCTGACTATCATGCTTGGAAGATGTCTTTGGACTTGGTCTTGGAAGATCAAGAGGTCATGGACTATGTGCAGGGAAAAATCCAAGAGCCTCCATCATCTGCACCTGCTACCACAAAATCGAAGTATAGAAAAGGGGAAATCAAAGCTAAGTTGATTATTCGGGATTTCATCCACAAAAATCTTGTTGCTTACATCTCTGAGCTAGGAACATCTAAGGAGATGTATGACAAGTTGGTCAATATGTTCAAGGCTAACAATGCAAATCAAGTTCTTTTCTTTAAGAACCAATTGAAGAATCTCAAGAAAGGCGAGGATGAATCCGTTCAATCCTATTTTTTGAAGTTGACCGAAATTAGGAATAACCTTCTCGCCATTGGGGAAACAATAGCTGATCGAGAAATGGTTCTCATTGCACTTGGAGGTCTCCCCTCTGAATGGCATGTATTCATTACTACCATTCTCAATAATAATGTGATTCCTGATTTTGATGAAGTATTGTCGAGATGCACTCAAGAGGAGACAAGAATGATGGAATATGAAAATGAACGGAATGCTGCCTTCACCGCTCATGTTAAGAAGAATAACAATAGTGGTCCGAGGAACCATGGAAGAGCAGGGGCCAAAGGAAAGAAAGGAAGATGTTACACATGTAATAAGTTTGGCCACTATGCTAGAGAATGCCCTAATAGAAGGAATTGTCCAGGGGATGATGACAACAACAATAGGGGGATGACAATCAAAGGAACAACAGGTTCAAAGGAAAGAGGAAGGCTTCCTCTGGTCGAAATGGAAATGGGCAATCTTTCAAAAGGTCAAGAAATTCCAGGTATGACGAATGTAAGGTTGTTGAAAATAAAATAAATGAATTCATTCTTGTATCTGCCCTCTCTGCTGCATATCCACCCGACACCTTGGATGTCTAGTTGATTGATAGTGGTGCTTCAAGGCACCTCACTCGGTTTAAAGAAGCTCTCTATGATTTGATTGAGAAGGATACTAATATGCAAATTATCCTTGGCAATAATGCCACCTATCCCGTGAAAGGTACAGGGATTGTGACCCTCCATTTATCTCAAGGTCAAGTCCTTTGTTTGCAAGATGTATTGTACTTGATTTGAAGAACCTTGTGTCTATTTCAGCCATGGAAGACAAAGGTTTCAAGGTGGCATTCGTCGATGGAAAGGTACGCATCTGGAAGAAGAGTTTCAAGGAAGCTCTCCCTATTGGCTTTAGAGTTGATACACTCTACCAGGTTGGAGGAATTCCATTGGGGGCTATGACATGTGATACAATTCATCAAACCAAATTATGGCACCGGAGGTTTGGACACCTTCATTACAAAGCCCTTCCCGAAGCAAGGAAGGTGGTGACAGGGATGCCTGAATTCAAAAATGATCATGAAGGTTGTGCTGAAAAAGAAGTGGAGATATGCCACGATGTCACCGTCGATGAAGATGCTTCTCTCAGGAAAGTGATGAATCTTTCGAGCTCTGAGGAAGACCATGATGTAAGATCAGGGAAGCAAGAAGAGTCGAAGGATGAGATGATGCCCAATGTTGAAGGACCAATGGACCCTATTGATTCACCTCCTTCACTGAAGAAAAGACACTCATGGCTCCAGAATACTCTCAA
This sequence comes from Pinus albicaulis, assembly GCA_034641835.2. NCBI lineage: Eukaryota > Viridiplantae > Streptophyta > Pinopsida > Pinales > Pinaceae > Pinus > Pinus albicaulis. Next base: position 881,874,613 of record CM076574.1, read on the forward strand.
AGATGCCGAGAGACATATTGCCCCAAGGGGGACATTCCGTGAAAGCAAGAAGCCGAATAGATACCAAGGGTATCTAGCAGCCATGAGTACAATCATACAATCTGAGCCCAGATCATTTGAAGTAGTTGTAAAGCATCAAGTATGGAAGGATGCTATGCACGAAGAGTACGAGTCCATTATGAAGAATGATGTATGGGATGTGGTTCTGAGACTGCAAGACAAAGTTGTTGTCACCACGAAATGGCTCTATAAGATCAAGCATGGATCTGATGGTAGTGCTGAAGATTTCAAGGCAAGATTCGTTGCCCGAGGCTTCTCTCAAAAGAAAGGCATAGACTATGATGATATATTTGCACCTGTGGCCTGCTATACCACCATCTGATCTATTATTGCCCTTGTTGCTACGTTGTGGCCCGCTATACCACCATTTGATCTATTATTGCCCCTGCTGCTACGTAAGGATGGAGTCTTCATCAGATGGATGTGAAGACCGCTTTTCTGCATGGTTCGATAAAGGAAGAGGTGTATGTGGAGCAACCTCTGGGGTTCGAAGTCCAGGATAGAGACTCTCATGTATGTAGGTTGAAGAAAGCCCTCTATGGGTTGAAGCAAGCCCCCAGGGCTTGCTACGAGAGGATAGATAGCTACTTGATGAAACTGGGCTTCACTCAAAGTAATGCTGATCTGAACCTTTACTTCAAGGTTGATAAAGAAAAGCCTCTCATTTTGGTTCTCTATGTGGACAATCTCTTCCTGACAGGTGCTGACCCTCTCATTCATCAATGTAAGAGGGAGCTCGCTTCCGTGTTCGAGATGAAAGACCTAGGACTGATGCATTACTTCCTAGGCTTGGAGGTCTGGCAGAGACCTGGCGAGATTTTCTTCTCTCAAGGAAGATACATTATGAAGCTACTGGAGAGATTTGGTATGATGGACTGTAAGTCCGTGTCGACACCGATGGAGCTTAACTTTAAGAAGTTGAATGGAAACGTTGATGGGCCCGTGCTAGCAAATCCTACTGAGTATTGACAACTCGTAGGGGCCCTAATGTTCTTAGTGAACACTCGTCCGAACATATGTTTTGCAGTGAACACTGTGAGTCAACACATGGTTCATCTTCATAACATTCACTAGGTTGGTGCCAAGAATCTCTTGAGATATCTCTAGGGCACGATAAACCATGGGCTGAGATACACTGCTGGGAGTTTGAGACTCCATGGATATATTGATGCCAATTGGGCTGGCAGTGTGGTGGATTGCAAGAGCACATCTGGATGCTGCTTCACACTTGGTTCTGCTTCAATATCGTGGATGAGTAGGAAGCAGAAGTCGATGGCTTTGAGCACCGCTGAGGCCGAATACATTGCAGTGTGTATGGCCTGTTGTGAAGCTATTTGGTTGCGAAAGCTCTTCAGTGAGTTGTTTGGGCATGTGCTAGATACCACCATTATCCTTTGTGATAACCAGAGTGGGATTCGTTTGTCAGAGAATCCCGTGTTCCGCGATCGATCCAAGCATATTGATATTAGGTACCATTTTATCCAGGATATGGTACAACGCGGCATCGTAAGGCTTGGTCATATAGGAATTGATGAGCAGGTCGCGGATATTCTCACAAAGCCCTTGGGGAAGGTCAAGTTCTTAACCTTCCGTGAGAATCTTGGAATCGTGGAACGACCCTATTCGAAGAGTCCTATTGGACGATGAGCTCTGGAAGCTCCAAGGGGGCTTTGGGGATAGCTTCTTGGAGCTATAAACAACCATAGGGCTAGGCTTACCGAACCTTGTTGGTTTTCTTCCGCCCCACTGTGATGATATTGACTTGGTTTACCTCTCTTTGATCTGTGCCCTGTATGCATCCTACCCATGGAGTACCAGACTCATGGGAAGTACCTCTCATCTTGGCCAATGAGGTGGGAAATGTGAATAGAGACTGATAGCAAGACCGATGGACGCATCGGAGATTGCCGTACTCTTTATGTCTAGGATGGCACATGTCCAACCACTTGGTCTAGGATCAAGTCTAGTGAGGTTTCGGACCTCCAACTGACTTTGGGTCAGTTAAACTAACTTCGAGTTAGTATGAGACTCCTTTGAGTCCTATAGAGGTTTCAGACCTCTGAGCTGACTTCGGGCCAGTCGGGAGTGATGTCTTTGTGACTCACCATTTGAAATAAAGACGCTGGCAAAGCAAGTTACGGCAAGATGACGCACGATGTTTGGATGGCACAGGTGGATGGAGTTCTCCCTAGTTGAGAGGGAGTGCTAATTTTGGGCAACTAGGTCCAAACTCCATGTTGTACTGCTCAGATGATGATGCCAATATTTTTATTGTATTCCTCTTTCGAAGAGGTGCAAGATTGATCTAAAGATCATCTTGATCGGATGAGAAAAATATTTATTTTGAATTTATTCCACTTATCTGCAAGGTCAGACAAAATTGTAATGTAGGCTTGGAGCCCCAACAAATGTGTCACACACCCTCATAGATGGATATAAATTGGACAAACTTAGAGGTCATTTCATCATCCACTCATCACACACTTCTCTAGAGTGTACGATTGGTTCGATCATCTTTTGGAGGCTTTTCTTCTCACACGTGTGGAATAGCATCTAGGGTTTTACGTACGGATCTGTCTAAGGGTTTGGTATGGAGTTTTGACCGAGTGTTGACTTTGGTCGCCAGCTTGGTCCCATTTGACCTCAAACTCCACCAAACCTGATTCTTGATTAGCATTCCTTGGCACAAGCGATAAACGTTTTGACCCCAACGATGCATTGACTTTTTGTTGTTGTTGTTGATTGGCTGTTGACTAGACAACTTTGACCCTTGCACGATGCATTGACTTTTTGTTGCTGCTGTTTTGCATTGACCGTTGACTGGACAACGCTGACTTTGGGTTGACTTTTGTGGAGCTGTCTTGAGGGTTGTGTGACACTTTTGGTTGGCTGATTGTGAGGAGACTTTGCTGGTTGAAGCATCTTGTTGACCGCCGTAACGCACCACAACACATATATTTTGGTGATTAAGTTAAGTGTATTTTTTGGCTTGTCTTCCGTCGATCTATTGGTATGTTCTATCAGCATTTTACTTTCATGTTTATGTGATTGCTATTCCTCATAGACCAGAGGTTTGATAATTTGCATCAAGCATAGAACATCTTCAAAAAGAGGAATTACACATTAACATTGACAATAAATGTTGATAGAACATAAATAAATAACCAGAAGACAAGCCAAAACAAGACACAATAATTTAGCGGATGCCAGGGAAAAACCCCAATGTGGGGAAAACCCTTTGATCAAATCTTATTATTCTTCAAATTCAGCAGAGAGAGAAAGTACAATTTTCAGCAGTCAACAGGATGCCCTATCCAGCAAAGTCAACGCTCGTCAAACCAGCAAGATGTCTCGATCAAATCCAATCAAAATCGGCCTCATGAAACAGTTAAATTCAACACAAAACAGTTCGCAATTCCTCAGGCAAACCTGGTCAATGTTACAGTCAAACTTCGATCAAATCTGCAATCAACGTTGTGGTCAACACAGCATCAAATCAACTTGGAATTCTTCGATTACTGTGCCACCAAATTCGGCCTCCCAAAATCAAAATCTGTCCCAAAAATCTAAGTCAAATGATGTGAGTTGACCCAAGGTCAACATTGGTCAACGCTGCAACAGAAACCCTTGAAACAATCCGAAAACTTCAGCGACCCTTTCACATGTGCGAAGGAGAGAGAATGTCTCCTAAGGTTGTACGAACCAATCAGAAGAGATAGAATATGTGAGGAGATAATGTCCAAAATGAGGATTTTGTCTCTCCTATTTATATCCATTAATGAGGGTGTGTGACACATCTTTTGGGGCTTGTGAGCCTAGATTACAATTATGGTTGACCTTGACAAATTGCACGATGTGAAAAATAAATTCAAATCCAACTTCTTCTCATCCAAACAAGATCTTTAGATCAATCTTGCACCTCTCCAAAGAGGAATCCAACAAAAATATCATCTCCATCATATGAGCAATGCAAGTGGAGTTTATGCTAGTTGCCAAATTTAACACTTCTTTTCACGAGATGATAACCTTACGACAACAACTTCGACCCGAACTTCGACCTTGCAACAACGAAATTGATCATCGCGCGACGGATCCTCGACCTTGAAACGGTAGAAAATTCGACCCTAGATGCGGCGAGAAACTTCAACCTTGATGCGGCGAAACCCGACCTTGATACGGCATTAACCGACCTTGATGCAACATCAGAAATTTTGATCTTGATATAGTAGCCCAGTAAATTCACACGAGTGAGAGAGAGATTACCCAAAAACTTTGATCTTGTCCTTTTCTGCAATTCTTCTTCTTCTTCGTACTTTACTACTTCCTCTTCTTGGATATTAAACTTGTGTGTGTTTGTCTCCTTCAAATGAATCAAACTTCTTTTTATTTATAGCCTCTGCTGGGATTCGAATTACCCTTATGTAGGCTGACTTGATCAGGTAAGGGCTGACTTGGTGTGGAGGTGACAAATGACTTATTTGACTCAATAGTAATTCTTTTTACATGATTCAAAAGCCCAAGAAGGGTCTCATAAAATGGATAATGACTCTAGTGACTTAATATAAAACCTAGAAGTCCTCAATGGGGACTTTGACCTAAAACATAATGTCCCAAGCATGAAACCCATGCTTTAATAAGTCATAATAATAATAATAATTTTTCTTTCTTTTGATATTATGACTCAAATACAATTAGGAAGATTGAACCTAGTTACATTCTTCAACATTCAAAAGCTGCTAGCAACACTGTTTGGTCAGAAGATGGAGACGGCCATTATCCACAGTGATAATCAAAGATGCGTCAAGCTATCTAAGAATCCAGTATTTCATGATAGGTCGAAACACATCGACATCGAATACCATTCATTGGGAATTGTGTACAACATGGACATATTTAACTATAATATGTACTCTAGCGGATCACTTGGTGGCAAACATTCTGACAAAGAACTTGAATAAAGGAAAAATTGTTTTCTTCAGGGACAAGTTTCGTGTTCTGGAGAAAACCTTCCTTGCTAAAAGGGAGTGTTAGAACAGTGTAGCTCAGACAGGTGTTAAAGTCTTGGGCACAGACTTCTAAAAACAAATTTGGTTCAAGAAACTCCTAGGGATAGACCAACCCTTCTTCCATGAATATCAGACCCTAAGGCACCTTGCTGGTCTTTTCCTGGGCCTGAGATAACTCGGTATAGTCAGTATATCAATGGGCTTCAGCCGTCTTTCTCAATGTAAAACAAGCCTCCTTGGTCTCCTTGAAACAGCAAACAATAGAAACTCCTCCTTCCTAAGACAGAGACAAAACCATCTTCAATTGATCCTTTCTTGTTAGGTTGAGGTATCCTGCCCTAAACTAGGGCTACAAAACTTGGACTTTCAATCAAGACTGTTCTTTCACCATAGTTTTAATACCATGTTGACTTTTCAATACCTTCTAATTTGATAATTACTTCTAATGATTTCTTAATTTAATCCTTCTTGTGTTCAAATTTATCATTAAGCAATTACACTGAAGATCTCAACAATAGAAACAATAATGATAGAAGGATCATAAATAGATGGCCAAACACGAGACACAAATTTCTACCCTGGGAAAACACTCTTCTAGGGAAAAACCCAAAAACCTTTTCTTAGAGAAATTGTCCAATTCAACAAGAGATACAATCTGATTTTTCCAGTGAAATAAAGTCCAACTGCCTAGCAAACAAGCCCACGTCAAACCTGGTCAAACTAAGAAATTTCGGCCTCTTGAAATTTCGACCTCCTGCACCTTCCTCAGAATTCGAACTGCTGCCCAGAAAGATATAGGGAAAACTTCAGCCTACTCCCACACATGTGAAGTCAAACAGAGTCAAAAAAGAGATACAATGCTTGGTCAATGCTTGGACTAGTCTGGTCAAACTTCGAGTTGTTTCTCTCCTTTCTCCTTCACGTATATGAACAGAAGATATGACACTTGATTGAACCAAATTGGTCATTTGAGGAGGATGAGTAGCATATATATAGTCATCTCATGAGCCCGAACAGGTGTGACAAGTAGGCTGCCCGACTTGACTTTGTGCAGATAAATAATTTAAATTTCAAAAATTTAATTTCCCTATTTTGAAGTGCACTTGAAATACAATTCATATTTATCATTTATTTTGATTTTGGAGGGCTAAAATAAATTATGAAGACCAACCATAGCTATAAAAATTCAACACTCCCTCTTAGCTAGGGAGGTATTCATAACAACTTCTTCAGATGATTTCAATGTTGAAAAATTTCTCCATCCTAAGAAAAGGTTGAGAAATCTTTCCATGTTGATGAATCCATCCCCCTTTCTATTATGGAACCATGCAGAAAGCATCCTACATTAGCATCATGCTCAAGAAGTCGTCACTTAGAGCAAAGTCACCAATTATCCAAGTCGTCAATTAGGACCTGGTCAACACCAGTGACCTATGGTGAAACCCTGGGCTATTACCATTCCTACATACCAATTGAATGGCAACATACCCGCCCGATGCTAAAAGCACTCACTCTACCCATTAGCCAAGTACCTCTTGGCAATTTGGGGGAGCACTCTGGGCCTTGATGCTCTTTGGGCTATACTCCCCGTTGGGGTCCTATAATATAGGGATGAAAGTGTAATTGTCGGCTATTCATTTTTGGGGTTTGCTTGCAATATTTAGCCTATGAATTCACCAAGTATCATAGTCTAAGGGGTTTGTTGTGTGCAAAGGGTCAAAATAGTCAAAGTGATTGTAAATATGTGTGTCATAAAAGAGTCTATTAACCCTAATTCGAATTTGTAAAGTCTAAAAAGTCCATGAGGGTTCATGTCATGAGGGATTTTCTCGTCATAAGTGAGTTATGGGGGTCATGTAAGCTATGTGAATCAGTTAGAGTTAGTGATGAAATGAGTTAGTGTCATGTTTTTCTCATGATTGTAAAAATACCATCATGACATCTCAATTTCATCATTTAAATTTACCATTATGACATGAGAGAGGGGCTTTGTGGTGGCATAAAACTCAAATATCTTTGGGCCACCCCTCATTCTCCCTCGGTTGTGATCCATTCGAGCTATGGAAGCCGGTGTCCAAGTGCGAAGAGTTTAGGACAACCAGAAGAAGGTTTGAAGCTTGTGGGATGTAAGGTTCCATACACAGCAATTTAGTTTGAGGAATGTTAATCTAAGCATATATTTCAGCAGTAACACATTTTAATGAAAATCAGCAGTAAAATTTAGTTGAGAAACTATTCTATACATAAAAGAAATACCTGGAACACAGCAGATGATTTAATGGTGGCACTCCTCAGGCACTCCTCCTGTGACGCTGTGGACAGATTGAACAGATCACCAAAACAATATAATCCTCCCAACCAATCTAGGAACAATCCTAGACCCAGAAGATCACTCTTCTGCCCCCGTGCCCAGAATCCCGAGAACGGTGAAACTCCCTTCCAGAACTCTTCGTATCCTTCAATCCTTTTGTTGGCCAGAATGCAGAATTTTCCTCCTTCAAAATAAAACCGTCCCCTTCCTCCTTCACATCCTCCCCCTTATATCAATTTCTCCACCGCCCTCAACTCCCATAGATATTATCACATTTATGAGGGTCTGCAAACATTTAAGGAGATATTATCTTCATTTAAGGAGACATTTAATTTAGAGATAAGGTTTTGGGGTAAAGTGCATTAAATATCCCCACTGAGTCCTGATCTAGTTACGTAGATGTGATGACTTTATGGAAAGCTTAACTTGTATTATGTTTGTTTTAAACTTAATTAATTTGACTTAATTAAATTATTTTATTTATAAATTAGGAATGGGTGTGATGGCTTTATCTAAAGCTTAACTTGTATTATGTTTGTTTTTATCTTAATTAATTTGCCTTAATTAATTATATTATTTTATTTATCAATTAGGAATGGGTCGTTACATACTTCCTCCCTTCAGAAAAACTTCGTCCCGAAGTTAGGATTTCATATACTCATATCGATAATTATGTTTTTAGAGGTTAGGGCAGATGTGAGAATATTTGTATTTTAAGATTGAATTCCGTCTGAAGTTGTAGGTTCTCCTTTTCTTCTTCTCTTCTCAACCACCTCTACAGACTATTCTAAAATCCTCCCATCCTTCCTAATCTCTTCCACTCCCATCCTATCCGTCCTCTACAAGAATATGACACGGCATCAGTTTTACTAATCCATTCACAGACCTTAAGGATATCAACGTCGATTACATCGACCTGATATGCTTGTAGGCATCCGGCAGTCATCATCACACGTCTAGGGGAGCGTGACTCATACAGTGCTCCCATGACTCTAGGTATTGGAGGATAAACAGTGGGCAACACCTCCACCCCTCCTAGTAGAATCAGGGTCAACACCCTATCATGGAATCACATGGAGTCTCAACATTCTGGGGATTCTGTCATCACGTCTATTGTTTCGGTAACCTGTGTTCTGCGAAATAATCACTGGTACACAATCTGCAATGTAAACACTCGTACACATATTACAGCATATGCATCTATATTGTTCATAACCAATTGTTACCCATATAACAACCTCTACATATTCAAAATACTTTGATATTTATGATATCAATCCTAGAACTTATATATATAAAAAGAAAATTTGTTCACATAGGTATCAATATGTCCAATAAAATTTCTCATTTCAGACACTGCTTCTGTTTAGTTCATACATGTTCTATTTATGATGCATTGCTTTAACCATTTTCAATCTGTATACCAATATGTTTCACTTTTCATATTCAAAATGTAGTTACTCTTCTATTTCCTTTCTTTTGATCATATTTGAAATGTAATGAAATTCATCAACAGATAGTTTCATCTATAATATTTAATCTATGATTTCATATTCTTGCAATGTTAATTTAAATGACACCTCGCACATCGGTGTCCATGCACCAGTAAATTCTAAACAAATAGCATATATCTTGTATCAGTGAAGTGAAGTAGCATTTTATCTTTATGGGTATCCATGTACCAGTAAAGTAAAACTCATCTTTACATAGTGTTTCAAAATTTCAAGTATCAAAATAGAGCAGTTATATACATAAAAGTTTTCAGTTCTCAAAATTTTAGCATAAGCTGGGGTAATTCTGGCAAAAAGTCTCAGCATCCTCCCAAGTCGCTGATCCAGGACTATACTTGTCCCACTGGACTTTCACTTGGTCTATCCGGTGGTTCCTGAGCTGTCGAACCCTACGTTCCAGAATACGTAATGGTTCGACCGTTAGGGTTCCCTCGTCCGATACCTGCAGTTCCTTCCATTGAAGGTCATGAGATTTATCAGCAATATAGTGTCGTAAGGCAAATACATGAAATACATTATGAATTTTGTGCAGGTGGGGTGGCAGTGCAAGACGATAAGCGACAGGTCCAACTTTTTCCAGGACTTCAAATGGTCCTATAAACCGGGGGGATAATTTTGTCCCCCTCCCAAACCGAATGGTGCTCTTATTTGGTCTGATTCGGATGAAAACTTGATCTCCTACCACATAGCTTCTATCTGTCCTGTGAGTGTCCGCATAACTTTTTTGTCTATCCTGAGCCTCTTTTAACCGTTGTCTAATCAGTTTTACCTGATCCTCCATCTCTTGGATCAAGTCTGGTCCGACGATTATTCGATCTTCTAACCTGTCCCAACTCAACGGCGTTCTGCAAGGTCTTCCGTATAAAGCTTCAAATGGCGGCATCCCGATTGAACTGTGATAGCTATTGTTGTAAGCAAATTCTACCAAGGGTAAGTACTTTTCCTAGCGTGACTGTTGGTCCATAACATACATCCTTAGCATATCCTCGAGTACTTGATTTACCCTTTCTGTCTGTCCATCGGTCTCAGGATGATAGGCAGTACTCAAATTTAACTGAGTTCCCAAGGCCGACTGCATACAATTCCAGAACCTTGATGTGAACCGGGGATCTCTGTCGGATATGATTTTCTTAGGTACTCCATGAAATCTGATAATTTCATTTATGAATACCCGTGCTACATCAGCTACTTCATAAGTATCTCTTACTGGGATGAAATGGGCGCTTTTTGTTAATCTATCCACCACAACCAGAATGGCATTATGCTTTTGTTGCGTAAGAGGCAGCCCAACGATAAAATCCATAGAAATTATCTCCCATTTGGTCATAGGGATGTTGTGAGGTTGTAAGAGACCTGCTGGGTGACGATGATCAGCATTTACCTGTTGACATTCAAGACACCTAGCGACAAATTGGACAATGTCGTTTTTCATGCCTGACCAGAAGAAGAGTCTCTTAGTGTCAGCATACATCTTCTTTACCCCAGGATGTGCACAATATACTGCCCGGTGTGCTTCCTTCAAGATGGTGTTTCGGAGATCCCCACTATCTGGTATATACATCCTTCCGTGAAATCGTAGAATTCCGTCCTCTTCCAAATCATACCCTTCGAACTTAGGTTCCTTCGAATGGTTGCTTTCGAGCCCCGACCTTACTTTTAAGTACCAACTATCTCTTACAAGATGTTCAAGCACTTGATTTCTCAAGTTCACCCTGATAGGTATGAGGGAGAATATTCGAGGTCTTCTACTTAAAGCATCTGCTACAACATTCTCCTTCCCTTTGATATATGAAATCGCAAAATCGTATTCGCTTAGGAGTTCACTCCATCGTCTTTGTCTTGCATTCAAGTCTCTCTGGGTGAATAAATACTGCAAACTTTGGTGGTCACTTTTAAGCACAAAGTTTCTCCCCACCAAGTAATGTCTCCACATCTTTAAAGCTAAGACCACCGCGGCTAACTCCAAATCATGCGTAGCATAAAGTTCTTCATGGGTTTTTAATTTTCTCGAAGCGTATGCTATTACGCCTCCTTCCTGCATTAATACTGCGCCTAACCCTTGCTTAGATGCGTCGGTACACACAGTAAAATCTTTATCCATATCCGGTACTCGCAAAATCGGTGCACTAGTCAATAATCGTTTAAGTTCAGAAAAAGCTTTATCACACTCCTCAGTCCACTCAAACTTAACACCTTTGCGCTGGAGGTTTATGATTGGCTTTGCAATTTTGGAAAATCCCTCCACAAACCTTCGGTAGTAACCTGCTAAACCCATAAAACTACGCACTTCATGTGCATTCTTAGGTATCGGCCACTCCCTGATTGTATTTACCTTTTCAGGATCTACAGAGATTCCTTCGCCTGATATGATATGACCTAAGTAATGGATTTCTTTCTGAAAGAAAGCGCATTTGGATAATTTTCCATATAACTTGTGCTCTCTGAGACAAGATAACACTATCCGAAGATGCTCTTCATGCTCCTTCTCATTCTTAGAGTAAATGAGAATATCATCCAAGAAAACTTGTACAAATTTGTCGAGATATTTGCGGAGAACGCTATTCATAAGGTTCATGAAGACTGCAGGTGCATTGGTCAACCCAAATGGCACCACAATGAATTCATAATGCCCGAAACGAGTTCGGAATGCAGTCTTAGAAACATCGCTCTCACTAATCTTGAGTTGATGATAACCCGATCGCAGATCGATCTTTGAAAATACTGTAGCTCCTTTCATTTGATCGAAAAGGTCGTCAATGCGAGGCATTGGATACCTATTCTTTATCGTGGCTCGGTTCAAATCTCGATAGTCCACACACAGTCGTAATGAACCATCTTTCTTCTTGACAAAGATTACAGGAGCACCCCATGGTGAAACACTGGGTCGAATGTGCCCTACATCTAACAGTTCTTTTAGCTGTATTTGCAACTCTTGAAGTTCCGGGGCAGTCATTCGGTAAGGAGTTTTAGATATAGGTTCCGTACCAGGTTTCAATTCAATGGTGAGGTCTAGCTCTCTCCTAGGAGGCAGTCCAGGTAGTTCTTTTGGAAAAACATCCGGAAATTCTGATAGAATCGGATATTGATCTAAGGAAGGCCCTTTTTCTTTGCTTACCATTTGAACGGCATATACTTGACAACCCTTTCTCAAGCACCGCTTCATCTGCAGGGCTGAGATGAAACGCAAGGATACCTTTCTCTTAATACCTTGAATTTGGATTGTCTCACCCATATCATTTACGCAAAGTATTGTTTTCCCGGAACAATCTACCCATGCTCGATGAGACTCTAACCAATCCATTCCTATCACCAGGTCGTAAGTACCTAGGGCCGTGACATATACTTTTAGTTTGGTCAAACAGACTCCTAGATCAACTTTGCAATCCTCCACACTTAATTCTACCGATTGAAGGTCTCCTGAAGCCATTTCTACCTGTCTAAAATCGTCCTGTTTGCAGGCTGCCAACCCACATTTATTCAATGCATAAGATGAAATAAAACTATCAGTAGCTCCAGTGTCAAATAAGATTTTGAGTTTTATTCCATTGATTGTACCTGAAGATTCCACTACAGTGGATTGATGTGCTGCTTGGTTGTTGTTGACGACAGCATGGATTCTATGATTGCTTTGGGCATCTGATGATGGTTTTTTTCCTGTTCGCTGAGAGTTCTCCGGACAATCCCGTCGAAGATGAGGTCCTCCACATCCCCAACAGTCCACTCGGGTTGGTCCTTTTGCGTTTGACTGAGAAATCCCCGACCAAGAACTCTGTCCCCTGGTGCTGCTTCCTCTCCCATTCCTTCCTCGATTACCAGTTCCTCGAGACCTCCACGCACTGTTGTTTGAAGACTCGGAAGCTATTGCGTTTATGGTCCTGGGAGCTCCTGCCCCCGCTCCTCTTGGGGTAAATCTGTTACCATAAGGAGGTGGTCTCGAGTTATTTCCTCGGAAGAAATTTCGGGGAGTCTTTCCTGTAAATGCCTGCGGTATCGATTCAGCTGGCCTGAAATCCCTTTTAATTCCCAAATGCTCTTCTGCATAACGAGCACATTCCACCGCTTCTGCCACCGTTGGTGGTTTCCACATTCTTACCATGGCTCGGATCCGAGGATTTAACCCAAATATGAAACGCTCGGCCTGGCGTTCATCCGTGTCTAGATAAGGAACATATTTTACAAGTTCCATGAACTTTATCTCGTATTCTTCCACGGTTTTACCCCCTTGGGTTAGAGTATGGAAGGCTCCAGCTTGCTGCTCTTGATAGAAAGGCGGTAAGTATTTCGCACGGAATCGGTCCACAAACAACTCCCAAGGAACGGTATCTGAAGTGAGATGCAGCTGTTTTTCCATATTCCCCCACCAAATCAGAGCATTCCCCCTGAGTTGGAATACAACGATCTTTGTTTTAGAAGTTGAAGAATATTCTCTTAATGCAAAGCATCTGATCATCCCTTCCAACCATGCTTCGGCATGCTCTCCAACTCGTCCTTCAGAGAATTCTGGGAGTTTAATCTTTTGCAGTTCCCGTGAAATATCTTCTCTGTGAGGTTTGTCATCAAAATCCCTCGGCCTTTCTGAATGTCTTTCTTCTGACTGACGTCGCTCCTCCTTGTTCCTGGTCGACTGTGACCCTTTCAAGGTTTCCATAATGGCTTCTAATGAGCTCATCACAGTAGTGAGATCGGGCAGAGCAACAGGTTCTTACGGCGATCTTGATGGTGGTGAAGGCGATGGTGAAGGTGGAGGTGGCGGCGCTGCCGCCTTTGGTATGTGTTAAACATGGTAATTTTTCCTGAAATACATATTAATAAATTCATGAGAAGAGGGTAAATTTTCAGACTGACAAAATATAATTTTCGTAAGATTTGAGCTGGCATACGGGTATAGTTCTTTTGCTATTTTACCTGCAGGCAGGTCTTACTGGTACCGAGGTCAAGGAGGGTGGCAACGCGACCTCCTTGTCCTATGCAGGGTAATGTATGCTTACTAAATCTAGAGTGGAATGCAAGGTTTTCATCGATCAAAGTGTTAGTTTATAAACTTGTCTAGAATGTTTTATTCCTAGATGCAGCTATAGAAGGGCAATAAATGAGAGTTAAAGTACAATTTTCAAGTCCTTTTTGTATAAAATCAAACTCTAAGAGAATTTTGTATACCCGCCTTTGGTACGTTCTCAACATTGTATCCCTTCCTGAATATATATATATATATATATATATATTTTTTTTTTTTTATTTTTATTTTTTTTTAAAATCAAACTCCAAAATAATTTATTTATAATATAAATAGCATTATTCAATTTACACAAAATAATTACTATTTTATCAATAATATATATATTTAAACATTATACCTTTTTAACCATAGATAACCGCATTTAACTTTATGTTTATTACATACTTTTTAAATTTATAGATTTTAATAAAATTTAAATATATATAAAAAAAAAAATTTAAAACCATAACTTATATGACATGGTTATATATACATTTAAAATCTTACAATGTATATATATATTTAAACCCTACGATATATACATTTAACCAAAACAAACACACGATATAAATTAAAACTATACGATATAATTTTAACCAAGTAATACCCAAACCATACATTTAAACCATACGATAAAATTTTTAAATCTATACCATATAAATTCGACTTTACAATTTATATTCCAAGCTGGCATGTGATAACTCGGCTTTTAAATACGTTTATAACCCGGTTTTTTTAAATGTGTTTAAAATTACAAAACTCAACTTTGCATATGATAATTCGGTTTTTAAATATGTTTAAAATTTACAACCCGCCAAACCCGTCGGCGGAGGCGTGGGGGAGGTCACGAGTTCAAACCCGGACCTCGACCCCCTTCATATGAATAGACATGGATATATATATTTTTGGTTCGAAGCACGTTATAATATAAGCGCGGATATTCCCACGGACCCGTGGCATAGTATTAGGAGAGTGTTCGGTGGGGCGGAGGCCCGGGTTCAAACCCGACCCCACCAAATTATCTGTCAACCGTTCAACTGTTCAACTGTATTACCGCGAATCCTATGCGTATAATTGATTTTGTATAGCACGCGAATAATGTTTAAAATTTAAACCATGCTACATAATATATCATATGCGGTTGATAAGGCAAGGTCCAGACAATGGCGTTTATAAGCATGGTTTCAAATAATATAAATGACAACGTTTTTCAACGATGACACGGTGAATGGCATTTTAAACTATTTTCGATAGCTGGCTTTACCTCTGCTACCCACGATTTTTGAATTGACAGCGAATCCCTTGAAACTTAGGTGACCAAGCGATGTCCAGGTGTTTCCCTACGCTACAAAACTGACCCTGTGCTATACTAAAGGACTTTAGAAAAAATAAAACGTTGGTTTCATAAATGTTCTCTATCCTGGGGTCTATAGAGATACGTTTGGCTGGGATAAAGCTAATATTTACAGTGACAATTCAAGATTTTATGATTTTTGATCCACTGCTTGCACTCATTTGCAAATGTCCTTGTTTGTTTTGGTGAATTTATTTATGCTTGTTGCTTATGTACTAATTTTAACCGTACAGATATTTGATTTTTACTGTTTTAGTTAGATGAATGAGCAATGGAAATTGTATTGATGTGCATAGACTCTTATGATAGATGTCCATTCACACAGGCTCTAGGAGCAGGGCATTTGAAGAAAGAGTTATGACTGTGATAGTGAAGAAACTCTGAAAGTCTAGCTAAGAGAACTGTCTCTCATATCTTTTGCAGTCATAATTGATGCAACTCTCAATTTGAAGAAAGAGTTCTGACAGTGTTAATGGAGAGATTTCCAAAACTCAGCTAGAAGAACTGTCTTGCAGATATTTAGCAGTCATATTTGAAATTTTGATGCCACTTTCGATTTGGATGTTTCTTTTTATGAGCCTCGGTTGTGACTGATT
Source organism: Pinus albicaulis (assembly GCA_034641835.2). Lineage (NCBI taxonomy): Eukaryota > Viridiplantae > Streptophyta > Pinopsida > Pinales > Pinaceae > Pinus > Pinus albicaulis. The sequence goes on from CM076574.1 coordinate 881,890,447, forward strand.
TCAGCTTTTCTTTCTTTCAGCACCTTCTAAGAGCTTAGATGTGCAGGAATCTCTTGAAAAGAAGTTTCAGTTGGAGATAAATCTCCTAATTCCTTCGTGTGATGCTTTACTGAAATTCCTAGATGGGAAAAAGGTTTTTGCACTGACAATGACATTTCTGTGCTACTATTTGAGTTTTCTTTCTCTCCCGCTATTAACATGTATGATCAAAGCATCTGAGATTTTCCTATTTTCAAGGGTCTCGCCAATCAAAGTCCAAACCGACCTGAAGAAGGGCCGAGTCCAGGGCTTTATTTTAAAATGTTCAAAAGAGTCAAGATAATCCTCCTGCCATGAAGTTGTTAAACCCAATCATACCGCGCCTACAAAAGAAAGGCTATAGATGACCATCAAAAGAGGGCCGAGTAGCGTTTGATAGCTTCGCCGTTTAGACTATAAGTTTAAGGATAAGTACGGTATAAATAATCCGTATTCGTATGTAAAGGATTTCCCAAAAGTTTCTTGCTACTTTTCCTTCGAAGCCTATGTTAGTTTGAAAACAAAACCGACTCTTCTTTTAATAAGGTTTTTAGAGATTTAAAACACCGAAATTTTTACCAACTATGGGCTACCAAAATAATTTCAAAGAGCTTTTGAAATAGAATGATAGAACAATATTTAACCGGAAAAAGTAATTATAACCCACTTATTCCCCACTTATCTATTCGTTAATTTTCATGCTATAGACCGGAATTTTACAAAATTTCAGTGCCTACTAGGTCAAAAGGGTTTGAAACACCCTCTGATACCAAATGTAAGGTTCCATACACAGCAATTTAGTTTGAGGAATGTTAATCTAAGCATATATTTCAGCAGTAATGCATTTTAATGAAAATCAGTAGTAAAATTTAATTGAGAAACTATTCTATACATAAAAGAAATACTTGGAACACAGCAGATGATTTAATTGTGGCACTCCTCAGGCACTCCTCCTGTGACGCTATGGACAGATTGAACAGATCACCAAAACAATATAATCCTCCCAGCCAATCTAGGAACAATCCTAGACCCAGAAGATCACTCTTCTGCCCCCGTGCCCAGAACCCCGAGAACGGTGAAACTCCCTTCCAAAACTCTTCGTATCCTTCAATCCTATTGTTGGCTAGAGTGCAAAATTTTCCTCTTTCAAAAAAAAAAAACCGTCCCCTTCCTCCTTCACATCCTCCCCCTTATATCAATTTCTCCACCGCCCTCAACTCCCGTAGATATTATCACATTTATGAGGGTCTGCAAACATTTAAGGAGATATTATCTTCATTTAAGGAGACATTTAATTTAGAGATAAGGTTTTGGGGTAAAGTGCATTAAATATCCCCATTGAGTCCTGATCTAGTTATGTAGATGTGATGACTTTTATGGAAAGCTTAACTTGTATTATGTTTGTTTTAAACTTAATTAATTTGACTTAATTAAATTATTTTATTTATAAATTAGGAATGGGTGTGATGACTTTATGTTAAGCTTAACTTGTATTATGTTTGTTTTAAACTTAATTAATTTGACTTAATTACATTATTTTATTTATAAATTGGGAATGGGTCGTTACATGGGAAACAGGAACTGCGCAAGCCTGTGTATTTTGTGTTCCGTGCATGTAGTGTTGTCTCTAGGTGTTTTCTTGCTGGTGTGACATTCAAAATATCATTCTTTAAAACTCCAAGTCATCACCTATTACTGAGATTGCATTTGGTCCATTCATTCGAAACCTCCCATCATCCTGCTAGCGCAAAATACCTTTGTTTCACTGTATCTATGTTTTCAGTCTTCATATCTTCATTGCACAGTATTTTGTCTTGGGGAGTTTCTAAGTCCTGCACAGTCAATATGGAGACTCCAGAAGGGAAGAAAAAGTGCAAAGGAGGTCAGTAGTCGGTAAAAGCATGGAGATGGAAGGGCACTGCTCATTTGTGTTGCACGTGCACACAATCACCGTAATTTCACTATATATCCTAAAACTTGTACCCATGTTACCTGAAAATTTTACAATAGATGTATGGGGGTGAAATGAATAAAATAGGTTAATTTCAGCTCAAAATTCTTCATGTTTTTCAAGAAACAAGCTACTGTCACCTATAAACATTTTTGGATTTTCTTGAGATTCATGAGTCCTATTTGGCTCAAAATTTTTGTGGAGAAGCACCATGATGATAGTAACTTGTTGTCAAAATTTCAGCCCCGTCGGATTCACCGTTTAGAGATATTCACAAAATACAGGTTGTTGCTCAAGGCGCTGCAGAAGTTGACAGTTTTGCTGTGAAAGTGGGGGCTAGTAAATAAAGAGGTCTCCAAGATGTGAATCATATCTCAGAGGCTCAGCACCATCTAAGAAACATTTTAACGACACCCATTTGTTTATTTTGCCATGAAAGATCTGCAACCATATCAACCATGGAGGTCTACTACACTCCGCTAGGCATCTTATTCCCAAGTAGACATGAGCTAATTGGTTTTTTTGCAAATTCGAATTTTTTAGCTTCTAGAAGTATTTTGAGTAGTTGAATAGGTTTCTAGTAGCATTAAGTCATGTATTTTGAGTTGTTAAACAAATATTCCATTTTGGTTGATGATTTGAAAATATATTGGTCATAGTAAAATTGTCCCTATTTTTCAGCTTAGTGAGTAAGTATGCAATGTATCTAGCCCAATTTGATTTATATGAAGTGAATTCGACCACTCAGAGTGGTAATTCGAATTCTTCATTGTATATAAAGATGTAAAGACATAAGAAAAAGTTATGGTTAGTGTGGAAACGAAGCTAGTATACATTTTCTGAAATTTTTCTATCATTTTCCCAAGTGAATAGAAGAAAGCAGGTGCAGTTTTGACAGAGATTCTTATGTCAGTACTTATTGGTATGTGTGTTTCCTTATGATTTGTTTATGTGTTTCCTTTTGATCTATTCATAATATATATTTTCATGGTGTAAACATTCCTCATGCTCAGTTTGAAAGGAGATATTTTCATAATTCACTTAGGGCTTTGATTTAAATTAGTTGATCATATGTGTAATTTTTTTCCTTTTTTCATCTATTTCCTCATGCTCCACTCACCCATTCACTACAAAGAAATTTTATTTGATATCAATAAGTCTGTTTATCTTTCCTCTATTCGAAATTCATCATATCCCTTATTCACTTGGACCTAAAAAATGATCTGATATGGATTAGCTTTACTTTCCTACACTTACCTTCAGACATCAAGCCTAAAACTACATTTTTATCATCATAGTGAGCTTAATATCTAAAAAATTTCAGAAATTTAGTTGATTGAGAGAAGAACACAGTGAGAGAGCCCTCTCCTAGGCTAGTAGGGTTGGATTCTAGCCTAAAAGTGGTCAGTGGTTACAGATATCTAAGAGATCCCTAGCTACATTACATGGCTCCTAGTCAATATCTTTGACCTATCAATATCCTGACCTAGGGGAGAATGTTTTCCCTTTGATGATACAAAAACTACAAACATTCAACACTCCCTGTTGAGTGAGGGAAGCATTCTCAACTAATCTAAGCTTGTCCCTAAAGTATACAAACTTCACCTTGGGACAAACACTTTGTGAGAATGTCAAAATCCAGCTCATCTATAGAAATGCATTGGAGCCTCACTGCTCCCTTTTGTACCATGTCCTAGACGTGATGGTACCATGATCTCTATATGCTTCCACCTGTCACCACGATCGTCTCCTGCACCTGATCAAACAATCCTACGAGTAGCTTCGGAACCCACATTGCTTCACAAATCTCCAAACTAGCTGCAATATACTTGGCCTCTGCAATCCTGAGTGCGACAAATGTCTACTTCCTACCCAAGCAAAATCCAAACGGAATCGTCATCCTGATGTGCTCTTCTTGTCTTTAGCACTTTCTACCTAACTTGAATTTGTATATCCCTGCAATTGTACTTCTCAATTCACATCCAACTGTACCATGGTAGCGCCTCAACACGTGTCACAGCTACTTTCTGGTCACCCTGACTGGGTGCTCCCTTTGATACTGAAACAGATCCTAGCCTCTCCCTCTGCCACTTAGCTTCTTCATATTTGTTACCATGGAAGTGGTCAAGGATTGGTTGTCCATCATCCCAAATCTCTGAAGGATAATGATAATATGCTTACACAGCTTTTGCCACAATTCTAGTTCTAAGTAAAGTATCCAACCAACATCCTTCATCTCAAACTGAAAGGTCAACTCCCTCTATCAAAAAGGCAAATCCTCCTGTCTGTGAAAATTTCACTACTGAAATCCTATCACAACAATTGGTATTATTTCTATTGATTGTTAATTATTTAACAATTTATCTGCTATGACAAATATTGAAATAAACAAACTGCAACCTTCACAAATAAAACTGTGGAAAATAATAGCGCTTGAATCTAAGAAAATACTAGCGCACACATAAAATTTGACACAATTATTTTTGGACAAATTTCCCCGGAAAAAACCCAACTTGGGAAAATCAGTGTAGCAGTGAGGGTTTTATATTATTAAGCAACAGTGAATATTTGAGTACAATATGGATGCCTGGAACTGGCAATCCACAACAAGAAAAATCTAGGAAAAATTATTTAAGGGAATTACCCTTACTCCACAGTAATCCCAAAGACAACGCCTTCGTAACACTCTGCCACTCCCTCCCGGACCTCTACGTTAGGCCTCTCGCATCATCACAGGTAAATACCATGAGGTAGCTTTATATACACTTCGCCTTCC
>CM076574.1:881895291-882077791 GCA_034641835.2 Pinus albicaulis
TTCACATGGATTCAGTGTTATGAGATGAGGTAACCTCCTTCCGCAAGAGGGCGGGACCCCCAACTCAGAAAATAGGGTTCAGCAACAAAGAAAATGATGATGTTGTTCCTAGCTACGAATGAAAAGACGAAGGATGGAAGCCTACCTCCAAATCCAATGCTACGATTCAAGAAGAGATGTTCGTTCTCACAACCTCGGCAGTATCACTTATCCCTCCACGATCTCCGGGCGGTGATGGACACCTGCACATGTAAGAAACAAACAGATACAAGCATAAAATCCAGCATACGTAACTAAATATCAGTCAGAAAGGATATTACTCATATTAACATCATTGGAAACAGAGTGGAACCATAATCGTAATCATTCATTAAATAACGATCGAAAGAGATTACAACCAAAGTTCTGACGTCGTGGTCTCCTTCGGATGGGTCTCCAGTCGTTCACGTCTCGCAAAGCTCGCCAGGGAAAGGGAAAACCTCTCCTGAGTCTCTCGACAATAGTCTCCTTACTTGAGTCGGCCTTAAGGGAGGAAAGAGGGCTCTTACAGCACAAAGGCTCTTGGGAATTTGGAGATTCAAAGCTTAAGCACTTCAAGACTATCAGCCTTTCAGCCCCCTCATCAATGGATGAAGGCTATATTTATAGAGGAGAGGAGGAGGTTGGGATCCCTACAATAGTGGAAGGGAGGCCTTATCCTTTGGGAGGTTCCCCATATGGTGGAAACAAGAGGCCAAAGGAGGAAGGTCGTGGTTATTCAGGCGAAACCACTCCCGATGACTCATCCACGAAGTTGTTGTAATCGAAACTTCGCCTCTTTTTTTAAAAAACTTTCCATAAACAGAGTGGCGCGGGTACAACACTGGGACAGAGCGCCAATTGGCGCGGGCTCAGTGTTAATTTTCCCCCATTGGCGCGGGTACATAACGGGCTACCAGCGCCAATGCAAAAACAGGTGTTTTTAGGGGTCTGCTCAGGAAATGATCAACAGAAGGAATGTTGTCCTCATGGAAAGGGATGCAATGATGGTATTTGCAAGGCATGACACTGATTATTGGTCACATAAATGACCCTCCAATGGGCGAGATGGAATTATGGTGATGGTTCACAAATTACTGTGGTAATGAAGCCCCCCAAAGCATGAGGCCCCGAGGGAGAGAGGGGTGAAATGCTTACGAGAACATGTTGAATCGAAGGTCCGCGTTCGAAACCTTCGTAGAAAAATACAACTGATATCTCAAGTACATGATGTATATGCGGTATGGGCGTAGCTATCCGAAACAGAGTACACTATAATCCGGATCCAGGGTATGGGCGCAGCCATCCAGCAAGGATCAAATAAATAGACTCAGGTATGGTCGCAGCCATCCAATCAGTGAGTCATGTACAAAATGATAATAATCCACAATCGCAGCCTGGATTACAACAGACACAATCCAGGGTCTTGCGCTCCATCTCGACCCAAACAAAGTACAAGTTCGAGCATGTGAATATGTGAGCTGAAGTCAAACATGCAGGAACATCGTCTGATTACCAGCCAATGATGAAAGCTGTTAACAGACGCGAGAGGAACCACCAATAATGACAATGGCCCTCAAGGTACTACAGGTACAATCTACGGCGTGTGAATCAATGAGTTGGCGTCGAACACCCGTAGAATCACTCGATCGGAGGCCAATGATGAAAACCCCACGTCGAATGTGACGAACCTGCCATTGAGGCATGCAGACTCCAAGGTACCACAAAAGAGTCTCTAGATCAACTTCCTGGATAATGAGCTGAAGTCGACAGGAAGTGACCTTGATCGAAGGTGGGCCATAATGCTTCCCACATCATCGACACGAGACAGAGGAACATGATGTTTTTGTTGTGAATCAGGATCGTATGAGAATCAGAGGAAGGTTGATATTCGCAGAGGTCAACTTCTCTTGAACACATAACGGCACAAATAGTGGTTTTGGCAGCATATTTGACATCAACGGATCATAGGTCATGGTGACAAGGCAATGAGCAGAGGAGAGGTCAAAAAGGATTATCCAAACCCACGGAGGCAAGTGAAAAAATGAGATGAGATGTCCCCAACCCGACACGAATGCAAACAAGTGCCATGTTCAAGAGCGACATACTGCCGACGACAAAACCATATTGGTTCCATTTTTCCCCACCATTTTTGAGTACCTCTTTTTTATTTTTAACCAAGTTTAATAGTGATACCAGATGCTTGTCACATAAATCCAACCTAGTACATTTAAACCAGCCCTAAGAAGGAGAAATTCCAGAACGCCATTTCGGACTGAATCCAATGTCATCAAGTTTTAACTAGTCTGACAAAGGAAGAACTCGGCGTCTTTTCATGTTTAGAGAGTTTGAAAAGACAGCAGAAAAGTAAACTCCACAGGTCCCTTTTCGTAAATAGTTCCTCAGATCCGAAAAGGTAGAAAACAATATTCGAGAAAACCTCCTAGTCGCGATAGGCTAGGGTATTCCTTTTTCGTAATCAATCCATCCCAGCCCGAAAAAGGGGTAAACGTATACTGGGTAGATGTCGTTTCGCAGCCACTTTAACGAGATCGAAACGACAAGGGACTCGGCAATCTTTTCATGTTTAGAGAGTCAGAAAAGAGTTGAAAGTTGACTCCTCCTGGAGGAACGAGTGGTATAACGAGTAGCTACTGGTTCCGGTAATGGTGGAACTAATTAGAAGAAGTAAAGGTCAAGAGGCTAGCTAACAAGACCAATCATCAAAGTGATCCTTAGGAATGGGTAAAACAACCAAGTGAAGGCATATGATTGGCTGAGGAGATGGTGATGATGGAATGAGAAAACCAAGGCTCATCTGGCAGAACGGGCTGGTGAGAAAACCAAGGCTCATCTGACAAAACAGGCTGATAAAATGGCAATCACAAGGGGTAAAATGGGCAAGGTTTCATTTTTACACAAGCTTGAAATCAGGAAACTCTGCTTGAAGTTGGTTTCATTTTTACACAAGCTTGAAACAAAGATAAACTATGCTTGAAACCGGTTTCATTTTTACACAAGCTTGAAATGGAAACAAACTATGCTTGAAAAAGTGAGCATGCCCTCCAGCATGGTGAATCAATTCGAGGTACATGCCCCCCAAGCTTCAGTCCATATGAAAGGCAGATGGAGTGAAGGTTCAAAACAAAAAGTCGAATTGAACATGCTTGTCTTTCATTATTTTAACAAGGTTGACACACTTTAAAAGAATTATCCTCAGACATCCTTGTTTCATTTTTTAAGGAGTTTGACACAAGACAAGGAATTCTGCTCCGACGACCTTGTTTCATTTTTTAAGGAGCTTGACACAAGACAAGGAAATCTGCTCCGACAACCTTGTTTCATTTTTTAAGAAGCTTGACAGAAGACAAGGAACTCTGCTCCAAAAACCTCATCATAATGAATGAGAAGTCATCGCTTCCAAGAGTTCCCCTCCCGATGGAAGGAAAACATCCTGGAAGTCAGGACCCAATGCCCCCAACACACTATGTACAACGGCACCATCACTGAGCACAGGCACGAGGTAGGTAGCCACATAGTTGACCTACGGTGAGGCAGATACAAGGGGTGGATAAAAACTAGGAAGGGATGATGGCGGGCCAGTAGCCACATTAGGACTAAAGAACGAAAGCTGATCAATGGTCACAATCCGTCCTTCATGTGGAAAACAAACCACACGAAAAAGGGAGGAGACAAGCGCTCCCATGGCATAGGTGTAATCGCGCCCCAAGAGAAGATTGAAATCCAAGGGGCCTGGAATAACCATCACGTCCATATGGATGGTTTTACCTCCCAAAGTAACAGGTAACCTTGGAAGGATCCCTAACGGTTGACTCGTTCTTCTGTTAAATGCCAACAGATTCTGCATAATAGGCGCAAGCGGCAGTGAACCGAAAGCTTGCCAAGTAGTTGAGGATAGAATACTAATAGATGCACCTTCATCTAGAATGGTACTGGGTACGACCAGACCAAAAGCCTGTACTGTGATCTCGAAAGGCACATAAGACGCGAGGCGGTATCCTGGAAATCGACTCCAATCAAAGGAAGTGACCAAACTGCTCGGAGGGGCTACCATCGAACCGAGATGGTCTTCCCGTGGTGTTACGGAAGAAGAAGGAGCATCCTCCACGACCTCCATCTCGAAGGTGGGAGGGGTAACCTCTAGGACCTCCATCACGGGAGGCGAAGGAGAAAATTCTTGAGGTATAAGGACAGGAGAATCTTTCTCCAAGTCTGAGGTATCTGAAAAAACAAGAAGAACCTGAGGGACGTGAGGTCCACTCTCAATGGAAAATACCTAGTGCACTGCAGACGGGGCCAGCTCAACCGATCCCACAACCAATGGTTGGTCGGGGATGGATTCCTGAATGGGAATTTCCGGGGGAGTGGGATCAACCAAGGATGACTCTTGACCAATCGTAGGATCAGCTGGCGGAGGACTCAAGGAAAGCCGATTATAACCAGGTGGAAGGCGTGGTGTAGAACCGGTTGGGTTGTCCAAAACTCGCTTGGCTTCATCCATATAAGGACAAAGGTGAATGGCATGGTGCCCTTCACACAACTTACAGGGATTGGTAATCTTACCGTTTCTTAGGAGTTCAACAAGACTAATCGAAGATGTTTCCTCAACCCGACTCTTGGCCAAAGGTACCCGGGATGACCACCGGACCATTCTTCGTGCTACCTTGGGAATGCTGTGGCAGCCTCGAAGAATATGGTCCTCCCAGCACAACATGCAAGGGAACTGATTTTCCGGTGGAGGGTTAAATGTTTATCATGAGGAGACTTCGCTGCATAATAGCCGCAGCTAACCCTCTCTTTATTCTTAATTCTTCTTTGTCTTCTTCTTCTTCTTCTTAGCCACCTGGTTACTTGAATCCAGACTTTCACCAGGCGAAGTAGAAGATGAGGACGTAGAAACAGGCGAAGAAGGGGAGAGGTCCACCTTGGAATCAACATGATGTTGTTCGTGTGGAGGGGATGGTTGGACCGTATCCTAGAGTATTCGCATCAGCGAGGTTGAGAACTTCCAAACATGAACTCACTACTAACCCAGGAAGGGACAACGTTGCCATATAAGGAGCGCCAACATTTCCAAAAGGAGGAAAAGGACCAGGATTCCCATTGGAGGGGATTCCTTGGTTGGTGAACTCTGAAAAAGTTGCCATCAAAACTCAAAACCACACACGGGCCGAAAAAGAGACAAGACACACGATCTTCAGAACAACACCCTAAGGAAACTAACTTTAACCAGGAATATTTCGCGGACAGTTAATTTTTAAAACATTGAAACAAAACTCTACCGTTTCATATTTTAAGAGTCGAGAAACAGGCAAAAGGTGACTCTATCACTTTTAGATTGGAAACAAGCGTGAAAGGACAAGCACTTGACGATCTTTTCAAATTTAGGGAGTCAGAAAAGACCAAATGACTACTCAGGAATGCTAGGCAAAAAGGGTGCACCAAATAACCGTGAACTGCAATATACACCTTAGTTTCAATAATGAAAGAGAAATCAACCAAGGACTTTCCGTACGTGCAGGTAATCTCCCCGAATGCTGTGTTCGGTGTATCACGAGTATAGGGCGGTAGACGCGGCTTCCTATGGATAAAGGATTGAAACCTAGAGGGGTCTCCCTTTATATACGCGACAGTACAGGGAGCACAAGTCCGTACTAGCGCTGTCTAAAGCCAAAAGGCGAACGACAGCTGCTAGGTTTAAAGACGCCGGAACACGTCTCTAGCCTAGACCTCTAAATGTTTCGTTAATGTTCCAATGCTTCCTTAGGTAAATTGAGTAAATTTTATGGTTGATCTTCAATTATGTTTCGGTTTCAGGCCCTACCGTATGTCATATGAAAATCTCCTGTATGCAGCTACATGAGAAAAGAAAACTTTTCAATTCGATGAATGCTATCTGGTTAAGGGAAGAGCTTCAAACAATGATGCAAAAAAAAGTAAAATTGAAAACGAAACTTTTCCAAACTAGATGACTTTCACTATCCAAAAGTAATTTCAAACATTCAACGATGCGAATAATGCAATGTAATCTATGCAAAATCCTTTTTTTCGAAAACTATGAAATTGTAATCTATGCACAATTTCCTCTTTCTTTTCAAATGATAAGAATGCACTCAATGCATTTTCCAACAAAATAAAAGTCTACTTAATGCAAGCTTTTAATGAAAGAGAATGCACTGAAAGCGATTTTTAGTTTTCAATCATTAAACAATGTAATCTAAGTTCAATGATGTATCTCAAAAAATACTTTTCAATGCAATGTGATCTGATGCATTTTAACGAAAAGAACACTTTGAGACGAAAACTAAATAAATGCAAAGCTTCTTAATGAAGGATGAATGCAAAAGAGATGTAAATAAACACTAAGAATGCAATCGTTGTTTCAAAACACTTTGTAAAAAAAATCCTCAAAAGTTGACAAAACACAAAGAGGACTTCCAAAGAATGAGATCAAAACAAGGCATTCATTCCCTTTTACATCAAGAAATCATGGAAATAAGACTTTTCAAACAATGAGAAATGTAATCTATGCTCATACAGTGAAAAGACCGGAAGGGAAAGACACACTGGTGAAGGATTTAGGAAAAAAAACTCAATTTTCATACACCCTGAAATTGGCTCGACTTGTACATTGACAAGTAGCGCAAACTGGCGCGACTTGTACACTGACAACTAGCGCCAATGGCCAATTGGCGCGGGTTGCTAACTGACAACACGCGCCAATTCCTGAAAATGAAAAAACAAAGAATTTCTCCCAACCAAGACCAGACTCACCACTTCAAGCAGAATCCAAAACAAACCCAGAAGCAAAGTAATGACCAAAAGAAGCTTCCGAACAAGGGTAGACCCTAGCACCTACAAGAAATGGCGCGACTGTCTGGCTGTAATCCGTGCCAGACAGGGAATGGCGCGAGTGATGAACTGGAAAACTGCGCCAACTGGCGCGACTGTCAGGACTATACTCGCGCCAATAAAGCCAACTATGAAAAGGTGAAAATTCGGAAAAGCAGAGGTTAGGTCTGATCCTCTGGGGTTGAACCAAAAGCCAAAACACCAAAAGAGCCCAGCCCAGAAGGCTAACCAAGCAAGGAAAAATGTGAAACAATCAAAACGAGACAATCAAAACTAGACTCTCCCCAGCGGAGTCGCCAAATTGTTGAGGAGGTAAATCCCCTCTGCGGACAGAGGCAATCCCTACTAGCCTAGCAGGGGTCTAGCAACAATCAAAAATGTTATGACGCAGGTTCCTAGTTACGAATGAAAAGACTAAAGATAGAAGCCTACCTGGAATCCAATGCTACGATCTGAAGAAGAGAGCGTTCCCATTCCTCAGCCTTGGCAGATCACGATCCTCCACAATCTCCGCGGGTGGACACCTGCACATGCAAGAAACAAACAGATACAAGCATAAAATCTGGCATACGTAACTCAATATCAGTCAGAAAGGATATTACTCATATTAACACCATTGAAAACAGAGTGGAACCATAATCGTAATCATTCATTAAATAACGATCGAAAGAGATTACAACCAAAGTTCTGACGTCGTGGTCTCCTTCGGATGGGTCTCCAGTCATTCACGCCTCGCAAATCTCGCCAGGGAAAGGGAAAACCTCTCCTGAGTCTCTCGACAATAGTCTCCTTACTTGATTCAGCCTTAAGGGAAGGAAGAGGGCTCTTACAGCACAAAAGGCTCTTGGGAATTTGGAGATTCAAAGCTTAGGCACTTCAAGACTTTCAGCCCTTCCAGCCCCTTCATCAATGGATGAAGGATATATTTATAGAGGAGAGGAGGAGGTTGGGATCCCTACAATAGTGGAAGGGAGGCCTTATCCCTTGGGAGGTTCCCCATAAGGTGGAAACAAGAGGCCAAAGGAGGAAGGTTGTGGTTATTCAGGCGAAACCACTCCTGATGACTCATCCACGAAGTTGTTGTAATCGAAACTTCGCCTCTTTTTTTAAAAAAATTTCCATAAACAAGAAAAAGTGTGCAACATCGTACGAGCGCCAATTAAAAGTGCTCAAGAAAACACTTTCCCCATTGGCGCGAGTACATAACGGTTACTGTTACCAAGCATGTGCCTGTGTGTTTTTAGGGGTCTGCTCATGAAATGATCAACAGAAGAAATATTGTCCTCATGGAAAGGGATACAATGATGGTATTTGCAAGGCATGACACTGCTTATTGGTCACAGAAACGACCCTCCAATGGGCGAGATGGGAATTGCAAGGACGGTGACAAATTACTGTGTAACACTTAGGGTCTCCATTAAAATAATTAATTATTTTAATAAAACATGATATGAGTGGAATTTTCACAAACAATTTCTAGTTTCTTTGGAATACCCATGTCTAAGCCTCTCCATCAAATTTGGGGCCTAGAGCACTTTCTAATGCTACAAAAATCAACACTTGCTATTAGCGAGGAAGGTGCTCTAACAATATGCCTTCTGCATACTGATCTATCCCTAAAGCATCCTCTGTGCTGCCGATGTCCATCAACCACTGCACTGTTGCTGCCCATGACATTGCCACTGCCACTGCTACATCCGTACTACAGCTCCCTCTCAAGTGCTGCATCTACTTATGGTGCTAGTACTACCACTGCTAACACTGCATTTGCACTGCAACTCAACTGCTGAGAGAAGTAGCTGAACTCACCCAAAACTGAATAAGTGTTCAGTGGATGCACCTTGTTACTGAAGACTCTAGCTACTAGAAACTACTATGACGTCCCTCTGATGCACTGTGTTGTTGTTGCTTGCACCGCGCAGCACTGCACTCCTGTGCACTACACTGCTACTGCTATGCTATTTCTTCTCTGCTCTGCACTGCTCAGAATCTGGTGCTGCTACCTACTGCATTGTCGCCTCCATCACTCCTTGACTCCTACTGAAAACTCCTCCATCTCGCTACTGCTGATTTTGGTCTCCTGGAGCAAGGTATTGATACATGAGGTGGGCTCCTCAAGGACCCTACCCAACTGAAGTTCAATATGAACTAAATTTCAATATCACCCCACTTCTCTCCTCAAGAAGCATGGGCACTCATAGCGAACTCATCCTACTTGATCCTTGCGGCTGCAACTTTTAGATCATGCTTCTCATCCTTGTCCTTTTTCTTCAAAGGACACTGTGATGCAAAGTGGCCCATCTCGCCACATCTAAAGCATTTCACCTTCGACACATCTCTCTTTTCTCTTTGTTTCCCTTGTTGCCCCTTCGATGCAAGGGTTGCATTCTCTTCCTCCTTTGGACTATTAGATCCTCTCTCTCTGTTGTCATTAAGCTTTCACTTGACTAGATCTATCCTTAGCTCTTCCTCCTGAAATGCTGACGACATTTGCTCCCAACTAGGAAGTGTAGCCCTACCCAACATGCTTTGGAAAAAAACTTGCCACTCCTCCATGACTGCGCTAAGGGATAGCCTCACCATAGTTTTCGAAGATGGGGTGGATCCAACTGCTTCCAACTAATCTTGAATCTCCTGAGTCCTCGTAAGGAATGGAGAAATGTGCTCCCCCTTCCGCATCTGGAACAACCGGAGCTTCTTATCCAAGTACATCTTCCATTTCTCAGAAGTTCCTTCATAAAACAAGGACAAGGCCTCCCACATCTCCCTGGTGGTGTTATTTCCAACTACATGAGAGACTATGTGATCCTTGACCCCATCAAGGATCATCCTCTTGGCCTTTGCCACATCGGACTAGTACTTATTAATTTGATCCGGATTTGATGCTATAGCAACCACATTCACCATGAACGTCTTGAGATTGTACTCATCCAGAAGGAATTGAATCATTTCCTTCCAGATTACATAGTTGGAGGAACCCCCAACCGATCTTGATCTCTAAGACCATGAGCTGCCATATCAGCCGAAAAACTATTGAACTGCTTCCTCTTTCTCCCCTTCTACGCAACCTAGGTAGGCTTACACACTCCCTTTGGAGCTCGTATATCTGCTACCTTGATATGTTGCTCAGATCTGGAAAAAATGTTGAATTCCTCGACTATGAATTCATTAAGGGTTAGTTCCTCGCTATGTGCTTTTTATTTCTTCTAACGCTTCTCTGCTCCAACAACTACTTGCAGAAAATCGCGTCCCTCTGGCTCTACATGAAGGCTCTGCGCAACTCCCTCTACCTTAGGAATATCTCAAATCGGAAGTCCTACCTCTCTGTCAACTCACTCAAAGAGAGACAACCTCGAAGCTTCAACCCTCCTGGCTAGATCTGTGCAATCCCTCTACGGATTCGATCTGCTGTTGTAGCAGCAATTCAGCTTTCACCTCAGATTCATATCCACTCTTCCTGTTTCACATCAAATGCTCTTATACCATGTGAAAATTCCTAGATCTGGAAATCTTAGGAATCCTACTACATCAAATGAGTGTACTTCTCCCATATGTAAATTAGTTTTATAGAATTAATTCAGATCTGAATTATTGAAGTAACTACAGAAGCAACCTACATTGCATAAAAAATATGATTTCGAAACAAGGAAATTGAGCAATAAATTAATCACACATAGGAAAATTGTTTGTTTACACAAATCCTTAGAAAGACCCAATGTAGGAAAACCGATGCAACAAATCTAAGGGTATGTATTATTAAGCAGTAGCAATTTTTGAATACATCTCTAGATAACTCAAGGGTTATTCGGTTATAGAGAGAAATGCTGACATAAATAAATTGTGATAAAACCTCACCCAATCACTGGATAATCTGGTTGATCCAGACACTGGAGAAGCTGCCCCTCGATGTCACTACATAGGCCCTGCGTCACCTCCTCTAAGCACTCTGTCACCCTAGTTGTGGATCGATCTAACTACCAGAATCACAGATCTCAGCCTCCCAATCTCACACCCCGACTTCCTTCTTCTGGATAAGTTCCGCCAGTGAAATCTCAGAAACCCTCTGAGCCCCTACACAACCTCTACGTAGCCCAACGTGGCTCTGCAAAGCCTTTGTGTCACCCTGACTGGCTCTATGTCAGCTCTGCTGAATGTCTCTCTGCCTCTCTCCGTTGATGATTCTCTGGCTGAGAAAATCTCTCTTTGTGGATGCTATCTCTGCTACTCACTACACTTAATCACTTATATCTGATCTTCATCTGAGCACTGCTTCGTAAGAAGAATTCGATCTCAAGATTCACTCCATGTGTGTCTTTCCAAATGACCCTCAAGTCTTCCTTTATAGTCTTCTCATTGAGAAACCAACAGTCAATATTAGATCTCCAATCAATAGCTAAGATTATAACATGACTTGATCTTTGTTTTCTAGATCATTTCGACTTTGTTTTGATTAATGCCCTTTAATTATTTAATTTCCCTAAGTTAGACTTAGGGTCTCCATTAAAATAATTAATTATTTTAATAAAACATTATCTGAGTGGAATTTTCACAAACAATTTATGGGTTCTTTGGAATACCTGTGTCTAAGCCTCTCCACCAAATTTGGGGCTTAGAGCACTTTCTGATGCTACAAAAATCAACAGAATGTACCCAAGTTCCCTCTTAAATAGGGACTTGAACAAGCTCCCTTGTGACCAGGGACTTGCTTCCAACAGCTCACCAAGTGGAGATCATGTGACAACAAGCTTCTTGTAGAACTCCTTCCTTTGATGTCATGAGTTTCTTCTTTTTCATGTAGTCTACATTCATTGGGACTTCTTCGCAGGGCACAAACCACCCATCACTTTCATCCTTGAGTCATGTCATTATTTCTTTCATCAAGTGATCCATCATTCCATATATGGCCTTCCTTCATGCCATGCCGCCTTTTTCATGCCATGTCTCCTTGAGTATATTTCATCCTACTACATGGTCATCAATGGTGGAACACATCCATAACTCTTCCTTTGGAATCCCTACATAAGCCCATCCAGTTATCAGCCAAAAATAAGAAATGGTAATTAAATCACAAATTACCTTTTGATGGTCTTTCAACATGAAATATTCCGATTTGCATCAACATCCTGCATACATATTGACACATCTCCAAAAGATATCCATTGTCAAGGGTCTCCATCTTTTTCAAACTTCCATCTGAGTCTTCATATCTTTCCTAGAGATATCATAGTCAAATATTTCAGTCCTTGGATGTTGATTTCCTTCATAGTTGCACATTCCATGATCTCTTTCTCTCTTCACACATTTTTCTTCCAGGAACTTTTGACCATAGTCCCTCCAATTATTTTCAACCACCTCATATTTCAAATGAGGACATATTAGGTTGATTTCATCTAATCGATGTGTGATACATGCCTTTCTGCATCTTCTCAATGGAGGAGATCCTTTCCCTTGATCATGCTCTCAAAGTAGAGCATTCATTCATATTGTCTACAACCATATGACTCAAATTAAATAAAAGCATACATACCTCATCCTTCCTTTAGGTCATATTTCTTCAACAACTTCCATGATTGAAAGAAATTCAATCCCTTTATGTGTTATTGATATCATACCATCCTTTCATGAATTCCTCCAAGTAAGAATTCTTGATGAAACCATTAGAGGAATTTCAGCCTAAAAGTGGCCTCCTAAGGAAAAATAATAAAATAATAGTTAAAATAATAAAATAAGAGTTATGAATTTTGGAGGGAAAAGAAGAAAACTAATTTTTTTAGTTGTATTTTGGGCTTATCTCCTTATAGGTTTACTCAAATTTCATGTGTAGACACTCATTAGATGAGGAATTAAATTCCACATCCTATGAGTACCCATTGCAGATACTTTTGAGAAGACCCACATTGATAAAAATTGTAGATACATTAAAAAACGTGTTGAAACACGCTTTTTTAATGTATCTGCAACTTTTATCAAAGTAGGTCTTCTCAAAAGTATGCATAATGGGTACTCGTTGGATGTGGAATTTAATTTTGCATCAAACGAGTGTCTACAGTTGAAATTTGAGTAAACCTATACGGAGATATGTAAAAATTGCAATTAAAAAAAAAAGTAGTTTTTCTTCTTTTCCCTCTTTTTAAATTTAAATCATTTTGATTGGTTTATGTATTATGGAATGGAAATTACATTAAAATTTTATGGACACTTTTAGGCTGAAATTTCCTCTAATTTCCTCTAGGGAACCACTTACCATTCATTATATAACAACATGAGATAGGATAGTAAGGCCCTTGTCTCACTCATCTCAGATCCCATGGGAAGCATCCTTCTTGGTCGTACATATGAGAACATAAGATTATTCTTATTGATAATGAAATATGGAGTTAATAAGGGGAAGCGAACAACACAAAAGAATTAGGAAAGGAAGGAATAGAGCAATATCAAATCAACCATACAGCTCCCTAACAAGTCCAGTCAGTAGCACAAAACCCCTAGCCCAATCAAGTGCACACCTATCACATTCCCTCCCTAGTAGAGAACATGACCCATCAACCCTTGCAAGACCCCCTCTTGCTCTATTCATCTCGCTCCTATTGACGAATCCATTCTCCTCCCTTGAACCCTCTTCTTGTAGCTCAATTGGTTGTTTACAAGGCTGTAAAAGTTTCCCACCACGGGACCAAATTTATATTGTTTAGTCGTTTATGAATTGTGGAATTGAAAGGTCTGAAACTGCAAACTTTGTGTTTTTAAGGGATAGCTTGGATCTGAACTTTGGACATATATGGATGTGATTTTTATCACTATTTTAACTAATTTTACTACTAGTTTTCCTAATTTTAGGGATATTTTGACTAATTTGATTGCTAATGTTATTTTCTAATTTCTCTTTTTAGGGATGTTCATCAAGGCTAGTTCCGTTCCTCGGAGGAACTACACTGCTTAGTGACATCCCCTCGAGATCATTATTTTAGGATATATCTTCTGGTTTACTAGTGAGTCAGGGATTTCCCCTAAGTCCAATTTTATTTATGCTTCCCCGCCCCCCCCCAAAAGAACCACAGGACTAGGGTAAATGGCAAATATCATAATTTGGGACATCGAGCCTTAATTAAGGATGGAGTCAGTTAGATAACCAAGTGATATCTTTTCTGTAAGGAGAGTGGTAGGGTGAAGACAATCTTTATTCGGTGTCCAAAGAGAAGTACAGAGGGGCGATGCCCCTACGGAAAAAATGGGAATACCATCGAATGTATAGTCAAATGAAAATACAGAAAAGATAGGAACTCATTGAAAGTTAAGTTCAGGTTCAAAGATCCCCTTTGTAGCTTGAATTAGGCCTTATGTGCGTTCTTCAAGTGCTCCTGGGACCTTAAAAGTTGTGAATTCGCGAAGTCTGACCAATCATACCACTTTCACTTTCATTGTTGCTCACTCGCCCCTGTATGAGAATCTGTTCCAATGGACATGTTGTATTCAATTGAATTGTGTTCAAACTGTTGCGAGCCAATGAAGCCAATGAAGCTTTTCCAACATGCCTGGATTATGAGGATTAGGATTCGCAGTGCATCTACTACTGCCTATGTGTGTAGATTTGGTTCCTAGTGTGCGTATCGTGGTCTCTACAAGCTTTGAGGGGTGCATGTGGGTTTATTTGGGGTTTGAACAAGAAGTTAGAGTGTCATGGTTAGGCTAGGATGTTCTTGAGTTTGTTGCACTGTTTACGATCTCCCTGTCCTAGGCTAGATGTTCAACCAATAAGGCACTTTTAGGCTGAAATTTCCCTAGGATTCTAATGCTTCTATGATGCCATGATGCATCCTATCATGCTTCTAATGATAGTTATACTTTACAACAAGAAAACTTGAAAACAAAAAATAGAAAAGAACTAGGTGATGAAGACTATCTCAATCATAGTAAAGATCTTTTACTTCCTCTTTATTGAACTTCTTCTTTTCAGCTTCCTCTACTTCCTTTGTGATATGGGATTCTTCTCTTCCTCTTTTTTTATTGTCCTTCTTAAGATTATGACAATCTCTCCTATAGTGTCCATATTCATGACACCCATAGCATTGAATCTTAGCCATGTTCTTCTTCATTTTCTGCGGACCAAACTTTCCAAAAATTCCCTTTCTTTTGTCATTGCAACATATGCTTGATTTTGCTCACCTCATCCTACATTATATTTTGCCTTTAACCTGGATTCTTCAATATTGCATAATGAACATAGTTCCTAGAATGGAGTAGCTTATTTTTTCCCATAAATACTTGAAGTAAAGTTACCCCACTCCTCTGGTAGTGCATTGAGTACTACTGTAGTCATTTCTCTATCAAACATGAATTCTCCTAGTTCTTGAAGTTAATCCCTGATTTCATATATCCTCATAAAGTATGAGGCTATTCCTTCATTTTTTGACATATTCAGCGTGTAGATTTCTTGCCTTAATGAGATATCTTCTCCTGCAGTGCTTACGTAATACAACTCTATGTATTATAACCTTTTTTTTATAAGGTCAAAGTGGACGGAATCATCCCATGGTATTTATTGTGTTATTTTCCCATGGTATCAGCCCATGGTATCCACATTTTTTTTTTGAAGGAAAACAATAAAATAAGGTTCATCTAAATTATAAAAAGGGATAAGGACTAGACAAAGGGGATCATCCTAAACTTGTCTATCTATTTTTGTTTTGTTGGGAACTTGGCGTGGCTAGTTCTACCTTGATCCCGGGATGAAAACTTCATGGTGACATTTGTTGTTGGATCCATTTAGAGCCCACGATTGTGCTTTAGTGTTTGTTTTTTGTTTTAATGAGTAGCCAAGCATGCCATTTGCAGGAGCTCCAGTTTTATTGTATGGGCATGAATTTTATTTTTAGCTAATAATATAAATAAAAGGGTTGCATTTCTAGATCATGTTTGTGTTCTTGTTCTTGATGAATTTTTTTTTAAATCAGAACACTAAGATGTTCTAGATCTATCGAAATTTTTACTGTTTGAAATCTTACAGTGGTATCAGAGCTTTGCATCCTACCAGTTTGAGGTTTCTTGAAAATTCTTGTCGTAACATTGGTGGAGATTCTTTTCACCGTAGCTGGAAATTTCCATCTTCATTGGTAATCAATATCACCCTAGTTGGACAAGTTATTTATTTTACTACAACTAGTGTAAGGGCTTATTATCTCTGCTGCAAGCATTATTATATTGGATCTACTTGTAATTTGCAGACAGTGATCAAAGTAATCAAATATATATCCCTGATGGAATTTGGTCTTTTCTTCGCTAATATTCTTAGAGCTCAGGCGAGTTTTCAAGTGAGGATTTTCAGGGTCTCCGGAACACATGAAACGGGAATAAGAGATCTCGTTGGAAGTTCAGGATTAAAACACTAGATAGAAGCATTGAAGGGAGAAGGTCCCTGTGCAGTGAAGGATGCAGATCGCAATAGAAACATGTTTCTCATGCCATCAATTTTGTCGTGATGTCCTAAACGCGAAAAAGTGTTGAAATGGAAATTTCGTGAGACATGGAGGAACACCACGGTAGATAAGTGACAGTGTGTGTTGTGTTGGGAATCTGTAATTTTAGCAGATTGGTGAGACTAAAACTGCAGAAACAACATCGTTTCAACCAACTTTGGGATTCTAGGATCTAGCCCTCCTAAATCGGGAGAGGGATCTCTCCAATAAGTGCAAAGATGGATTTTTCTTTGAAGTTTGGGGTTATGATATTAGGCTAGTTATGAAGGCCAAGGATTTGTTTTTTTTTTTGGATGGTTGAGCATGATTTTTACTTGAGGGGAAATTTCTAAGTGCAGAAAGTTTCAAAGGTGAGAAGTTGCAAGCAAATAGAACAGCTTTGGCTAAAAGATAGATATAACGCTGGTTTTTAGTCCATTGGGCTATGGAGTCATATCTGGGCTTTAATTGAGCAACAACATCAAGAGTGATCCAAGGGGAAAGTCATCTATACCACAATATTATTGAGATTTAAAATGATGGAATGGAAACAATAAAGTGTTGGAGGGGTGGAAACTGATAATAATTTCTCAGAGGATTTATAGTCAGTCCAAACAAGGAAAGCCTCTTAAGTAACTGTTTAAAACCAACCAAGTGCAGGGCTAACCATTGACTTCTTGGGAAAGTTTGTATTAAAGTAGCTTAATTGACAAACAATCCAGTAATCCACATAATTACCTTCAGAAAGTATGAAAACATATAAGAGAAACAAGGTGTAACTTAAGATCAGATAAAGTACTTTTAAACTACGGCCTTTTGATCAACACAAAGGAAACTTTTCCAAAATAATATATTTTTTAAGAAAGAACTGGGACCAAATTTTCTATCTTTACCAAGTCATCTTTAATGACACTAATAGGAAAATAACTTTCAAGAACAATGTTTTTAAGGCAAACGGTAGGACGAGGGAACTCCAACATTCCTAACTGCTTAACTGTATTAAATCATTCTTAAATAAACAAATTTGAGGAAAACATTAAGACAAAGATTTTCAGTCAGAGAAGGTTACTGATATATAGTAGGTCCTAACTCTATAATTGTTGTTCTTTATCAGAGAATAGTGAACAATATGACATACATAGAAGGAAAACAATAACAATGAGAGGGTCACTTCACCGATGATATAGACCAGGATCCCAAGAAACTGCTTTATATTGATGTCAAACCAGTTACATTCTTCAAGTCCAATGTTTCAGTTCAGCAATCATCTTCACTATTCAGCCTAACTAATCTATCACAAGCAGAGCTCCAAGGGCCAGTGAACACTATTTACAATCAGAAGTTTCAGCTCAAATTTATTTCAAAATTATGCAACCAACAGTTTCTCATCTTCTACTGAGGTATTTATAGAAGAATGAGGAGGTGAAATCTAACAAAAGATCTCTTGAGACAATAAATACAGATTCAAGACTTCTTGGCCTTTTGAGGGGCTCGATGGAGAATTTTATAGGTGGATCACTATATTAACTGTTTTAAAATAAATATCAAAGCTCGGTGGGAGATTTATTTGACTTTGAGGCTCTATGTAATGTTTGGAGTAACTCTGCAGATATTTTTGCATTGATTTCTTTGCAGAAGTAACTCCCTGGCTACGCTGAGGCAAAATATGATCTTCTTCAATAACTTCGGCCTCTGTTTGAATGGTTTGAGGCAACAGGTGGCTTTTGTGGTAGCTGAGGAATCAATTCGCCTCATTTGAAGCAGTGGAAGCCTTTTCTGTCTGTGAAACACTTATGATTTTCTATTAATTGTGTTTTAACCCAGGGAATTAGGCTTTTGATAGTAATTCTTAGCCGTAATTCCCCAGATCTATCTTTAATCTCCATCTGGTGTGCTTTGTCTTCAAACTTATACTCTTTAACTGTTCTTTTGAATAAAACAGTGTCTTGTCGATGTGCAGGGACGCGAAGGGCTCTTTATGTTATCAATGCTCATGAAACATTGATAAATCATTGAATAGAGCCTATGAATGGTTCTTTTTAATAGCTCAAATGTGTAGGAAACGTCTTTCCCAACCCTCGGCTTTCCTTCATTTAAACAATGGAAAACCATTAAAACACCTTCAAAACACAAAATCAATTAAGAAATCCTGCGCTTTTAGGTTTAAACTGCTTCAGATGGCGCGGGGGGGAGCGTAGCCGTTGGATGGCATCATCCAACGTTCGGGATTAATTGAGAGAGATCGTAGAATGGGCGGAAGAAGATTTAATCTGAGCCGTCGATCGCGCAGAGATCGACGGTCGAGAGCAGAGGTTGAAAGTCAAACGGAGGAAACAGGGCGATGGAATGTGGACCGTCGATCTGGAGATCAGATCGACGACGGAGATTAACTGGATGGCGCATCGTACCCTAAATTATCGCGTGGGCACCTTCGTTAATTGTCGGGCATCTTTGGCGAGCGATAGCCGTTGGATGGCCCGCCCCAGATCGGACGGTCCACGGCAATATCGTTGGGCATCCACGTCCAAACAATAATGCGTGATGGACTGTTTTTATGCACGATGGACGGTGGTTTTGAAAAAGATACAGGGGACGCGTGTCAACCGTTGTATTGAATTGCTGGCCATCGGGAAAAAACCACCCTTGCCCCAAAGGTGGTGCGATAGATACTGTCGGTTTTGGGCAATCGGCTCAAGGCTGCGGGGACCACCGGATGGATAGATTCTGCACCGTCGATCTACGGATCAGATCAACGGCGGAGGGGGCTTTGAACATTGGACCGGAGGAAACTTTATAAAATCATAAAAAACCCAAAGTTTTGAAAATACACAAGGTTTTATGATTTTGCGGGGGAAATATGCGAATAATAGGGTTAGGCGCCCGATTATGGGGCCGTGGGCGCATGGAGATTTATATGACCGGAGAGTTAAAAGGAAAGGGGCTTATCGTAGATTGGAATATCGGGGATGGGATTTTCAATCAACCCATTGTATTTTCTGCGATCGCGCGATCGGTCTTTCAATCAACCCATTTTTATATTAAACACGTGATTTAAGTTTTTAATTAAAACTTTGGAAAAGTGGGCTTTGGGTTTTTACAAAGAAAAATAATGATCAGGAGTGAAAAATACAGGGGTTTAAGCGCGGAGGGCGGGCCCACGTTAAATATGAAAATAACAATGCGATCAGGGGTTTTTAAATAGAAATGTTCAATCGCATCAGAACTTTCGGTGATAGCAAAAAGACTTGTGCACATTGAAACACTTGCGATGCAATTAGCACTATATGGATTTTGTGCTTGGATTTTATAACAAGGGCACATGTGGGGTGTTGGGAAAAATACTGAGAGGGGGGGGTGAATCAGTATTTAGGACTTTATCAAAATTTTTACTTTTTCACTCTCTAAAACCCATACGCTACTTTGCTGAAGCCAACTAGCGTATACACGCGGATATCCTTCATAAAACTCACGTATACAGAGATCTAATTATGCCATTAAATCTTCACTTATATCATTCCATCATTCATTCATTAAATGTTCAATAAAAAGTAAACATGTGCAGTAAAAACAGAATAAACCATCACACATAAGCATCACACATGAACACCAGGATTTTAGGTGGAAACCCAAGTCGGGAGAAAACCACCGCTGCAGTTGCTCAGCCTTAAATATTTTATTATAGAGAAAACATCTTACAACATATGTGCGCACGACCTCACCGACATGCGACAGGCACCCACCTACGCTCGTTTACCAGCCTCTCCTGGAAGGGAGCTACGACCCCCTGCTCTCGTTTACCAGCCTCTCCTGGAAGGGAGCTACGACCCCCTGATCTCGTTTACCAGCCTCACCTGGAAGGGAGCTACGACCCCCTGACTGAAGGCAACAACCCTCAGCTCCACCATGGACCACGTTTCATCAATTTTCACACTGGATCCAACCAACTTTAATAGAGCACAACTTGCAGGCCTTGTTTCATCAAATTTTCAGACTGGACCCACTCCACACATTTAAGCTCAATCATACAACCAATCTGATATAGACATCTCAGAACTGTAGAATACAGAGCAGTAACTCAGCAGAACAGATCAGACATTTCATACCCCATGCTTCAGCAAACCCTAATTTGCATACGCGCTTTTCTTCCACTGATCCCGCGTATATACGCGCCTTCTACCATACAAACCCGCGTATACTTCTGTACATATTATAAAGCTAATTTCACTGCGCATACGCGCTTTCTCTTCAGCGAAGCCGCGTATATACGCGCTTCTTATGCAGCAAACTAGCGTATGGTTCTTTAGACATTTAGGTCATTGCAATTCTTCAGAACAGACACATCACACAGATTTTACCCTTTACGTCAGCCAGATGTTCGCCTCATCTCAGATCTAATCATTCCATAAACAGATGTAGAAAATACATTTCAGATCTAGATTCCCTTCTTCATCATTTTCTTCATAGGTGCTTCATGCAGTCAGATCTATCATTCAACTGTAACCCTTTCCATTCAGATATACTTCAGAGAGAAGTATTCATTCAAGCTCAAATATCTTGCCCCCACTCTCATGAATTGCACACTGAATTTCTTCTCTTTATATAGGTTTACCCTTTTTCAATACCATGAGCCAAAACCACATTACTTCTGATGGTATTCCTGGACGGGGTCATTTAGACGAATCATTACCCAATACAATGGGTAAATACCATGGTGGTTACCCCTGGTTTTGCACTTTATGAGCGCTTTTTCCCATACGTGACTTGGCATGTTATTACCCGTGTGCATACGCGACTTCTCCTAGACAAAACCGTGTATTCATTGAGACATACTCTTTTCATCATAGATCTAGCACATATTGAATTCCTTTCTTCATTACCTTCTGTACTTTCTGTAGATACATCAGATTTACATTATTTAACTGTACTTTCTGTAGATACATCAGATTTACATTATTTAACAAGTTCATCAAGTAGGATTCCATCATCTTCATCAAGTGGGTTTCCATTCAAGGACAACACTCTATCAAGTGGGTTGCCATCAAGGACAACACTCTGCATCATATTTCCAACAATCTCCCCCTTTGGTCTTGATGGCAACCACGATGGTGTTTGATCACTTCAACAGATAGATATATTAAGAACACAATGACACCATGTCACTCTCCTCATTCTTTGACACCACTCTTTTCCTTTATTCAAACACCATATCACTCTCCCCCTTTGACATCAAGGGAAAAGGGCGGATCAAAACCAGCACAAGGTTTTTCTCCTCATGTAGAAGGAAGCGTTCTGCAGATCTGATGTACACTGAAGTGACCAAGCTCCCCCTGAGCTCATGCTGAATCTTCAAACATGAAGTACATGACTCTATGACCTTCCTATCACTAAAGACTCATACTTACATCAAAGATCCAACCAAGTGGATTTACATAGGAGACTCAAGTACCCAACCAAGTGGGTTTACATATTTTGACTCAACTACCCAACAAAGTGGGTTTACAAAATGAACAAGTCCTTATATGACTGAATATTACAATTTTACACCATAGGTCTCAACATGACCTTTTCATCAAATTACAAATATGACTTGTCATGACCAATACCAGAAAGACCTCAAGAGAGATCATATATCAGAATCATCATAATGCCAACAATGCATTATACTTAGCAAGGCTAGGGCTCCCCCTGAAAATGTGCATTCAAACATCCTTTCCATATGACCAAGGTTCCTCCTTAGCTTGTGCAACCTGAACACCTTCAACAGCAAGTCATCGGCAACAATCTCTGTATGATCTGTCCTTATCTCTGAATTATAAGACTTTCATCTCAGCAACGAATACTCTTCATCAAAAAGAAAACAGGACTCATCCATAATCTTCAACATAAGAAACCATGTACCATTTCATTTGCATGAGTATAACCAGAATAATGCTAACAGTACAATCATTAGCAGTCAGACTGATGCTCCCCCTGAACCTCTGCTCCTGATCTTCAGTTGTCATCCCAATTCTCTTATCATTAATGCATATGTGACTGTGTCTAATGGAACTCGCGTGTATACGCGACTTTTGTTCATTGAACCCGCGTATGGAAAGTGAAGCATAGAAACTTTCACATTTCTTCATCTCCCCCTGAATTTGTCCTTCCTGTACCTGTCTTCTTCATATCAGATGCTCTGTCAGAAATACATATAACCAGAATAACCAAACAGTACTGAAAAAAAATGCTGACCCTCAACCAAAAATTGTCAGCAATTATCCATACGTGGATGTATGTTAATATACTCGCGTATATACGCGACTGTGTTTCATAAAAACTGCGTATTCAATTTAATATTTTGAATTTAAGCAGATTTGTTCTTTTGACTGGCAGAGACTACTCCCAGTTTCTGTCTTAGATACTCGAACGCTTCCTTGGGCAGAGGTTTGGTAAAGATATCAGCAATTTGTTCCTTGGAAGGAACATACTCCAACTTCACCTTTTGTTCAAGCACTTGTTCACGTAAGAAGTGATACTTGATGGGAATGTGCTTGGTCTTTGAATGCATAACAGGATTCTTTGAGATGCTGATGGCACTTGTATTATCACACTTAATGGGGACAGGAGGTGTACATTTGATTTGAAAATCTTGTAAGGTTTGCATCATCCAAAGGAGTTGAGTGCAACAAGATGCGGCAGCCACATATTCTGCTTCTGTTGTAGATAAGGCAATAGAATTTTGCTTCTTGTTGAACCAAGATACTAACCGGGGTCCCATATAGAATGCACCACCACTAGTGCTTTTCCGATCATCAACACTTCCCGCCCAATCTGCATCAGTGTAAGCATGAAGAGTAAGATCAGCATTCTTTGGATACCATAGACCAAGGTCTTGAGTTCCTTGAAGATATTTGAAAATTCTTTTAACAGCCTGAAGGTGAGACTCTTTTGGATTAGCTTGGAATCGTCCAGCAATCCCAACTGCATGCATAATGTCTGGTCTAGTCCCAGTGAGATAAAGTAGACTTCCTATCATAGATCTGTATTCTGGTTGATTCACCGTGGGAGAATCATCATGAGAACTGAGATTACATCTGGTTATCATTGGTGTACTTACAGTTTTGCACTCTTCCATGCCATAATTCTTCAGAATTTTCTTAAGATATTTTTCTTGTGATAAGAATATGCCATCTGTTGCTTGATGCACTTGCAAGCCAAGAAATAATGTTAGTTCCCCAAGTAAAGACATTTCAAATTCTTGCTGCATAACAGAAGCAAATTTCTGACTCATAGACTCTTCATTACTTCCAAAGATGATATCATCAACATATACAACCACAATCAATAGTTTATCATTTTCAGTTTTTGTGTATAAGTTTCTATCAGCAAACCCCTTTGAAAATCCTTGTTGATGAAGATATTTGTCAAGACGATAATACCATGCCCTTGGAGCTTGTTTGAGACCATATAGAGCCTTTTTAAGTCTACAAACAATATTTTCATCATTTCCCAAAATGAATCCTTCCGGTTGTTCTATATATACTTCTTCTTCTAGATCACCATTAAGAAAAGTAGATTTAACATCCATTTGATAAACTTTGATTTGTTGATAACTTGAAAAAGCAAGAAACGTTTTTATGGCTTCAAGTCTAGCTACAGGAGCAAAAGTTTCTTCAAAGTCTATACCTTCTTGTTGAGTATACCCTTTGCAAACCAATCTAGCTTTGTTTCTTATAACATCCCCATTCTCATTTAACTTGTTCTTGAAAATCCATTTAGTTCCAATGACATTTTTATCATGTGGTCTGGTACCAATTCCCAAGTATCATTCTTTTCAATTTGATCAAGCTCTTCATTCATGGCTTGCTTCCAACATTCATCTTTGCTAGCTTGATTGACATTGTGTGGTTCAATTGTGGATAGAAGTGCCAGATGACTAGAATATCCCACAAGAGTTCTCCTTGTTCGTACACCTGATTCCTTGTCTCCCAAAAATTGAGATTCAGGATGATTCTTTTGAACATATCTGGATGGAGCTTTTTCAGATAGATCATCTTCAGGTTCTTCATTGGATCCACTGTCTATATCATTTCTATTTGATGTAGATGGACATAAGTCACCATCATCTTCTTTTGTTGTTTGTTTTTCTTCCTTAGGAGCTGCAGGAGACTCATCAATAACAACATCAATACATTCAACAATCTTTCGAAGCCTTTTATTGTAACATTTGTATGCTTTGCTTGTAGATGAGTAACCAAGAAATATCCCTTCATTTGATCTAGGTTCAAACTTCCCAAGCTTTTCATCATTATTTTTGATAAAGCATTTACTTCCAAAAACTCTAAAATGCTTCACAGAGGGAGAATTACCATACCAGAGTTCATATGGAGTTTTGTCACTATTTACCGAACATGAGCCTTGTTGAGAA
Organism: Pinus albicaulis; assembly: GCA_034641835.2. Classification (NCBI taxonomy): domain Eukaryota; kingdom Viridiplantae; phylum Streptophyta; class Pinopsida; order Pinales; family Pinaceae; genus Pinus; species Pinus albicaulis. Next base: position 881,920,042 of record CM076574.1, read on the forward strand.
TGTTAGCTGCTGTATGTGCTGCTTCACCCCAGAACATGTCAGGAGTTCCAGAATCATCAAGCATAGCTCTAGCCATTTGTTGAATTGTTCTATTCATTCTTTCTGCTACGCCATTTTGTTGTGGAGTGCCTGCTACAGAGAACTGTCTTTTTATGCCATGTTTTTCACAAAATTCAAAGAATTCATTTGATGTATATTCTCCTCCTCGATCAGATCTAAGACACTTGATTTTTAGATCTAATTCATTTTCTACCAATGCTTTGAAGATCTGAAATTTTTCAAATGATTCATCTTTGTGTTTAATGAACCCGATCCAACACATTCTAGAGTAATCATCAATGAATAAGATATAGTATTCTTCCCCACGTGGTGACTTTTTCCTCATAGGTCCACATATGTCAGTATGAATGAGTTCAAGAGGCTCAATTGATGATCCTTCTTTGGCATTAAATCGTACTCTAGTCTGCTTACCGAATTGACAAGATTTGCATATGATACTTTCTGGTAGATTAATATTGGGAAGACCACGAGCAGCTTGAAGTCTGCTTGCTTTGTTGATTTGAGAGAAGCTCAGATGCCCCAGCCTTCTATGCCATAGCCAATTTTCTGAAGACTTTCTCAAGTAACATTGATCTTTGCAGTTTAGTACATACAGGTTGCTTGGATTTCTTTTCCCTTTTATAATAATTTTACTTGTATCAAGATCACGAACCACACATTCTTTTGAACTAAAGACAACTTCTGTTCCTTGATCACACATTTGACTTACACTTAACAGGTTATGCCTTAATCCATCCACATACATGACATCATTAGCCTTCACCTTTTCTTTTAGAAACACTGACCCTTTTCCTTTAATTACAGCAGGAGTATCATTTCCAAATGTAACTTTCTTTCCCTTTTCTAGAGCATTATATGTAAGGAGTTTGCTTTTGTCACCTGTCATGTGTCTTGAGCACCCACTATCAATGTACCATTGATTTTCTTCACCTTCTGCAAATAATGCTATCCCACAATTTTCAACCGGTATTTCTTTCTTTTTCCACACTTTAGAGCTTGAGGGAACATGTTCTTTTGGTTGGACCTTGCTCCTGCATTCAGATTCTTCATGACCAAAGTTATTGCAATAAGTACATTCAACTTCGTTTTGAAGAGGAGAAAAGTTGTTATAGGTGTTCTTCTTAGGTTCAATATTCATCCTTTTCTTTCTTGCTTCTCTTGTCATGATGGTTTTATATGCAACACATTGAACAGCTTTATGACCAAAATTGTGACATGAGAAACATTGTCCATTGAAGTAGAAATTTCTACAATCATGAAATCTTCTATTTGAATTTACCTGTTGGTTGTAGCTTCTTTTAAAGATCTCCCTGTTAGTGTTCCTTGAATTGAGATGATCATGCTTTACCTGGAAAGATCCTTTGTTCCCTTGCTGAGTGGCTGAATGTAGTGAACCAGCTGTGGCTGCTTTCAGATAATTTGTTGCTGAAGTCTGGGAAGATTCCCCAGTATATCCAAGACCTGTTTTTATAAGAGGAGACCATTGTATCTTGATAATCTCATCTAAGGTTTCTGAACCTTTAGCAAATCTAAGATTGAGAGTTTTTACTTTCTCATTATCTTTCCTTAGACTTACTACTTCACACTCCAATTCCTCAATGCGTTTTTCCTTTGCTTCAAGCTAACTTTCAAGAGTCTCTATGATTATGTTCCTTTCTTCTAGGCTTACTTTGAGTTGATTGTTTTCTTCAAGAAAATCATTGTCTTCCAGAGCATCCACAAAAGTATCCTTTTCTTCTCTAGATTCTTTTGCCATGAGCAGTTTAATATCTTGTTCGCATTCTTCCTCACTATCAGATAACCCATCACTGTCTTCATTAATATAGTAGCTTTTTCTTGTGCTAGATCGATTCTTATTCCTTCTTGCTACTTCTTTTCCTTTAGCAGATGTTTCTTTATAAGGACACTTTGCAGCATAATGACCAACTCTTCCACAATCAAAACATTTGAAAGGAAGCTTACCTTTGAACCTTCCGGTTCCTAGTTGGAGTCTTCTCACAAAATTTTCTTCTTCTTATTCTTCAGATATATAGCTGGATTCCTTGACAACTTCCTTTTCTTTTCCTTTTGCAGACACCTTAAAAGCAGCTTCTTTGATTTGAGAAGGATCTCCTTGTCTCATTTCAAAGGCAGTCAGGATACCATGTAATTGAACAACAGTAAGAGTTTGTAGATCTTGCCTTTCTTCAATAGCTGAAACTTTAGAGTCAAATTTTGAAGTCAAAGATCTTAAGACTTTTTCCACCAGAGTAGTATTGGCCATGGTTTCACCCAAATTTCTCATTCGATTTACAATATCATCTAGACGTAAGAAGAAACTGGCAATACTTTCATCACTATGCATCCTTAAATTTTCATATTCAATTCTGAGAGTTTGGAGTTTTGCATTTTTTACCTTTGTATCTCCTTCATAGCTCAAAATGATTTTGTCCCATATTTCTTTTGCTGAATTTAGCTGCATCACTTTAGCAAATTTTGGTTCAGACATGCTTCCTAATAAGACATTCACTGCTTTGGCATTAATTTCATACTTCTTTCTTTCAGCCGCATCAGTAGGAATACTTGCCGGATATTGATAGCCCTCTTCCACAATTGCCCATACTTCTGCACCAAGACTTTGCAGATATGCTTTTGTTCGTACCTTCCAGAATATCAGATTGCTTCCATTGAATAGAGGTGGTTTTAGAGACATTACTCCTTCATGACTTCCCATTGCGACGGATCTCCTTCAAGCGATCAAGCTTCTGCAGAAAGACCTCCTCTGATACCAATTGTTGGGAAAAATACTGAGAGGGGGGGTGAATCAGTATTTAGGACTTTATCAAAATTTTTACTTTTTCACTCTCTAAAACCCATACGCTAATTTTCTGAAGCAAACTAGCGTATACACGCGGATATACTTCATAAAACTCGCGTATACACAGAGATCTAATTATGCCATTAATTCTTCACTTATATCATTCCATCATTCATTCATTAGATGTTCAATAAACAGTAAACATGTGCAGTAAGAACAGAATAAACCATCACACATAATCATCACACATGAACACCGGGATTTTAGGTGGAAACCCAAGTCGGGAGAAAACCACCGCTGCAGTTGCTCAGCCTTCAATATTTTATTATAGAGAAAACATCTTACAACATATGTGCTGGTGCAGACTCCTACCAGCACGCAGGCACCCACCTGCGCTCGTTTACCAGCCTCTCCTGGAAGAGAGCTACGACCCCCTGCTCTCGTTTACCAGCCTCTCCTGGAAGGGAGCTACGACCCCCTGATCTCGTTTACCAGCCTCACCTGGAAGGGAGCTACGACTCCCTGACTGAAGGCAACAACCCTCAGCTCCACCATGGACCACGTTTCATCAATTTTCACACTGGATCCAACCAAATTCAATAGAGCACAACTTGCAGGCCTTGTTTCATCAAATTTTCAGACTGGACCCACTCCACACATTTAAGCTCAATCATACAACCAATCTGATATAGAAATCTCAGAACTGTAGAATACAGAGCAGTAACTCAACAGAACAGATCAGACATTTCATACCCCATGCTTCAGCAAACCCTAATTTGCATACGCGCTTTTCTTCCACTGATCCCGCGTATATACGCGCCTTCTACCATACAAACCCGCGTATACTTTTGTACATATTATAAAGCTAATTTCATTGCGCATACGCGCTTTCTCTTTAGCGAAGCCGTGTATATACGTGCTTCTTATGCGGCAAACTAGCGTATGGTTCTTCAGACATTTAGGTCATTGCAATTCTTCAGAACAGACACATCACACAGATTTTACCCTTTACGTCAGCCAGATGTTCGCCTCATCTCAGATCTAATCATTCCATAAACAGATGTAGCAAATACATTTCAGATCTAGATTCCCGTCTTCATCATTTTCTTCATAGGTGCTTCATGCAGTCAGATCTATCATTCAACTGTAACCCTTTCCATTCAGATATACTTCAGAGAGAAGTATTCATTCAAGCTCAGACATCTTGCACCCCAACTCATGATTTGCACAATGAATTTCTTCTCTTTATATAGGTTTACCCTTTTTCAATACCATGAGCCAAAACCACATTACTTCCGATGGTATTCCTGGACGGGGTCATTTAGACGAATCATTACCCAATACAATGGGTAAATACCATGGTGATTACCCCTGGTTTTGCACTTTATGAGCGCTTTTGCCCATACACGACTTGGCACGTTATTACCCGCGTGCATACACGACTTCTCCTAGACAAAACCGCGTATTCATTGAGACATACTCTTTTCATCATAGATCTAGCACATATTGAATTCCTTTCTTCATTACCTTTTGTACTTTCTGTAGATACATCAGATTTACATTATTTAACAAGTTCATCAAGTAGGATTCCATCATCTTCATCAAGTGGGTTGCCATTCAAGGATAGCACTCTATCAAGTGGGTTGCCATCAAGGACAACACTCTGCATCATATTGCCAACATGGGGAAGTGGTTAGGACTTAGCCCAAAGGGGCTTAAGTCTATAGTAAAGACTTGTATTTTTTATGATTTTTTCATAGCTTTCAATGGAATGGGGGGTTTTAGGATAGTTAAAAAAATGAGTTTTTAACTATGGAAAGAGAATTTTCATAAATGGAAGAAGAGGATTTATGAAAAAAAGGGAGTTTTCATGGAGGAAAAGGGAACAAATGAAGGTTTGAGAAGGGGGAAAAATGAAGGTCTTTCAGCAGTCTTTCACTTGGAATCAACAGAATTTTCTGAGTATAAAAAGGCAAAGGTAATGAAGATTTTGGACAGAGGCATGAGGCCTTTCAAGAGTATTCAAGAGCCAACAATTTTTAGTAATAAAATTTGTTCCTTGGAGGCTCAAAAATTCTTAGCCACCTTTTGCTATAATAAATATTATAGGTGGCTAACAGTGGCTCCACTTGGGGATGGTGCCTTCTTGAAGGCATCAAGAACTTCAGACTTGCATTCTCTGGGAAGCTGACCTGTGCCTAATCCTTTAGGTTCTTTGGGAGGCTGATCAGTTGCCTAATCCATTGGGCTGCCCTTCCTTTGCTGGGATGATTTTTCTCTAAAAAAAATTTAGCAGCCATGAAAACAATGGATTTTCATCAACAAAAACTTTCTACCTACCCAATCCTACTGATCTAACATGTTTTCTTCATTAGAGTGCACTTGGATTGGCAAACTCTATTTACAACATTTTATTCTTTTGAAAATAGGAAATATAATCTATTTCTACTCCTTATTTCTCCCTGAAATTAGATTAAACAGTTGAGTTCAGATGTTTCTCTACCTAATCTACCATCTATTGGGATTAAACTGTCCAACAGACTTTCATTCTCTAAATTCTACAACAGAAATTTAAAAGCATCCAAGTTAGGATTGAACAGTCCAACTTGATGCTGGTCTATGGCTTAAAAACAAGCTGTACATAGACATTTATTTTGCATAAAATTAAATCAAAATGGAAGGCTTGAGAATCTGAAAGTTTAAAGCACTTCCTTCTTCCTTTTACAGCTCTGTTTTGGCTCTTGTTTGAGCTGTTTCTTCCTTGTTTTCTGGTTCAGATTTTGAGCTCATTAGAACCAGATTTACATCTTTTTGACTCAGAAAAATAAAACATATTTGAGTCATCCCTTTTTGAAATCTTAGGTTCAGATTTTGATCATGTTTGAACCTTTAATTTCTAACCTAAACTATCTACTGATAAGCCAAGATTAAACAGTTTGTCAAATCGAATCCACTATCCTATCAGAAGAAAATTTAAAGCTAATTAGTCAAGATTAAACAGTTTGACTAACTAGAAGTGTGTTATGTAGGAGTGGCATTTAATCTTGCACGCTTTCAGATTTGTTTCTCTTTTTTGGTATGGGGCTATACCTTTCTTGTTTTGACAATCTGCCCTCTTTTCTTTCTTTTCATTATTTTTGTATTTTTTATTTTTAAAACTTTGAATGCAATGGTGGATGAGATATTTATATTAGAAAAAAGATAAAAAGGTTTTTGGAACATAACATGGATCAAGTGAAGTAATGCTTAAGCATCCTGCCATTGACAGGACCCCCAAACAATTCTACTCTATTCAACTCCTGCAAGAAAAATGCATTGTTACCAGCAGCTGAATGAATAGAGTAAGGGCCAAGCCATAGATTGTCAAATTTTCCATGTTTGCCCTTGTATTCCCTTCTTGAGTCCCACTTCAAGACTTTGTCCCCAATCTTGAAATTGCTAGCCTTTGTTCTTCTGTCAAAAAGCTTTTTAATGCTGATCTGTTTCTGCAATGCTTTGTTGTAAACTTCCTCTCTGGTTTGCTGAAGATGAATGGTCTGATTTATTCTCCTGATTATGTCATTTTCTTCAGTTTGCAACTCTTGAATCAACTTCATCACTGGAACACCAAGGTTGTTTGGAAAAATGGCATCAGTACCGTAAACAAGATGGAAAGGTGACATGCCAATGGATTTCTTCAAATTCAATCTGTCAGCCCAAAGTGCATGAACTAGCTTTGTGTGCCAAGACTTCTTATTGTCCTCCAACAGTTTCTTGATTATGTTCACTAAGATTTTGTTTGAGGATTCTACAAGTCCATTACCTTTAGGGTAATAGGCCGTAGAATTCCCCAATGTTATCTGATATTTATGACAGAAATCAACCATTTTTTTTTATCCAAATGCTGCTGCATTATCAGTGATAATCTTGGTAGGACAGCCAAACCTGGAGAGAATGTTAGTCTCCATGAATTTTATGATAACTGAATCATTGGCCTATTTACAAGGTATGGCTTCTATCCACTTAGTGAAATATTCTGTGGCAGTGAGAATCCATCTATGTTGGGCAGAATATGGTGGATGGATTTCTCCTATGAATTCAAGTCCCCACTGTTGAAAAGGGGCTTCAACAGTGATAGGATGTAGAGGGAGGGGTAGCAGTTTTCTTTTGCCTTCAAAAATTTGGCATTTATGACAGGCTATGATCATCTTGTGGATATCAGGAAAAAGAGTGGGCCAATAGAAACCAGCCCTCAAAATTTTGTTGGTTGTTGTCTTCCAGTACAAATGACCTCCACACTCTCCTTCATGGAACTGGTACTTAACCTTCTCTGCATCAAACTCAGGAAAAAATTTAAGCAATAGACCACTTGCATTTTTCCAATAAAGACATTTATCAATAATGCAATAGTTTATTGCTTTCAATTTTAGGAATCTTGCCTTTGTTTTTGTCAAACAAGGAGGTGTATTTAAATTAAGTAAAACATAAACAATATTATCATACGAAGAGGAAATCATAAAATGGTCTTCAACAATAGGTGTTGATATCTCCTTTTGTTCATCCAAAGCATTAATCATATTAATATCAAGAACTTCAAAATTTGATTCAGCCATTAATCTAGCTATACCTTGGCCTTTGATGAGTTTAGTGGGTTTTATCTCTAAATCATATTCAAGGATAACAGCAATCCACTTACCTCTCTTACCATCTGGGTCCTGTGTTAGAATTTCTTTAACAACTGAATTTGGGACAAAGGCAATGGTGTGTGAGTGAAGGATGTATACTCTGAATTCTTTCAAAGCTTTAACCAAAGCAAAAGCTTGCTTTTCCATAATGTTATACTTCAAAGAGGCATCCCTCAAAGCCTTGCTAAAGAATGCAATAGGCTGCTCTTGTCCTTGTGGATTTTTCTGTAAAAGGACAGCAGGAATGGTATGTTCCGATGAAAATGAAAAGATCTAAAAATATTTTGAAAAATCAGGACTTGTTAGAACCAGTGTTTTGGTTAACGCTTGTTTCACCAGTTCAAAGGACTTCTTTGCTTCCAAGTTCCATTTCACCCCTTGCTCCTTCTTTAACATGTTTGTGATATTCCTAAGGAGCTCAGCCAGATTGGAGATGAACCTTCTCAAAAAATTGATCTTCCCAATGAAATATTTCAACTCTTTAATGTTTCGAGGTTGAGAGATTTTCAATATGGCCTCAATCCTCTTTGGATCTATCTTTATACCCTCCTCTAAAATAATGTGCCCAAGAAGTTTTCCTTCTTGGAGACCAAATAGTGTCTTCTTAGGGTTTAAAGATATCCCAAACTTTCTGCATTTCTCGAAAAATTTTCTCAAATGTTCTAAGTGCTCTTCATCTGTTTTTGAAAACACAGTAACATCATCTAGATATATAATGATGAAGTAGCCTAGTTCTTCCGAGAATGCTATGTCCATGGCTCTTTGAAAGGTTGCTCCAGCATTCATTAGACCAAAAGACATTTTCACATACATGAAGGTGCCCCATGGTGTAGTAAAGGCTGTCTTTAATTGATCATCAAGGTAAACCAAGATCTGATTGTACCCTGAATAGCCATCCAGCAAAGAAATTCTTCTAGACCCTACCACCCTTTGTAGAATGTGATCCATATTTGGTAAAGGGTAGTTGTCCTTTAATGAAGCTTTTTTTATGTCTCTAAAGTCTATACAAAGCCTGATTTCTCCAGTTTTCTCCTTAACAGACACCAGATTAGATACCCATTCAGAATATCTAATAGGGACAATAATACCAGCATCATACAGTTTCATAATCTCCTTCTGAACCAAAGGCAACTGGACAGGGTTTATTCTACGCAGTTTCTGTTTGAATGGTTTTTGGTTTTCTTTGAGAGGGATTTTGTGTTGTATTATTTCGGTGTCATAGGATTTAAGATCTTCGTAACTCCACGCAAAAACATCGGAAACTCTTTAAACAGCTCTATATATTTGAGTCTAATGTGAGCTGGTAAAGTTTTGGATAGTTCAATCATCTTTGTTTTAAGTTCACTGCCTATATTGCACTCCTCCACTTCAGTCTCTATAGGTTCCAGTTTTGGTTTACTCGCCACATCGTTAAAATCGAACAAATCTTCTAAAGGGGTCAGACCCTTAGGCAAACTTTCATCTTTAGAGTGCAGAGTTTCTAACTCCTCTGTTTCAGACTCTGCATTCGTTTCTATTTTACCTTCAAGTTTTCCAGATAATAGGTTTATATTAGCCAGTTCAGGGGACATTTCTTCTTCACCAAGAAAATTTTCTTCCTTGCAGTCTGTTTCATAGTCTGAGTCCGGACTGTTTAGTTCGAATTCATTTCTGAATTGCAGGAAGTATTCTATTTGTTTGTCGTTTTCAAACACCTGCCAATATTTTTCATTATCAGGCACGACTGGTTTGAATTTAATCTGAGTTGTGTCGTCATATGGCGTTAAACATGTTCTAGCTGCAAAGGCTAGATTGTGGGCAGCAATATTTTCCTTTCTTGGGACGAAAATTAATTGGGACTCTTTGAAAGTTTCTAAAAGGTCCACGACATCATTTCGATAGGCCCTAAGTCTGGGGTGATGAGTGTTGTACTCCCCATTGACTTGCCTTATGATTAATTCCGAATCCCGTGAATTTTAATTCTCTTGGCTCCTAACTTTTTCAACAAATGTAAGCCTAAGAGAAGGGGCTCGTATTCCACTATGTTGTTGGAACACTGGAAGTTTAATTTATAGGAAATGCATTCGGTGTGGTTGCTTACAGTGTTGCGAATCCAGACACCTGCACCAATGTTATTTTTAGTGCATGACCCATCAAAATACATACTCCATAGAGGATTGTTTTGAGTTTCATCCGTTTGGTGAATGTACTCTTTAACTACTGTGCCTTCTGATTGTTCATGATTAGCGGCAATTAGTTGTAACTGTTTTGATTTTCCAATATTTTCATTGGTTTGAGGGATATCTTCTTGACTCGGAATTTTTAGGAGCAAGGGACACACGATTTGCGATTCAAGACCTTCTTTTTGTTTGCTAATGTCATCAGACACAGCAGACTGTTTTGACACTTCATCGTTGTGTTCCTCATCCTCTCTATCGACCATTAGTTCATTTAAAGTGACTTGTTCAGTAATTGTTTCATCATTGAATAATATAAAAGAATCTAGGCCCATGTTTACAGAATACAGAGGGGAGTTTTGAGGTCTATTTTGACTTGTAACTGTGTATTGCATGTGAGACTCCCTGTAAAGTCTTCTAGTTTGATTGAAAACAGGGATAGTCGCATAGGTCATGTCCATTTGCATAGCCCCCCAAGATCTTGATAATAACATTCCATACTTTGGGGGAACATCAGCCACCACAATATCCATGACTAAGCATTTGGCTGGAATCTGGGCTAAGTTAACACAGAGGTCTTTGATTAATCCTAAACACTTTACTCTGCTTGAGTCGAAGGAGTAGAGATCTTTGTAAGGTCTGGTGATTTCTAAACCAAGGCTCTCCATCACAGCTTTAGGCATTAAATTATGAGAAGCCCCGGAATCATGCATAGCATTATGCAAAATTTTGTCATGAACATTTAAGCTTACATAAAAGGGAGGAACAGGTCCCTCTTGATATCTACCTTCAATCTTGGTCATCATTAAGATTAACTGTATCTCCATTTTCCTCTATGTTCAAAGCCTTCAAAATTTGGGTCCTATATACATGTTGGGTAGCTAACTCGGTCAAAGGAACAAAGATTTTGATTTTAGAAATTTCCTGCTCCAGGCTGAAAGGAATTTGACTCTTTGAAGCACTTGTCTCAGCCTTATTAGTTGTCACTCTATCAGCATTATCAACTTGCTGATTTGTTTTATTTACACTTGACACAATGGTTTTAACAGGAATACTAGCTGAAGTGTTAGTACTACTAGTGTCTGCACTCTGTTTTTCTTTGTTTTGAGTGTCTTTCTCTTTTCCTTTATCAGAATTTACAGCCACTGTTTTGTCCTTTTGTTTGACAAGTTTAGGTTTGGTTGCAGTGCTGTTTTGTGAAGATTTTTCAGAGGTTTTGTTTCTATGGGGTTGTTGACTAGTTTTACTTCTAAGGTCATATTCTCTTTGAGGCTCTACGATGACATTTTCCATGTCTTGATATTAATTTTCATTATCATCTCTTTTGTCATCATAAGGTCTATAAAGACCTTGTTTTCCATCATAATGAACTTCAAAGTCATCATGCTCTACCCCAAACATGTTGATATCCTCCTCCTCTGTTACTTCATCAGTTTATTCAACCTCACTTACATAGTTTTGCTGAAAGGGAGGAGTGATCTGTTGATCATCGTCCCTCGGTCTGTTTGGAGGTTGGTTCCTTCTAACATTCTGATTCTAGTTTTGGTTTCTGTTTTGAGGAGCAGTTTGATTTTGCATTGCTTGTGCTCTCTTGATTATGCTCATCTCTTTCATCATTTCTTCCATCATTCTCTCCATCTTTGAGTTTGAAGTAGAAGGTGTGGATTCCTCTCTAAAAGATACTCTCTTTTCTGATTTCATTCTTGCTCTCTTCTCCATTAAATTGACCTCCACAGCAACAGCACCCCTTTGCATATCTTCAAGAGTTGCAAAATCTCTCTCTCTCAGCTGATAGGTCATGTAAGAGTCAAACCCTTCGGGGAATTTGTTTAAAGTTGAGCCTTGCGGAGGTTTTAGTTCTGGGGGAAGTGCATTATAGATACTGTTGAATCTAGTACAATAAGCTTGTACACTTTCCCCAGTGTTTCTATGGAGGTTCTTGTAATCAGAAAGGACTTGGAGAGGATTCTTTTTCACTTCCCATTTGTTTAAGAAAGTTTGATGGAAGCCTTGGAGATCATTTATACTATGGGGGGCTAAGATTTTAAACCATTTTCTTACCTCTCCCCCAAAGCTTTTAGCAAATAATCTAAGTTTGACAGAATCATCATCAATTTCATTTCTGTCAAAGTAGTCATTCATCTTATCCACATGTTGCGATGCATTTGTAGCATTGCTAGCATCATATAATGGAATTTTGGACTGATAGTCCTATGGAAGATTGACTAATGGTGCAGGAAGGACTAAGGGAGCATACCATGCTGCCATGATAGGAGGTGGAGGTGGATTTACAGGTGGGTTGACAAAAGGGAAGGTGGGATGAAGTGGAGTGGTTTGAATAGTGGATGAAGGATGAAGGGATGTGGATGGGACAACAGTAGATTTCTGAGCTGATCTTGGATGAGAGACACCTAAGTTGTGAAGGAAATGCAAATCAGGAGGCATTGTTTCTCTACTACCAGGATGTTCACTTGTCTCTGGGGATGAAAGTGAAGACTCAGAGTCTAGCTGTATTATATCATCAAATGACCTAGTTCTAAATGGATTTACTAAGTCAACTTGTGATTGTTGTAGAGCTGAAAGATTTTCAGGAACTGAATTAGCTCTCAAGGGTGATCTGAAAACAGTTGATAATTTAATCTGAGGAGACTTCCTAAGGATACTTTCTGGCTTATCAACTATTTCAGGTGGGTTAGGGTCAGGATGGGCTTTAGTGTGAATCTTTCTAGGAGCCACTATGCTGTGTTTTTTAGACCCAAATAAACAAGAAAATTTCAACCAGGTATGACAATCTTTGAGAGGTTAACTAATCTGTTTACACAATTCTTAATCCTACAGTCCTCTAACTGAGTTTGAAAGATGTTATAATGATGTGCTTTCTTCCCAGTGGAGTCTGAAGGTCTGCTAAGGATTGTGGAGTCTCCAAGTGGAAGTTTTTAGCTCCTAAGGAGGTAAAAGGTTTTATGGTCCACCACCATGTTTATTGGATACCAATCTGAAATATTTTTAGGCTTTCTGAGTTATTTTTTAGTTGTGTGTTTTCTAAGAATATGCTAACTCTGTTTCAAAACTTAGCTATGGTTATGAGACAAAGACAATTTACTCTTATGGCTAAGCCAGCTGATCTTTCAAGGTTGGATAAAATCTTAAGAGAATCCTAGGGTTTTCCTAGTTTGTCACTGATTCAGACAAGTTTTATCATGATTATCATTTCTTGGTAGTGCTTGAAAAGGCTGATTTTAACTCACAAGATTTTATGAAGTTTAAAGGAAACTAAGATGAAAATTCAACTAAGTTCCCCAGCGGAGTCGCCAGAAATTGTTAGGAATATGTAATTTTAGCAAATTGGTAAGACTAAAACTGCAGAAACAACATCGTTTCAACCAACTTTGGGATTCTAGGATCTAGCCCTCCTGAATCGGGAGAGGGATCTCTCCAATAAGTGCAAATATGGATTTGTATTTGAAGTTTGGGGTTATGATATTAGGCTAGTTATGAAGGCCAAGGATTTGTTTTTGTTTTTGGATGGTTGAGCATGATTTTTACTTGAGGGGAAAGTTCTAAGTGTAGAAAGTTCAAAGGTGAGAAGTTGTAAGCAAATAGAACAGCTTTGGCTAAAAGATAGATATAAAACTGGTTTTTAGTTCGTTGGGCTATGGAGTCATATCTGGGCTTTAATTGAGCAACAACATCAAGAGTGATCCAAGGGGCAAGTCATCTATACCACAAGATTATTGAGATTTAAAATTATGGAATGGAAACAATAAAGTGTTGGAGGGGTGGAAACTGATAATAATTTCTCAGAGGTTTTATAGTCAGTCCAAACAAGGAAAGCCTCTTAAGTAACTGTTTAAAACCAACCAAGTGCAGGGCTAACCATTGAATTCTTGGGCAAGTTTGTATTAAAGCAGATTAATTGGCAAACAATCCAGTAATCCACATAATTACCTTCAGAAAGTATGAAAACATATAATAGAAACAAGGTGTAACTTAAGATCCGATAAAGTACTTTTAAACCTAGTCTGCTTTCAGTCAACACCAAGGGAAACTTTCAGAATATGCTTTTGGAGAAAAACTAGGACCAGGGCACACCATATCTTCCATAGTCATCTTTAATAAGCACAATAAGGAAAATAACTTTCAAGAACAATGTTTTTAAGGCAAACAATAGGACGAGGGAACTCCAACATTCCTAACTGCTTAACTGTATTAAATCATTCTTAAATAAACAAATTTGAGGAAAACATTAAGACAAAGATTTTCAGTCAGAGAAGGTTACTGATATACAGTAGGTCCTAACTCTATAATTGTTGTTCTTTATCAGAGAATAGTGAACAATATGACATACATAGAAGGAAAACAATAACAATGACAGGGGCACTTCACCGATGATATAGACCAAGATCCCAAGAAACAGCTTTATATTGATGTCAAACCAGTTACAGTCTTCAAGTCCAATGTTTCAGTTCAGCAATCATCTTCACTATTCAGCCTAACTAATCTATCACAAGCAGAGCTCCAAGGGCCAGTGAACACTATTTACAATCATAAGTTTCAGCTCAAATGTATTTCAAAGTTCTGCAACCAACAATTTCTCATCTTCTACTGAGGTATTTATAGAAGAATGAGGAGGTGAAATCTAACAAAAGATCTCTTGAGACAATAAATACAGATTCAATACTTCACGGCCTTTTGAGGGGCTTGATGGAGAAGTTTACAGGTGGATCACTGTATTAACTGTTTTACAATAAATATCAAAGCTCGGTGGGAGCTTTATTTGACTTTAAGGCTCTGTGTAATGTTTGGAGTAACTCTGCAGATATTTTTGCATTGATTTCTTTGCAAAAGTAACTCCCTGGCTACGCTGAGGAAAAATCTGATCTTCTTCAATAACTTTGGCCTCTGTTTGAATGGTTTGAGGCAACAGGTGGCTTTTGTGGTAGCTGAGGAATCAATTTGCCTCATTTGAAGCGGTGGAAGCCTTTTCTGTCTATGAAACACTTATGATTTTCTATTAATTTTGTTTTAACCCAAGGAATTAGGCTTTTGATAATCATTCTTAGCCATAATTCCCCAGATCTATCTTTAATCTCCATCTGTTGTGCTTTGTCTTCAAATTTATACTCTTTAACAGTTCTTTTGAATAAAATAGTGTCTTGTCGATGTGCAGGGACGCACAGGGCTCTTTATGTTATCAATTCTCATGAAACATTGATAAATCATTGAATAGAGCCCGTGAATGGTTCTTTTTAATAGCTCTAAGGTGCAGGAAACGTCTTTCCCAACCCTCGGCTTTCCTTCATTTATACAATGGAAAACCATTAAAACACCTGCAAAACACAAAATCAATTAAGAAATCCTGTGCTTTTAGGTTTAAACTGCTTCAGATGGCGGGGGGGAGCGTAGCCGTTGGATGGCATCATCCAACGGTCGGGGTTAATCGGGAGAGATCGTAGAATGGGCGGAAGAAGATTGAATCTGAGTCGTCAAATGCGCAAAGATCGACGGTCGGGAGCGGAGGTTGAAAGTCAAACAAAGGAAACAGGGTGATGGAATGCGGACCATCGATCTGCAGATCAGATCAACAGCAGAGATTAACTGAATGGCGCGTCGTACCCTAAATTATTGCGTGGGCACCTTCGTTAATTGTCGGGCATCTTCAACGAGCGATATCCGTTGGATGGCCCGCCCCAGATGGGACGGTCCATGGAAATATCGCTAGGCATCTGCATTCGAACAATAATGCGCGATGGACTACGGTTATGTGCGATGGACGGCAGTTTTGAAAAAGGTACAAGGGACGTGTGTCAACCGTTGTATGGAATCACTGGCCATCGGGAAAAACCACCCTTGCCCCAAAGGCAGTACAATAGACACTGCCGGTTTTGGGCAATCGGCTCAAGGCTGGCGGGGACCACCGGATGGATAGATTCTGCATTGTCGATCTGCAGATCATATCAATGGTGGAGGGGACTTTGAACATTGGACCAGCGGAAACTTTAGAAAATCATAAAAAACCCGAAGTTTTGAAAATACACAAGGTTTTATGATTTTGCGGGGGGAATATGCGAATAATAGGGTTAGGCGCCCGATTGCGGGGCCATGGGCGCATGGAGATTTATATGACCGGAGAGTTAAAAGGAAAGGGGCTTATCGCAGATCCGAATATCGAGGATGGGCTTTTCAATCAACCCATTGTATTTCTGCGATCGCGTGATCAGTCTTTCAATAAACCCATTTTTATATTCAACACATGATTTAAGTTTTTAATTAAAACTTTGGAAAAGTGGGTTTAGGGTTTTTACAAAGAAAAAGAATGATCGGGAGTGAAAATACAGGGGTTTAAGCGCGGAGGGCGGGCCCACCTTAAATATGAAAATAACAATGCGATCGGGGGTTTTTAAACATAAATGTTCAATCGCATCGGAACTTTCGGTGATAGCAAAAAGACTTGTGCACATTGAAAAACTTGCGATGCGATTAGTGCCATATGGGTTCTGTGCTTGGATTTTATGACAAGGGCACATGTGGGGAAGTGGTTAGGACTTAGCCCATAGGGGCTTAAGTCTATAGTAAGGACTTGTATTTTTTATGAGTTTTTCATAGCTTTCAATGGAATGGGGGGTTTCGGAATAGTTTAAAAAATGAGTTTTTAACTATGGAAAGAGGATTTTCATAAATGGAAGAAGAGGATTTATGAAAACAAGGGAGTTTTTATGGAGGAAAAGGGAACAAATGAAGGTTTGAGAAGGGGGAAAAATGAAGGTCTTTCAGCAGTCTTTCACTTGGAATTAGTAGAATTTTCTGAGTATAAAAAGGCAAAGGTAATGAAGATTTTGGACAGAGGCATGAGGCCTTTCAAGAGTCTTCAAGAGCCAACAATTTTTAGTAATAAAATTTGTTCCTTGGAGGCTAAAAAATTCTTAGCCACCTTTTGCTATAATAAATATTATAGGTGGCTAACATGTTGAAGAATCTGTTCGGTGAAACACAGTCCCCGCTCAAGGAGGGGACTCCAGAAATCTCCCTCCAGCTTCTGCACATGACGAGAGGATTTAATACTGCTCCAACACTCAACCCACAGTAGGAGCATTGTCTCTCTGAGCTCAAAGGGAATGCTAGTCGAAGGACGCATAAGCTGTAATTCTACCAACACATTCAGTGACTGCAGTACCATATCAAACGTTGATCCTAGAGTCTTAAGCGTAGTTGTTCCACCTTTGTCGAACGGTCAACTGCTTTTTAATACATTGGCTAGTTTGTTTAATAAAGGAAGTGGAATTCATATGGCTTTAATTGGAATATGGTTGTCTTTTTTTATGGCACATCAATAAGTGATTCGTATGGCTTTGAATATGGATTGCATATGGTTTTGAATATGCTTTATTTTTTTAATGGTTTGTTTAGGTATGGGGTTGGAATGTAGTTGTGTTGAATGGAGCTTTAGGCCCCTCTACTTGCATCGTCCGCTTTGAATATTGTTGTGACAACTCCTTGAGCAGGGCCAATATCCCTTGCCAGTTGTTAATTCCTGCATCAGTCGCATGATCCCACAGAGTTCACCATCACCGAAGGAGATAGAGCATCAAGATTGCCAAAACCATCATGCAGAAGATTGAGGCAGCATTACAGAGGGAGCGCTCTCATGCCAGAAGGAGGGACGGAAGTTTGGGCAATGCATTGGGACGAGAACATCACAACAGAGAGGAAGGCGAAATCGTTGGAGGCATTGAGCCACAAAGTTTCTGGCCACTCCCCAGCCAGAAACGAGGCCCTCTCACGAACCGTTGTAACCTCATCGTTGGTTCCATGAAGGTTTACCTGGCTGCACAACCTCTAAGGATTGAATCAAATCGGTGATGTTTGATAGCAAGAACGCATGATGGTAAAACGTTGTTACACCAGGTAAGAAGAGCGAGGCCCCTTGGCGAAGGACGCTCACCCTGCAACTTAGATCTCCACTGCCACAGCCAGGGCTATAACGTTATGCATGGTGCATCAATTCATAATTGTTGGCTAACTATCCCTTAAGTGCATATATGGGCCAACATTTCTAGTGACAGTAGCAGGATTTTATTAGCTGCAACAACCACAACATGCATCATCCATGAAGGGATCATCGTGCAGCATATTTGGCGAAGGGGATATCAAGAATTTGTTGTGGCTTTCTGAAGGAAGGTCTGAAGTTCTTTGTGTGAAAATTCTACTGCAGTATCATGGTTTGCTTCTCCTTGATTAAATTATACAAGTTATCTTCGGAAATTAGATTCAAAAAACACCGAAGTAAACACTACTAACAGCCTACACATGCAGATCATTGACTAAATATTACGCTCATTCAAATAAAGTGACACACTGATTTTTGGACATAAGTGCACGAAAAAAACCAAAGTGGAAAAATCGGTGCAGCAGATATGAGGGTTTATTTTATTAAGTAGAATCTGAATACAACAAACTTGGGTTCCAAATCTGGAAAACCCAATAGAGAATAAAAGAAATCTGCAGCTAACATGTTGTTCCAAGACCAAATATCTAACTGATCCACACCCTCAAATGGGATTTACAAGAGTCAGCCCGGATCTGGCCCTAGAAACACAAGCGGTGCCCCTGAAGCCCCTGCGTCAGCCCTACTAGGCTCTACGTGCCTCTGGGCTGCTCACAGAGTGACTGCGTAACCCCAGACTGGGTGACACAGTCCTTACACTGGCCCTGGAGAAACTCTACTTAATTTTGAACCCTCCTGGGCTTGCGTAACACCTGCGTTGCAGATGAAGCTGTGTTGTGCAGCTGCTGCTGTTGTTGCCCTTTCTCCTCTACGCTATCTCTGAATGCTGCTCCTTTATCTCTTGCTGACTCTTGGCTCCAGGATAAGATCATCCCCTCAGCCAATACTACCCCTCGCTGTAGAAATATCCTCCAGAAATTCTTAGCAAACCTTGCCTTAGAATTCCAGATCTATTTCTCAGCTCTGCATCCATGTGTGTGTCTCTCCAACTGACCCTCAAGCCTTTCTCTTATACTTTTTCGATGATCTCATCAACGACCGAGATTAAAATGTTCATCAATGACTGAGATTAAAATACTGCTTGATCTGTGTCTTTTAGAACATTTCAGCACATGTGCTAATTAATTCACTTTAATTATTTAATTTTCCTAAGTTTAGACTTAGGAAATACATTAAAATAATTAATTATTTGAATAACTTGAACACCAGCTGAAATTTCACAAAGCACTTTTTGGGTTTTGTAGTTCAAGCGCGTCTTAGCCCCTCCACAAAATTTCAGGGCTAGAGCACACCCGACGCTACACCAAATATACAAAATCTCAACACTCCCTCTTAGCATGGAGTGTGCTCCAGAAATACATCCACACTATGTACTGCAAGAGCTTGATGTTGGATTATGTGTTGTTGATGCTTGGCTTGCTGCCCTCCATCCACTACATTTATTCTCTCTGTACTGCTTCCCATGCTACTGCCACTGACACTGCCACATTTGTACTGCAGCTCCCTCTCAAATTGTTGCATCATGCTGCCCATAGCAATGTCACTGCTGACTTGCTGCACTACAACTCAATTTCTGAGAAGTAAGCAACTGAAGGACTCCTGCCCAACTATTTGACAGAAAAGTCAAGCTGCATCTATCACTGAAGCTCCCTAGTTTATGATTTATGCTATCTTCTTGAAGCCACTGTTATGCTACAACTCTGCATTGCATGAGCCCAACCTCTTTGCGCTGCTGAAGACCCATAAGCCTCTGTGTTGTTGTCTCCACGATGTTGCTGCCTCTGCATTACGCTGGTCCCTCTTCAACTTTTCAAATCTTCCTTATGCTTCTCTATGACCTTCTGCAACCATCTCCCGACTCATCCCGCTACCGTCTTAAGGCTCCCATAGCTCGTATGTGATCCAAGAGTAGGGTTGACTCAAGGATCCTGCCACTCTGCCTGCAGCTGCTCTACAAATCCATATCAACCCACCTCTTCTCTTGAGGCACATGAGCACTCATGGTTGCATCATCATCAGAGCCACCATCCTTTTCTACTGCAACCTTGGAATCAAAAGATCCTTTGTCCATCTTCTTAGGACAAGTGCTAGTGAAGTGTCCAAGTTCACCACAGTTAAAGCATCGGACCTTGGAAAGATCCCCTTCTTCTTCCCTGCTGCTTTTCTTTCTTTTGATGCAAGGGCTACATCATCGTCCTCTTCTTTCTTCATTCTAACTGTCCCACCACTGATATTCTGATTCTTGGTGATCCTCCTGATTTCTTCTTGGCAGAGGATTTACCACACGTCTGCCCAGAATGGTAACGTTGCGTTGCCCAGTATACTTTGGACAAATTATTCCCATTCCTCGGAGACTGCATTCAGGGCAATCCTTACTAGAAGTTCTTCGTCTGGAGTTGCACCCATGCCAATCAATTGGTCTCGAATGGTCTGAATTCAAAAAAGGAAAGGATCTATTTCCTCACCCTTCTGCATCTGGAAAAGGCTCATCTAATTCTCTAAGAGCATTTTCCGTTGGACAAAGCTACCTTGATACATTGCTTCTAGAGCGTCCCACATGTCATTTTCCGTGTTATTTTTGGAAACATGGGGTACTACGTCATCCTTCACTCCTTCCATGATCAAATGCTTAGTCCACACTTGATTCTCCTTAAATTTCTTCAGAGGATTAGGATCTGCAAGCACAGCTAGAACATGCATTGCATGCTCCTTGATGTCATAATCATCCAAGACTGATACGATTCTGACCCTCCAGATGAAAAAGTTGGACACATTGTCCAACCTGTCCTGATCTCTTAGTCCATGAGAAGCCATATAGCTCATATCTGACAGAAACATTGCTCTTCTCCCTCTAACTTTGGCTACATAGAAAATCTAGATTTGGGTTTCTGGATGAATAGAAACCCTCTAGCAATTGCTTCTTCTAAAAACTGATTTCACATTTGGAAATATTTCACCCAAACAAAATCAGATAGTAGTCTCTGATCCTCTTGATCGAATCTTAGATCTATTTGGCTCAAATCTGTTGATTAACTGTCTTCCTCCCGCTCTTTGTTGACTTAGCTAGGCACAATTCTGCACGACAGAATCTCCACCACACCAACACTATTGAAGATCTGAATCACTTCTTCCGAATCTTGGCAAAACTTTTCTGCAACAGAAGAAATGGTTGGATTGTGTCTCACTAACTGGCCCATCGTAGCCTCAACGCTGCTCAGAAGTGGACTTCATAACCCCAGACTGGGTGACAAAGTACTTATGCTAGCCTGGGAAGGCTCTGTGTAAGCCTAATGGCCTTCTGCAGCTACAATGTTGTCCATTCCTGGATCTGCATTTTCCTACTGTCAAGTTTCCCTTTCAGGATCTGCTGCTTCTGCCGCCACCCTGCAGACAAAATATTCTTCAGTTGATTTTCTGGAGATTCAGCTTGATCTGCTATCGCTCTGATACCATGTGAAAATTCTACTTCAATATCATGGTTTACTTCTCCTACTTGATTAAATTATACATGTTATCTTCGGAAATTAGATTAAAAAAACACTGAAGTAAACACTACTAACAACCTACACATGCATATCATTTACTGAATATTACGCTCATTCAAACAAAGTGACACATTGATTTTTGGTAATTAGTTCTAGATCTGGAAAACCCAATAGAGAATAAAAGAAATATGCAGCTAACATGTTGTTCCAAGACCAAATACCTGACTGATCCACACCCTCAAATGGGATTTACAATACTCAACTCGGATATGGCCCTAGAAACCCCAGCGCTGCCCCTGAAGCCCCAACGTCAGCCCTGCTAGGATCTACACTGCTCACAGAGGGACTGTGTGACCCCAGACTAGGTGACGGAGTCCTTACGCCGGCCTTGGAGACCCTCTACCTAATTTTGAAACCCTCTGAAGCTGCAACGCTGCCCCTCCTAGGCCTACGTAGCACCTGAAGCTACGCTGCAAAGCTGCTACTGTTGCCCTTGCTCCTCTAAGATGTCTTTGAAATCTGCTCCTCTCTCTCTTGCTGACTTTTGGCTCCGGGATCAGATTATTCCCTCAGCCAATACTACCCCTCGCTGCAGAAAAATCCTCCCAAAATTCTTAGCAAACCCTACCCTAGAATTCCAAATCTATTTCTCAGCTTTGCCTCCATGTGTGTATCTCCAATTGACCCTCAAGCCTTTCTCTTATACTTTTTCGATGATCTCATCAACAGCCGAAATTAAAACATTCATCAACGACAGAGATTAAAAGACTTCTTGATCTTTGTCTTTTAGAACATTTCAGCACATGTGTTAATTAATTCACTTTAATTATTTAATTTTCCTAAGTTTATTCTTAGGAAATACATTAAAATAATTAATTATTTGAATAACTTGAACTCTAGATGAAATTTCGCAAAACACTTTCTGGGTTTTGGAGTTCAAGTGTGTCTTAGCCCCTCCACAAAATTTCAGGGCTAGAGCACACCTGATGCTGCACCAACTATACAAAATCTCAACACTTTGTTGTTTAGTTTATTGCTTATTCAATATTGTTTGAAGCGCTTTGTAGTTTATTGATTGAAGCTCTCGACGATGGTTTATGAATAGATATAGGAAGATATAAGGGTTTTTTATGTATTAATTATTAAAAAAAAAAAAAGAGAGAGAAGAAGAAAAAAAGAGGAAGGAGGCTTTAATGAGAATATTGAGAAGATGGATCGTCTTGAAGAAATTTTGGAAAACAATCTGAAAATCCTTGATGAAATAGTGAGGATATATGGTCCTTTAAGTAGCCATACCTCCATAGACCAAAATGATAGTCAAAGCAGGAGACCATTCTCAAAAAGGGTCCATGTCATTCTGCAACAAAAGCAACCATGGGAGGTGAAGGATGTAAAAAGAAGAGGATCTAAGCTCTTCGCACTTGGCTCTGAATTGCAACAAACCAAATCAATCATAGACCTTCATAAGTTGGAGGAATTAGACACATGTTTGTCTAAGGTGGGACAACTAGAATGGAAGAAACTCAATTGGGCTCTCAAGCCATCCATGCTTGCATTAATACAACCCAAACTTCGGGAACATCCTAATGAAGAAGTCGGACTCACAGTTGCTTCTTGCCTCATCAGGGTCATAGCTCTAACATCACCATTACTTCCTACAATAATGATCTCATGACAAATATACTATAGTTGATAGTAGAAGCCATTCAAGAGAAAGAGTTGAATAACATCATGCTTCTTGCCTTTCACAAGCAGTGCAGAATCTTATAACTCATGGCAGGGTTTAGCTTTGGCACATTCATGTTGAATCTGGAATGTGACGAGTTGAACTTTCAGCTGCTCCAAAAATTTTACATCAGTATTATATTAGCTCACTCGGACCATGTCAAAGCATGCATGCAAAATATTGTGTCTCTATTCTTAAAAGGAGATGTTGAAATCTGCAAGATACTAAGATCCAATTTTTTGACCATTTGGAGGAAGGAACCAAAGGTATCACCAGCGACCTATGATCTAGTTGAGAAAGTGGTCAGGAAAAACATAAAATTGCTTAGAAAGGTGTTGACTAGGAAGGAGTTGAGAAGGATTGATGGAGAAAGCAAGAACAAAATATGCAACAAGAATGAACTAAGGAGGAGAGGACTATGCTTTATCTGCAAGGGACCTTGGGCACTTAACCATTCCTGCCCATGTAATAAGAAGGAGGCAACAAAGACAAAACAAGAGGAGATCATGGGGAGTCTTTTGTAGCTGGGTCTATTGATCTTCAAGATGGTGAGCAACAACGTGAAATTATTCAGGGAGGTTTGCAGAATGACAAGCATTTGCAAGTGCATGAGGAAATTATACCTAATGGTAGTGATGAGGTAGAATCCTATACAACTGAGTCCATATATCCCCAGGGGAATGTCCATAAATAATATGAATAGTCAACTATAGATAGTAGTCCACCAGTGCATCTATGTTCGACAGTTAAAGAAGATGAACAACATTTTGTCTTCACAGATGGAGGAGTTCAGGGAGATTTGAGTGAGGACCTAGCCATAGTGAACCAACATGATGAGCATGATCATGAGAAGCAACATGAAATACATAATGTGTAAATTGAACCATTTCTCATAGAGTCTGTCAAAGGATCAAGTTGAACCTGTGGTCGTTGGTTATCTCGTGTAGACAAATACAGAGACATTCCGCAGGGCACCAGAATTACCAGTAGAGGACTTTAAGGAAATTAGCGTGAATTTCAAGACAGATCTGATGATGTTGAAGCATAGAAGTAGGATAGTCCGAGACACTATCTTACAAGAGAATAGGAAAATTGAGGGGCTCATAGGAATATGTGTCGAATCAATGACCAAGTTGTCTGGTATTGAGAAACGACTCAAGTTCCTCACAAGGTAGCAAGAGGAGTACAATTGGGAGTTCCATAGCAACCCTCTACAGGAGTACATAGATAAGGCTTACCATACTACCAAATCACCATTATAAATTGGGAAGAGCATGAAAGAATTCTCCAAATGCATCATGCTCGGTGACCGAGTGGAGCACCATGAATTGAGCATCGAGATACATCAACATAATATATTTATAGATATTCATCCTTCCCCAAGCATGGATTGGTGAGAGATTATGTGTTGGTATTCTATTGATGGGTTGATTCCTTGGAGGATACTCATAGCCAAGGGAATATTGTAGCTTGGGCCCTTTAGCATAGGCAGTGATGGAGGGTTGAGATGGTACCATAACCCACAGGTCCCAAGATTTAGGCGACATTGGGATCTAGGAAAATCCATTGGGGGCAAGATTGGCAAAAGGATTGTTTGGGATCCATGTTAATCTATTGAGGGAAGGATTGGTCGGAGGATTGTTTGGGGTCTAGGTATCGAAGGATCCATTCAAGACCATTCAACATGAAGGGATGGAATAGTACCCCGGGTTGTATGGGATCCCGACATCAATGTACAAATGTTTCTGTTGTGGATAGAAGTGGATTGCTTGAGGACAAACAACCTTTGGGCAGGAGGATTTGTAATATTCCTTTTTTTTATCAGTTCAAAGTGGACGGAATCAGCCCATGGTATTTACTGTGGTATCAGCCCATGGTATCCGCCTTCGTTTTTCGAAGGAAAACAATAAAATAAGGTCCTTATAACCTATAAAAAGGGATAAGGGCCAGACAAAGGGGATCATCCTGAACTTGTCTATCTATTTGTGTTTTGTTGGGAACTTGGTGTGGCTAGTTCTACATTGATCCCAGGATGTAAACCACGTGATGACATTTGTTGGTGGATCCATCTAGGGTCCATGATTGTGCTTCAGTGTTTGTTTTCTATTTTAATGAGCAGCCAAGCATGCCATCTGCAGGAGCTCTGGTTTTATTGTATGGGAATGTATTTTATTTTCAGCTAATAATATAAATAAGAGGGTTGCATTTAGATCATGTTTGTGTTCTTGTTCTTGATGAAAAATTGTTTTAAATCAAAACACTAAGATGTTCTAGATCTATCGAAATGTTTACTGTTTGGAATCTTACACTACCAGTTTGTCATATATTTCTTTTGAAGTTTCAAGTTTTGATACATATGGGATGAGAGGATCCTTGATGGATTCAATGAGAATACTTTGAGCCCTAACTTCCCCCTTCATAAACTTTGCAAGTTCTTGAGCATCTTCTCTTGGTGGTTTGGTGATATATCCTTTAACATGATCCATGACCTAATTGTCAATGAGATTTAGATCTGTTCTCTTCTTCCATGCAAGATAGTTTGAAGCCCCAACCAATTTGTTTCTCTCCTTGCAAACATACATTTTGACATATTCAGATGTAGATATATACTTACTTGTTAAGATGCTTCTTCCTCTTGCTGCTTCCTTGAATTTGATGGTGATATAGATAATAGAAAACTTATTCTCGATGAAGATAGTTCTCTTCAAGAATGATTCTTGATCCCTCAAAGAGGGAGATCACTTTAGATTGATGGTGATGTATTTGTTGATGGAGATCACTAATGACTTCTTGATGGTGCCCTTCAATAGGAAGGACCTTGCTTCAATGACAGTGGAATTTCCTTATAAACTTTTGAAGATGATGACAAGGCCCCTTGATATAGCCTCATTTGGATAACTAGGCTTCAAGATACTTTGACTTCTTCGGTGATGATTGAGTGCAGATCCTATAAATGATTCAAGGGTTTTGACTTCCTTCAGTGATGATTGAGTGTGGATCCTAGAAATGCTTCAAGGGTTCTCTTGGATGTATAGACTTCAAGCTACATTGATTTGTAGATCTCTTCACCTTGCGTAGATGTAGGGTTTGGCCTTCTTTTTCTTTATGATTATTTCAGTGATGATCGCAAGACTTATTTTGGTGTAGAATTCTTTCTTGATCTAGGGTTTTTATACTTCATTGTAGATCTTGACTTCACTTTGATATTTCTCAATTTTCTTTGATGTATTTCCCGATATTTGATCCTTGAGTGTCCCTTGATAAGATGCCCTTCCTTAACTTTTTCACCTTAGCTCTCATACCGTGTTGATAAATCTAGGGCATCAAGATTAAGTGATTTCTCTTTGTTAAATAACTGCTTGTGCATGCTTTTTACTTTCTTATATTAGGAGCTTCTTTCACTTAGGTTATTAGTGTTCTTCATCAAACAACTACCAATGCATAAATCATAAAGAGACAAGAGACAGAATGTAGGCTATCATCCAGGGCCAAAACCTCTCCCACTTGAGGAAAAAACTGAACAAATTCTTCTTCTTATAGAGACTTCAATTGATGAATATCAAGACCATGACCCTTGACCCATTTGCCTCTCCAAGACCAAGACACAAGTTCTCTTTCACTTCTTCTCTTTCATGCCCAAGTCAACACTTGGTCCAACTACTTGCCTCCCTTATACTTCATATTTTGGCTTCCCTTTTCTCTGCTTCAAACCTGCAACTTATTGGCTTCCTTCAGAAGCCCTAGCACTTGAAAAGTATAAACTTTGGAACCGTGATTCCCTTCGCTTTAGGTGGAGACTGCTTGCTTAACAACTAGGCTTGATATCTTCCTTGTTCTTCACCCAAAATACTCTCTTAATGTGACTGTAATATTTTGGTCTTCTTCCTCCAATAGACAGGTCTGCAATCTCACACTTGTGGATTTTACTTGGCCCAAAAATAGTCCCAAAACAATGCCAAAGACCTCACTCTATCTTCCCTTCTCCTCGTTGGTTATAAGGCTTCTTCTTGATGACCTTCGCACTACTTACTAGTTTCAGACCTTGACCAAAAATCTGTCTCTGAAATGAGGTTGAGCTGCCCTACTTATAGTCATTGGAGCCTCTATAATAAGCAGACTTGAACTAAGGGTTAGCCGACATGTCATTTGGGGAAGTTTCATAATTTCATTTAAGGCCGACTTGAAGGATATGCTTGAGCTTGGTCTTCGAGGGCTATTTTGACTCTTTCATTGACTCATATTGTTAGGTCCCTATATTACTAGTATAGTCCCTTATTGTTGTTAGTGTAACCCCCTTATTGTTATTATTGTACCCTTGTAACCCCCATATTGTTATTATTGTGCTCTTAAATTATTATTGTTAGGTCGGCTAGGAATACATTGTGGCCCCACTAGGATTACATTGTGGCCCTATGGACTCCTATATATAGAAAGGAGGTTTTGTAATTTGTATCATCCAATAATTTTTCATTCATGTAATGTATTGAAGGTTTCCCCCTCAAAGTGGCTTATTTCTAAGGCGTTGATATCTCTTTTCTTCTATTTCTGGAGCTGTTTTCACAACATTTGGTATCAGAGCTTTGGATTCTAGGGTTTCGCTGCCCCAAACAGGTCATCGTGGCATTTTCGCTATAAAGTTTTTTCTACGAAGGTTTAGAAGCTGAAATTTTGAGAGTGCGAAGCCGAAATCCTAAGGAACATCGTTGCAAAATTTTAGAGCTTGGTTCGCAATATTTTCAGAGATATGATCTGTGGAAGTTAGGGATTTTTGTAGGCTCCTGAATTTAACCCAAACAAGTCATCACAGAATTTGCGCTATAACTTTTGTTCTACGAAGTTTCATAAGCTGAAATTTTTATAGAACGAAGCCAAAATCTTGAGGAACATTGTCACAAAATTTAAGAGCTTGGTTCGTAATATTTTCGGAGATATGATCTGTGGAAGTTAGGTCTTTTTCAGGCTCCCGAATTTCATCTCAAAGAGGTTCTCGTGGGAAAACCTTCATGCCTCTCTCTCTGAGCATCAGATTGGAATACTGTAAAAAGTGGCCACAAGTACACGGAATGTAGTTTATAGTCTATCAATTTCAAAGCCAAAGGAGGAAACAGTGACACGTGGAAAGTTGTACACGTTCGCTATACTGAACCAGTCCATAATTGGGTCATTGTGGGAGATTGGACATAACTTTGCCTTGAAGAATCCAAATCAGGTCAGACTTGTGGCATTCGAAAGAAGATTCAGAGGGTGACTTCAGGGCCAAATTTCAGATATTGAAGATCCAAAATCACAGAGATAATTCAGTTTCAATATCGAGCTCCTCAAAATCAAGAAAAAGGTGTGTATTTTTTTTCAAATTGCATAAGTCTTGCTTGAAAAATCAGTTCTAGTTGATTCCAAAGGCCTATTGAGCATAGCTATCAGTATTGGGTTCTAAAATGCCTCTTAAAAATAATTCAACACCCATTAAGCCTTCAGAAGGCTCTACTATGACTCATGAAGATGAAGCAACATGAGATATCAAAAGTCCATGAGCAAGTGCACCAAATTTCGCTATCACAAAGATAAACAAAAAATGAAATGGATGGTTTAAGGAAAGGCGTGGAAGCTAAGATGAATGGTTTGGAAGCTAAGATGGATGGCATGGAAGTTGGCATGGAAGCTAAGATGGATGAAATGGAAGCTAAGATCGATGAAAAAATGGAAAACATGAAGAATGATCTAAAAGCAGACATGGAAGGTTTGAATGATCTAAAAGCAGACATGGAAGGTTTGACAAAGTTTATACAACAAATGTTTCCTAATGGTGAAAAGATAGTAGAGGAAACTCATGATGAGAACAAAATAAATGATAATCGTGATTTCATAAACTCTAATGTTGGTGGGAAGAACCACCATATTCCAAAGATGGATATGAGGAAGTTTGATGGCAAGGATCCCGTAACATGGATACTACAGATGGAGCAATATTTTGATCTCAATAATGTGCAAAACACACAAAAGGTACACATTGCAACTTTACATTTAGAACAAAATACGTTTGTATGGTATAGATGGCTTTTCTCCCGTAAAAAAATTGTCACTTGGTCAATTTTTATGGAGGAAATGATAGCACATTATGAGGATACAAAGAGCAACACCTTCTTTAGCCAATTGATAAATCTCAAACAAAAAGGTTTAGTGGGGGAGCACATTGAGGACTTCCAAAAATTGAATATAAGGGTAATTGATATTACAGAGGAACACAGGATTGATCTCTTCATAGGTACTTTAAAGGATAACATCCAACATGAAGTTCGCGTTTTGGAACCTGATTCATTGGAGAAGGCATTCAGGTTGGCAATAAAAATTGAATGTAAAATTATGGCGACAAGGAAGCCTACCACTCACTTCTATAAAGAAGGAAGTGTTGCTACACCTAGATTTCCACAACCTACAAGGTTGACACCGCAACAATTTGATATAGGAGACTGGCATGAAGATGGCTACAACCATACAAACAAATGTCCCTCGTTAATAAGGATAATAAATTATCGCCAAAGTACTATGGTCCTTACAAGGTGTTGCAAAATATTGGTACTATGACATACAAATTGGAGCTTCCTGCTTCTTCACGAGTGCATCCAATTTTCCATGTTTCATGCTTAAAGAAGGTTATAGGTGAAAATCTTCCAGTTCAAACAATATTGCCAGGACTTGATGAGGAAGGAAAAATCATATTGGAACCTGAAGCGGTCATGGAAACCAGAACTCTACAGCCACGGAAACGATCAATTTCAGAGTATCTCATCAAGTGGAAGAACTTACCCACTGAAGATTCTACATGGGAGGATGAGAATTTTATACAGAAGCACCCGAGCTACTCAAGCGTTGAGGACAACTCTTTTTTGAAGGAAAGGGGCATGTTAGGTCCCTATATCACTAGTATAGTCCCTTATTGTTGTTAGTGTAACCCCCTTATTGTTATTATTGTACCCTTGTAACCCCCATATTATTATTATTGTGCCCTTAAATTATTATTTTTAGGTCGGCTAGGATTACATTGTGGCCCTATGGACTCCTATATATAGAAAAGAGGCTTTGTAATTTGTATCATCCAAGAATTGTTCATTCATGTAATGTATTGGAGGTTGCCCCCTCGAAGTGGCTTATTTCTAAGGCATTGATATCTCTTTTCTTCTATTTCTGGAGCTAGTTTCACAACACATATACAAATATAACATGCCCAAGAAGGGTTGTTCATACATGAAATTGACTCAATTTGACTTTATGGCCAATCCTAAGGGCTCACAATGGGAGCCATTACTAAAAATAAAATTCCTTGCTCATGAAATCCATGAAACAAGCATTACAATAATAATTTTATTTTTCTTCTTTTCATCAATTACATAAAATCACAATTCCACACGTCATTATGAATACTAAAACTAGTTACTCTTTTCAACATTTATTATCCCAAAATATCTCCAATTGCTCGTTGATCATGACCTCCCTAGTCGGATCCATCTCCTGTAGAATCCTAACGTCTGATATTCTCTATAATCACTTTCCTATTTCGCTTATTGTTGACCTGCTGCGCGGCGAACGCCTTCGCCGCGCCCCATCAACTAGAGCAGCCCTATGTTGCACTCCTGCTTACTGAACCAGCCCTCTAATATGCTCCAACATACTACACCGGCCCTCTGCTGCTCTTCTACATCCTGCACTAGTCCTCTGTTGCGCTCCCACATCCTACGCTAGCCCTCTGTTGCACACTGCTACTATACCAAAAAATTTCATTTTTTTTTGTAGAAATTATACAATATGCATGTATATCTTGGATTCACTCGATCTAAAAATATGCTAAATTTAAATAATGAATCGCTTCTACAAATATTTGCGGAATTAAAAACATAATCACCAATTACATAAGCATGAAGAAAGATCAATCACACACAACACAGATAATTTCCCGGGGAAAGCTTACAGCTAAAAACCCCACTATCTTCTATTGTATAATATATCATGGATCATGAAACAATTACATACAAAACTCTAATCACAAGAGCTTTCAGTACATCAACTAATTGTCTCACACTATCATACAAAAATTGGCAAATCACTTGCTCAATTTACTGTCTCTAGACAGTGTGCCTCCACTCCGCAATCCTTGATGGTACATAACCTTGAATAATGGATGCCTTGCCTACCTTGACTACGTAAATATCATGGGTTCATCCAATGTGTGTGTGCTTGCATGTGTGCGAGCGGATAATGTTACAACTGATAGTTTACTTCCCTTTCACCTAGAACTCCACTGGGTCTCCACTGGATCTGACATGCATGAAGTTAATAATAGTAAAAACATCAGTTGCATTTGAGATCACTACATGTGAATTAATTAATATTTAATTCACTTGATCTCTCACTAGTGTATCTGTAGTTACAACTAGCACAACTGACTTTAACTCACTTAACTGAGTTAAACTAATTTACAACTTGCACAAATCATGCACCACTGCACTTCCAACTTTGTTACAACTAGAATCACTTACTTACAACTAAATTCAACCTGCATGTCCCACCAACCAACCTCTTAACTCGAAATTCACTTAGCTAACTGATTTTCCACTTCAGTTAACTATTTTCAAGTCCACATTGAGAATAGATTACAGTTTAATGTTTATCTAATATTAAGGGATAATAAAAATAGACATGCATCTATAAATAGACATGCGCATACATCTATAAATAGACATTCACCTAAAAATAGCCTGTGTGGGCCCCACCCTAGTGTAGGTGCTTAATTTTCACTAGGATCATGGATGTTGTTTCCAGATGCTAATTTCAGGGTTTCTTGTTGCAAACTTCAACACTCCCTCTCAACAAGAAAGGAATGTCCTTGCATGCGACATGCAACTCCATGCATGTGACATGCAACCCTTGCATGTGGCATGCAACTCATGCATACAACACTTCTTTAGTGTTTCTCGCACATGCAACTCTTGCATGCAACACTTCGCTAGTGTTTATCGCACATGCAACCTTTGCATGCAACACTTCCAAAACTGAATAGCCTCCAAACAACTGAATCAATATAATGCATATGTCATCAAAGTCTTCTGACTTGCTGCTAGCTACTGCACATGTCTACTGGATCCTCTGCGCTGCTGACACTTGCATCCATGCACTTTGCACTTGCTTCCAACTCTGATCTGCGCTACAGTATCTGACATTGTCACTTTGATTTCATGTCCTCACGTGTTAGGTCCCTATATTACTATTATAGTCCCTTATTGTTGTTATTGTAACCCCCATATTATTATTATTGTACCCCTGTAACCCCCATATTGTTATTATTGTACCGTTAAATTATTATTGTTAGGTCGGCTAGGATTACATTGTGGCCCCACTAGGATTACATTGTGGCCCCATGGACTCCTATATATAGAAAGGAGGTTTTGTAATTTGTATCATCCAAGAATTGTTCATTCATGTAATGTATTGGAGGTTGCCCCCTTGAAGTGGCTTATTTCTAAGGCGTTGATATCTCTTTTCTTCTATTTTTGGAGCTAGTTTCCCAACATTTGGTATCAGAGCTTTGGATTCTAGGGTTTCGCTGCTCCAAACAAGTCATTGTAGCTTTTGCGCTATAAATTTTTTTCGACGAAGGCTCAGAAGCTGAAATTTTTACAGTGCGATGCTGAAATCCTGAGGAACATCGTTGCAAAATTTTAGAGCTTGGTTCGCAATATTTTTTGAGACATGATCTGTGGAATTTAGGTCTTTTTGCAGGCTCCTGAATTTCACTTAAAAAGGTCATCGCGGAATTTGCACTATAAATTTTTTTCCATGAAGGTTCAGAAGCTGAAATTTTTAGAGCGCGAAACTGAAATCCTGAGGAACATCGTCACAAAATTTCAGAGCTTGGTTCGCAATAATTTTGGAGATATGACCTGTGGCAGTTAGGTCTTTTTCAGGCTCCTGAATTTCATCTCAAAGAGGTGATCATTGGAAAATATTCATAACTCTCTCTCTTAGCAACGGATTAGAATTCTGTAAAAAGTGACTGGAAGTACACGGACTGTAGCTGCCTGTCTATAAATTTCAGAGCCAAAGGAGCAAACAGTGACACGTGGCAAGCCGTACAAGTTCGCTCTACTAAACCAGTCCATAATTAGGTCATTGTGGGAGATTGGAAATAACTTTGTCTTGAAGAGTCCAAATCAAGTCAGACCCGTGGCAATTGAAAGAAGATTTAGGGGGCTACGTCAGGGCCAAATTTCAGATATTGAAGATCTGAATTCACAGAGATAATTCAGTTTCAATATCGAGCTCCTCAAAATCAAGAAAAAGGTGTGTATTTTTTTTCAAATTGCATAAGTCTTGTTTGAAAAATTAGTTTTACGTGATTCCAAAGGCCTATTGAGCATTGATATCAGTATTGGATTCTAAAATGCCTCCTAAAAAGAATTCAACACCCATTAAGCCCTCAAATTACTCTACTATGACTCATGAAGATGAAGAATTGCAACATGATCTATCAAAATTACAAGAGCAAGTGCACCAAAATTCGCTCACTCAAAGAGCAACAAAAAATGAAATGGATGTTTTGAAGAAAAGCGTGGAAGCTAAGATGGATGGTTTGAAGAAAGGCATGGAAGCTACGATGGATGGTGTTGACCGCACTTTGTCAACTACCCCATAGCAGTACACCCCATTCAGTTTCCATCATCAGTCATCAGTCGACAGTTTTGCAAATGATGTAAACCCATTCTACATGTTATGATGTAAATGATCTAAGTAAGACCGTCAATGTATGTAACAACCTAGGTAAGCCTAGTATGTTGTTGATGATCTCTATCCTAGGAGGTTTTTTGTCTCACTGATTCACGTAAGTGATCGGCAGAGTTTTTCCCTCCAGCCTCACCCCAAAGCTAGGGTGGATTTTGTCATCAGCATGCTAAGTGAGTCCTAGTGTTTTTATCGAGTCCTTGTAAAAGTAGTTTGAACTACTTGGTCTACTAGATCATATTTTGAGTCGCAGAATTGGATATTTATTTAAGGGTCTATACGAATGGGTTTTCCCCTTCATGTATGTAAATGTATTATCTCATGTAAAATAGGGTTGGAAAAATAATTAAAATCCCCTCTCAATCAATTAATTAAATTTTCTGGTCAATTAATTAATAAAATCTTAAACTAGAAATTTAATTAATTTAGGGTCTTAAGTTAGGATTAAATCTTTAAAGGCAAAATTTGTGGGTCCTTGGAAAATGATTTTGAAAGCTCCAGGCCAAGGGAATATTGAGAATTTAAAAAAAAAAATATTGGACCCTTGGGCCTTGGTGGTTAAGTCAAGGTCAAAATTTTGGGGTAATTAACTCAAAAATAATATTTTTGAGTTAATTAAAATTGAATTAAATGATAAATTCGTTTTTTCCCCAAAATTTTAATTTCGACGCTCCGGATTAAAAGATAATTAAATCTTTTGGACGGTTGAGATTATTTTGACGAGGATCATCCAAACTAGCCGTTAGAGATCTTGTCCTATAAATTTAGAGGTCTTTCTCATTCTTGGGTCATCCGATCTGAGGATCGTGCACTTGTTCTTAGAAGCTCTTGTAAATTTTTTGAGGAATAAAGCATAAAGACTTTGGGGTTACAAATCTGGATGTTCTTTCTCAGATCTATGTGGTGAATTGTCTTTAAACTCTGCTACTTTGTTTCTTGTATTTTATGGTTGATGGCCTTCATGGATTAATCTGCATACAGGTATCTTGTGCAGTTTTCTGGGTTTATAAAATAACATTCTGATTTTTTTGCAAAGGTCTCATGTTTTTTCTTAAATCTCTATCGATCTAAGATTCAGATCTAAGTGTGCAGGGAAATTTTTTTTTTCAAGATTGGGCGTCTGGGGAAGTCTTCGGTTGGACCAGTCGACTCTCAATAAATATAAATCTGATAAGCTCTTTATTTGTTAAATTTCCAGGTCTATCTTACGATATTTGTGATTTTGCAGGGTTTCAAAGGCTTGTGCCTCTCATTTAAAAATTTTAATTTCTAAACTGTGCTAAAATGAATTCAGATCTGACCATGAGGGTTTTAAATCTGTAAATTAGTTGTAAATTTGTAAATTTTCTTCTAGGACTGTAAGGGTTTAATGGTTTCTTGGTGTGTATCTTCAGATCTGACTTATTTTCTTGTAGATTGTGGGTTTAAATCAGAATTATTTTTTTTAAAGATCTGAGGCAGATCCAGCCTCCAAAGGCCCGATCTAGCCTCAAATCCCCACTGTGGGCAAAATCTCGGTGTTGTTCGATTTAAGGAAGATCTAAATCTAGGTTCTGACAGAGAAAAAATTCGAGTTTTGCTGGACAAAATTTCTGTTCTGGGTTTATTCATTGTAAAAGGTTGTCATCCCCATCGATTCCTGCAAAATAAAAATAAAAACGACTTATTCATTTGCTCTGCTGTCCAGCATCATTTTGCCTTCACGCTGCGGTTATCTCTTTATCCCTGCCATCGAACAACATTTCTCTCCTCCTCTACGCAACCCGTCAGCTCTTCGTCCTCTCACCGTCCAGTTGCCTTCCCTTCACCATCGATCTGCAAATAAAAAGGCAAACGCATACATTCAATCTCTGCGTGTCGACCGTCGACTCCTTTTCTGTTGTCTGCCATCGATTTCCATCTGAGCTTCTTCCAGTGTCCACGCCATCTTCACGTCGACCCCGTGTCCTTCTCATCCGCCGTCTGGTTCCTCCCGTCACCCAACCTGCAACACATAAAAACGACAACCAATAAACACACACATTTCAAACCGACGCCATGAAGTGTAAACCCTTACGCATATGTTTTAATTCTTTTTTTTTATGCGGATTTGATTTTTTGTATATCGTTAACTTTTTGTTTGGTTAGATTTTAGTTTAGATTTCATTGTTAATAGCGTAAGTTAGTGTTAGGTTATAGAATTCGAATGTTTTATTTTGATAGTGTTAAGTCTAGCATAGGTTTTAGATTTCAATTTTTTTTAAGTGTTAGTTTTTGTTTAATTTTTAATTTCTAACTTTTATTTTAGTTTAATTAGATTTCATTTGTGTAGTTAGGTTCTAAGTTTAGTTTTACGTTTTGACTTTTTTTTTTTAGTTTTAGTTTTAATTAACTTTAGAGTTTAACTTTAGTTTTGTTAAATTAGATTTTTTTTTAAACATTTAGTTACTCTTAGATTTAGATTTTGAAATCAAAAAAATAAAAAATTATAAAATATAAAACTCCAAAAAATATTTTAAATTTTTGTTTTTTAGAGTTTAATTTTTCAATTTAAGTTTTGATTTCATAAAAAAAAAATAATACAAAACAAAACAAAACAATAAAAAATTATAAAAATTCTCAAAAAAATCTCTCTTTTATATAGTCAAATGAGTTTTGAATTTTTATCTTAAGAATGACTATATAAAATCTTTGTCTGGATCGAAACTAATTGAAGTATGTAAAATACGGAAATATTTCAAAGCATCTGACATTTTCATCTTGTGATAATATTGTTGTGGGTTTAAGATATTTTAATGCATGGTTGTGGTGTTTTTCAATTGAATATCATTGTGATCAATCGTGTTTTAATAAGTAGCAGTTAATCGTCACTTACTTGTTTATAATTGCATAACGGGATCTTGTTTGACTCCATAAGACACTGGTCTTAAACGTGAAATCTAATTTAGATCTGTGGAATCTCGTTCATTTTATCAAGTATTTGATGTCTTAGCTGTGTTTCTTGGATTCTTGTCCTTCATTTCTGATAGGGTCTACCTCCCTTAGCTTGCAAGGAGACAGCTGAAATAGAGAGATTGGGGATAAGAGTGACAACTCCCAATCTGAGGCGTTGTCGCGGTGCCTTGACAATCTGTGTGACAACAGATGGTTTGAAGAATGGTATGGCAAATAAAATGGATGGTATGGAAGAAAAAATGGAAGGTTTGAAGGAAGACATGGAAGGTTTGAAGGAAGGTTTGTCAAAGTTGATACAAGAAATGATTCCTAATGGCGAAAAGATAGTAGATGAAAATCATGATGAGAACAAAATAAATGTTAATCATGATTTCATAAAATCTAATGTTGGATTAAAGAACCACCATATTCATAAGATGGATATGAGGAAGTTTGATGGCAAGGATCCTGTAACATGGATACTACAGATGGAGCAATATTTTGATCTCAATAATGTGCAAAACACACAAAAGGTACGCATTGCAACTTTACATTTAGAACAAAATACATTTGTATGGTATCGATGGCTTTGCTCCCGTAAAAAAATTGTCACTTGGTCAAATTTTACGGAGGAAATGATAGCACATTATGAGGATACAAAGAGCAACACCTTCTTTAGCCAATTGATAAATCTCAAACAAAAGGGTTTAGTGGGGGAGCACATTGAGGACTTCCAAAAATTGAATATAAGGGTAACTGATATTCTAGAGGAACACAGGATTGATCTCTTCATAGGTGCTTTAAAGGATAACATCCAACATGAAGTTCGCGTTTTGGAACCTGATTCATTGGAGAAGGCATTCAGGTTGGCAAGAAAAATTGAATGTAAAATTATGGCGACAAGGAAGCCTACCACTCACTTCTATAAAGAGGGAAGTGTTGCTACTCTTATATTTCCACAACCTACAAGGTTGACACCACAAAAATTGGAAGAAAAAAGAGCAAAAGGGCTTTGCTACAGTTGTGATAGCAAATACACTAAAGGTCATAAGTGTGTTGAGAAGAAATTATTTTACATAGATTGTGAAGAGGAAGAAGAAAATGAACAAGAGGATATACACCAGGAACCAACCCTAGAAGAGGAAGAAATGAATCCGACCATATCGTGTAATGCACTGGCAGGAATTACCACTCCTCAAACTCTCAAGATACAAGGACAAATCAAGAAGAAAAAGGTAATAGTGTTGATTGATTCGGGTAGCACCCATAATTTTATTCATTGTAAGGTAGCCAAGGAATTAAATTGTTTCCTATACCCAGCACCAGAATGTCAAGTGATGGTTGCAAATGGAGGAACTATAAATTGCTCTGGAAAATGCCATAATATCAAGCTAACCATGGGGGAATATGTATTGACTAGTCCAATGCTTTCCATTCCTTTGGGAGGTGTTGATGTTGTACTAGGAGTACAATGGTTACAATCTTTGGGGACAATAGCTTTTAATTTTCAAGAACTTTTCTTGAAATTTTTTTCAGAAGGAAAGGAAGTCGAATTACGGGGAATCCGGGAAAGATAATAAGCTCTAATGTCATGACAAAGCTTCTAAAGAAAGAACAACGAGGTGTAATTGCACAATTATGCTCACTATAAGTTCCAACATCAAAATCATCTATTTCTGCAGATCTCCAAAAAGTCTTGGACAATCATTCCAAGGTGTTTGAAACTCCCAAAGGGCTCCCACCTATTCGTGATCATAATCATGTTATTCATTTGATTCCAGGAAGTGTTCCTCCAAACATCAGGCCTTATAGATATCCTTATGTCCAAAAGAGCGAAATTGAACGTATGATTGCAGAAATGTTAGAGGCGGGTATAATTCAACCTAGTCAAAGTTCTTTCTCTGCTCCTGTATTATTGGTACACAAGAAGGATGGATCATGGTGCATGTGTCCGGATTATAGGGAGCTCAATAAGCTCACCATTAAAGATAAATTTCCCATTCCTGTGATTGATGAGTTATTGGATGAATTACATGGAGCAATTTATTTTACCAAATTGGATCTTCGTTCAGGGTATCATCAAATTAGAATGAAGACTGAAGATATTCTGAAAACAGCATTTCAAACTCATGAGGGTCATTATGAATTTTTGGTCATGCCTTTGGCCTTACCAATGCACCTTCTACATTTCAAGGGTTGATGAATTCCATTTTCAAACCCTTCCTTAGAAAATTTGTGCTAGTATTTTTTGATGATATACTAATCTACAACAGGTCTTGGAAGGATCATGTTCAACATGTTGACAGAGTGCTCAAACTATTGCAGGAGAAACAATTATATGCAAAAACATCTAAATGTTTCTTTGGAGTACAAGAGGTGGAATATCTGGGTCATATTGTATCTCACGAGGGTGTTAAGGTAGACCCTAAAAAAATTAAATCCATTAAGGAATGGAAACTCCCCATAACCATAAAGCAGTTGCGAGGATTTCTCGGGTTAACAGAGTATTATCGCAAGTTTGTTAAGAATTATGGGAGAATAGCAGCACTTCTAACAACATTATTGAAGAAAGATGCATTTTCATGGACTCCTAAAGAAACTAAGGCCTTTGAACATTTTAAAGAGGCAATGTGCCTAGCACTGGTCTTAGCTACGCCAGAATTCACAAAAACCTTTATTGTGGAATGTGATGCCTTAGGAAATGGAATTAGTGTTGTTTTAATGCAAGAAGGAAGACCCATTGCTTTTGAAATTCTTCCAATCAAAGGAAAGTATTTACAGAAACCTATTTATGAGAAGGAAATGTTAGCAATACTGCATGCACTAAAGAAATGGCGAACTTACCTAATGGGAAGACACTTCAAGGTAAAAACTGATCATGATAGTCTTAAACACTTTTTGGAACAAAGACTATCTTCAAAAGAGCAACAAAAATGAGTCACAAAGATGTTGGGTTATGACTTTGAAATAATCTACAAAAAAGGGAAACTAAATGTTGTTGCAGATGCACTCTCAAGAAAGAATGAAGAGGTGGAAGCATTGCTTTGTGCCATTTCTATTATCCAACTAGATTGGATAACCGAGGCAGGAGATGAATGGAAGAAGGAAGAAGAAGTGTGGACACTCATTCAAAAGTTGCAACAAGATCCTAGTAAATCTGATACATTTAGTTTGAAAAATGATTCCTTATGGTACAAACATCACTTATATCTTTGTAAGAATTCCCAAATAAAACAAAAGATTCTTTTGGAATTGCACACTTCTCCTTTAGGACACTCAGGATTTTTAAAAACTTACCACAGGGTGAAGAAATAATTTTTTTGGGATGGCCTTAAATCCGATATTCAAAAGTTTGTGGCAGAATGTTTGGTTTTCCAGCAGAATAAAGTTGAGAAAATTAAGACCCTGGGTCTTCTACAACCTTTATCCATTCCAAGTCAACATTGGGAGGAGATTTCAATGGATTTTATCACAGGTTTACCAAAGTCTGAAGGAAAGAGTGTCATCATGGTGGTAGTTGATAGACTTACCAAGTATGCACACTTATGTGCATTATCTCATCCATTTAAAGCAATTATAGTTGCTACTACATTTATGGACACAATTCAAAAGCTACATGGGAACCCAAGGGTTATTGTGAGTGACAGAGATCCCATTTTTACTGGAAATTTTTGGACAGAGTTATTTTCTTGTTTGGGTACTCAATTAGCTCATAGCTCATCTTATCATCCTCAATCCGATGGTCAAACCGAGATAGTAAATAAATGTTTGGAAGGATATCTTCGTTGTTTTGTATCTGATAAACAAACACAATGGTTCAAGTGGTTACCTCTCGCTGAATGGTGGTATAAGACTTCCTTCCATACTGCAGCAAAAATGACCCCATTTATGGCACTTTATGGATATCATCGACCATCCATCACATCATCTCTAAGAGAAAATTTGAAGGTTCAAGCAGTGGAAGATCACATCGAGCATCAACAAGAAGTTCTCCAACTCTTAAAGGATAACCTGAATTTGGCACAAAATCGAATGAAACAACAGGCAGATCAACATCACAACGAGAGAAGTTTTGATGTAGGAGATTGGGTATTTTTACGGCTACAACCATACAAAAAAATGTCCCTCAAGCAAGCTAAGAAGGATAATAAATTATCGCCAAAGTACTATGGTACTTACAAGGTGTTGCAAAAGATTGGTACTATGGCATACAAATTGGAGCTTCCTGCTTCTTCACGAGTGCATCCAGTTTTCCATGTTTCATGCTTAAAGAGGGTTATAGGTGAAAATCTTCCAGTTCAAACAATATTTCCAGAACTTGATGAGGAAGGAAAAATCATATTGGAACCTGAAGTGGTCATGGAAACAAGAACTCGACAGCTACGGAATCGATCAATTTTAGAGTATCTCATCAAGTGGAAGAACTTACCCACTGAAGATTCTACATGGGAGGATGAGAATTTTATACAGAAGCATCCAGAGCTACTCAAGCGTTGAGGACAACACTTTTTTGAAGGAGAGGGGCATTTTAGGTCCCTATATTACTATTATAGTCCTTTATTGTTGTTATTGTAACCCCCTTATTGTTATTATTGTACCCCTGTAACCCCCATATTGTTATTATTGTGCCCTTAAATTATTATTGTTAGGTCGGCTAGGATTACATTGTGGCCCCATGGACTCCTATATATAGAAAGGAGGTTTTGAAATTTGTATCATCCAAGAATTGTTCATTCATGTAATGTATTGGAGGTTGCCCCCTCGAAGTGGCTTATTTCTAAGGCGTTGATATCTCTTTTCTCCTATTTTTGGAGCTGGTTTCCCAACATCATGACATCTGACTGCATCAATCCAACTGTTCCTGCTACTGCTGCTCTGTGGGCTCCTCATAGCCAGGTTTGATTCATGAGACCCACACCATCTCAATGAGTCCTGCCCAAAATTTCTTCTTGGGATTATTCATGCATGTTGCCCCACCTCTCACCTAGTGGTATAGCTGCATGCACTTCCTCTACCCATCTAGCTCGAAATTTCTCTGCATGAGTGGTTGATCCCATTCCATGATCCTTCGCATGTGGCTGCTTCACATCTTGAGGTTCACTTTTACCTGCATGCAAATCCAGCTCCCTCTCAAGGGTCAATTTCATGTCTTTCTCACACTTCCCAATGGTAGGAAGATCTATAGAAATCGCATCTACATCAAGTCTATAGATATTCTTAACTCAAATCCTAATTTTCTTGGCTTGCTATATTGCTTTGTGTCGCAGGAAAACTTTTCCTTCACTGAAAACAACATCATAGCCTCTATCCTCTAACATTGCAACTGAGACTAAATTTTTCTTCAAACCTGGTACATGCATTAGATTTTTTAATTGAAAGAGTTTACTTGATGCCCTATGAAAGGCAATGGTACCAATCCCGGTAGCATTGTACCGTCCATCATCGCCCATTTCAATATGCATCTGGAGATCCTTCTCCTCCAAGTCACTGAAAATTTTCTTGTCTCCCATCATGTGAAAGGAAGCACCACTATCCAAGTACCACCCTGATCCCAATGCACTTGACACCATGCATGCAATCCATGAGAAGTCAAGCTAAAATTGCGAGGCAAGGGCTTCACCAGCTACAACTCCGACAACCTTCTTATTCTTCTTCTTTTGTGGACAATTTGTGGCAATATGTCCATGCTCGTGACAGTGAAAACACTTCACTTTGGACATGTTGTGCTCCTTGCCATCTTCACCGGCCTCGGATTTAGAATGGAATTTCTTCCCCTTCCCCTTCTTCGCCTTGGCAGCCAAAGCGCAAACCTCTTCATCATCATGCTTTGATGAAGAGCAATCTCTGGTGTTCCGCCTTAACTCTTCCTGCACCAGATCCGACCACAGTCATTGCCAATCCGGAAATTTTTCCCATCTGTTGACAAAGTCTTCATAACTGTGCCAACTCTTAGGAAGTACTAGGAGAGCCAAACTCAACAAATCATCATCAGCGACAGTTATTCCTACACTCCCAAGTTCATCCCGACATTGGACAAACTTTTTTAAGTATACCAAAATAGTGTCGTTCTTTTCCATCTCAATCTTCCTGAGTTTATCTTTGAGCGCCAATTTCCTATGGTCGTTGCTCCTTTGGAATAGATTCGTCAAAGCCTTCCACATAGCATATGGTGTGGCTTTCCCATGGAGGCTTGAGACAATGTGGTCTCTTACTCCCTCCAACAAGATACTCCTCGCCCTTGCCACTTTCTTTTTCCATGCATCAAGATTTGTGGCATCTAGCTTAGGAACATCTTTGTCAATGAATTTCTTCAAGCCATTGTCTTTGAGTACTGCCTCCATCCTGTCCTTCCAAGAAATGCAGTTCGAGTTGCCCTCGAGTGCATACTCTAACCTCAAACCATTGAAAGCCATTTCGATCTTGAATCAGCTATAGCACCAAGAAAGTCTTTCTGCAAGTTCGAATTATATTCAGTCACAAACTCAGCTCCTGCTTCACTTCTGCAATTTCTTGTGCTTTGATACCATGTA
Organism: Pinus albicaulis; assembly: GCA_034641835.2. Lineage (NCBI taxonomy): Eukaryota > Viridiplantae > Streptophyta > Pinopsida > Pinales > Pinaceae > Pinus > Pinus albicaulis. The sequence goes on from CM076574.1 coordinate 881,963,148, forward strand.
GAAATTATACAATATGCATGTATATCTTGGATTCACCTGATCTAACAATATGCTAAAGTTAAATACTTAATCACTTCTACAAATCTTTGCGGAATTAAAAACACAATCGCCAATTACATAAGCATGAAGAAAGATCAATCACACACAACACAAATAATTTCCCGGGGAAAGCTTATAGCTAAAAACCCCACTATCTTCTATTGTATATTATATCATGGATCATGAAACAATTATATACAAAACTCTAATCACAAGAGCTCTCAATACATTAGCTAATTGTCTCACACTGTCATATAAAAATTGGCAAATCACTTGCTCAATTTACTGTCTCTAGACAACTTGCCTCCACTGCGCAATCCCTGATGGTAAAGAACCCTGAATAATGGATGCCTTGCCTGCCTTGACTACGTAAATATCATGGGCTCATCCAATGTGTGTGTACTTGCATGTGTGCAAGCGGATAATGTCACAACTGATAATTTACTTCCCTTTCACCTAGAACTCAATTGGGTCTCCACTGGATCTGACATGCATGCAGTTAATAATAGTAAAAACATCAATTGCATGTGAGATCACTACATGTGAATTAATTAATATTTAATTCACTTGATCTCTCACTAGTGTATCTGTAGTTACAACTAGCACAACTGAATTTAACTCACTTAATTGAGTTAAATTGATTTACAACTTGCACAACGCATGCATCACTGCACTTCCAAATCTGTTACAACTAGAATCACTTAGTTACAACAAAAGTCAACTTGCATGTCCAACCAACCAACCTCTTAACTCGAAATTCACTTAGCTAACTGATTGTCCACTTCAGTTAACTATTTTCAAGTCCACGTTGAGAATAGATTACAGTTTAATGTCTATCTAATATTAAGGGATAATAAAAATAGACATGCACATACATCTATAAATGGACATTCACCTAAAAATAGCCTTTCGGGCCCCACCCTAGTGTAGGTGCTTAATTTTCACTCGGATCATGGATGTTGTTTCTGGATGCCAATTTCAATGTTTCTTGTTGCAAACTTCAACATTTTTTGGGTCCCAGCGACCTTCATAAAAAATATCTCTCTTTTCTCCTCATCTCTCATTCCTATGTGGACTTGTAGAATTAGTCTACATCATTACAAATCCCATCATATTATTTATTGATTAAAGATCATACGTAGGAGCTATTCCTTCATATTCTATTTTAATGAGGACTTATTATGCAATCTTCAACTCTCACTTTGAACTGATCACATTTATCTTCTTTCTCTGTCTTCATCTTCAGTTTTCCACATCTTTTGTCTTCTTCCTTCTTCATTCTCATTTTCTTCATTTTCCACATTATATCTGCAAAACATAAACATTGTTGAAGTCTATATAAAAAAGTAACCATTCCCTGAAATAAATGAGTCGCCAACTAGTATATCTATCGTTTCTCTAGGGAACTCTTTTTTGTACATGGTTCATCAATCATTCCTCCATCACGAATCTTCATACATGTACCTTTAATTCTTGTCGTGTCATCATCCTCACCTTGGGCTTTTGGCTTACCTATAATCATGCCCTTGATGCACCTAGATCACCTTACAAAAGTGATGAAGTAATATGATGCACCTAGATCACCTTACCGGAGTGTTGAGGTAGTGTGATGGAGTACAGCCATGATATGGAACTAAGGAAGAAGTGTGTGATGGAATATTAATGTTTCAATAACATATACAATATAATGCGGAAGCCACATTAATAAACATGACTAATCAATGTTAGGAAGAAGTAAATTAAATATAATTAAATGAGGTAGTTAGGTATGAAGGTAACACAACCAACCGAGGAATGACATAAAAGGGTAACAACATAACAGTCATGTAACAACCTCCCTTTTGATCTAATAACAGTCATACAATCCCTTTTATGGCTTCAACATATCAATAAATGAGAGGATGAGAATTTCGTTTAATTCTATTCTTTGAGATAATATATGAAACATGACAAGCAAATTCTGCTAAGTCCAGTCTTTCTATGGTGTGGTCTAAATGAGTTTGTGAACATGCACTTTCAACAGTTATTCAATCCAAGCAAAATGAGGATGGCACTGTGATCCACAACAACCCATCAAGTTAGCCGATGAAGGAGGGAGTTGGTCCTGGGAGTGGTCTACAATAGGTCATTGATTAAGAAGCTGAAAAAGAAGTATTGCGGGCCCCATAATCTATTTCCTCAGTATCCCAGTGAAATGAAAGATTTTGGGTGCGAGGGAGATGGTAATTCTGGGAGTCAGACTAGTTGTATCGGGTAGCCCACCAAAACGAAAGATTTTTGGTGTGAGGTAGATGGTAATTCTGAGGGTAACACTAGTTGTGTCGAGCCTTGAAAATCTCTGGAAATATGTAAGAATGCAAGGACACTCCATTGTAAAGATACTCGTTTGCTTAGGGTAGATTTTGAATTTCATACAGTTAAGGTTAGATGTACACATTAATTTTTAACAAGCTGTTATTCTACAAGGTAAACGCACATCATTTTTAAAATAAGTTATTGACTGAGGAAAAACAGTGGTAATACCTGTAGTGTACTTCCAACCAGGTTACCATTTAAAGCTAGTTTCACACTGAGTTTTCACATCTCGGTCTAATCTAGTGAACCTGCATTCGAAAAATTACTATGTTCAAAATTGTGATTTGGCCTGAACAATTAAAACCAATCATATCGACATCCAAAAAAAAATTAAAACAATTCATATCAACATCCAAAAATTGCACCAGATCATCATTTATAAAGAATCCAATTCTTGAACCACACCACTTCAAAAACTTGGTATAGGAGAGAAGACATATTAATCTTTTTACAAATCAACACCCTCAAACCAGAATTTGGGAGAGGAGAGGAAGGAACATAAATCCTTTTACAAATCAGCAACTTCAACCCAATCCAGAGTAACTCAACCCATCAGTAACTTCAACCCAATCCATAGTAACTCAGCCCCTGTCCTAGTATTAGAATTGCAGGTGTTTTGAAATTGTGGCAAGCATTGCAAGTACTCTGAAATTGTGGCACCTATCCATAAGATTTTATGAGATATTTAAATGCAGAAAGAGAGACTCTTGGGTTAATAAAACCTATATCAAAACATGAAAGAAAAACAATAATCAACACACAGACTTTCACCCAGCTGATGAGCCTTTTTGTCCCTGTTTTTAAGTAATCACAGAACTGCAATGCATACCGAAATTGACAATGACAATGTGAGACAACAATTTACCCTGCGAACCAAATTTGGAAAAATAGCTTGGAATGGCGATGCTCAATCTATTATTATCATTATCAGTGTTTATAAAGAATCAGAGTATCATATAGCTCGATACACATACTTTCACACAGTTGATAAGCCTTTTTGTTTCTGTTTGAGATAAGTAATCACAGCACTGAAGCAATGCACACGGAAATTGACAATGACAATGTGAGACAACAATTTTCCCGGCAAACCCAATTTGGGAAAACCACAATTGTGGAAAAACCAGCTTGGAATGGTGATGCTCAGTCTATTATTATCATTCTCAATGTTTATAAAGAATCGCAGAGTCTCATACTCTCTTTGCTATTAACAGTCTCCTGTTACAGGAAATATCAGTCATTGTTAATTTCTGCCAAAGAACCCCTTTCTCATTTTTCGGCCTGCATTTAATAGGCAGTGGTCACTTTTACATGAAAGGTTGAACGTATTAGCCCCTTTCTCGTTTTTCAGCCTGCATTTCATAGGCGGTGGTCACTTTTACATTAAGGGGTGACCATAGTAGCTTTGCAACTTGAAGCCGTTGCTGAGTATGTGGCCAGCATGAGCATGGACCATTTCGTTCTTTCTCATTTTTAAGCCTGCATTTAATAGGTAGCGGTTGCTTTTATATGAAGGGGTCATGATAGCATCTTTGCAACTTGAGACTGATGCTTACAACAGCAGTTACACTGTAGCATTTCAACTTTAAGGTCACTGATTACAATAAGAGTTTTATAGGCCATGTCAGTCTCTCAAGGAGTCTGGGTAGCCCATTTCCATACTTTAAGTTCACCCATTCCATCACCAGTGAAAAATAATCCATCAGGTCCAATCTGAACTGCTCGCACTTCATTTCTTGAGAATGCTCTACCTCGTTCATGAAACCTGAAAAAACCAATAAATGTTATTATGCCCCCAAAAAAATAGCCAATAGGAGAGCATTTGAGAAAAACATAAATTATTGTCTCTGCATCAATTACAAAACTAACAAGGTCAATCCGTAAATGGGTGCATGCAAAATTTCCAAATATTTTTAAAATAAGTAAATAATCCTCAAATAGCCCAAACCAGAATCAAACCTACTGCCATTCTCAGAAGAAAAAAATAAACCAGATATAGGAAATGCCCATTGCAGGGAACATACTAAAGCATCCTTCTGGCATTTGAGTACATTCATAAGAAAGATATGGTACAAAATTGTATTAAAACCAACGTTGCACGAAGCGGGGACACGGAAGCATCATTTCTCAAAAATCTAGGAAGCGAAGTGTCTGTTATATATATATATATATATATATATATATATTGCATTTATATTAAAAAAAACATCCAAAATACCAAATTAGTTGTAGAAGACAGGAAAACATACATATTTTTACATAAATCAAGATAGATATGGCATCCATTGTACATCAACGATTAATTATTACAACATCAACCATCTAGAATCTAGATTCATGTTCTCTTGTCTAGCCTTTGCCGCTATTTTGATTCTCTAGGGATATTAGTCAACATTGCCCAATTTTGATCGAACAGCCTAATCCATGCCTTATATTATGGTAGAGAAAGTTTAAACTACTTGATCAATGATTTTGAATTGAGTGAAGGGTACATTTTTGCTAATTCCATAACAAAGAAGTTCAACAATCAATTACACCAACACCAACATTGGGGTACATATAGGGCTCGGTGCTCTTGTTTAAATGCCAATCACATGCCCTCATACATGATATAATCCAATGAAACGCCACAATCCCATTGACCCTGAAAACTATTAAGTCTGCTGAATTTTGAATAGGATATGAAATTCTATTTTCTCCATATGAAGTCTGATGAGGTTGGAACCACTCTCAAACATCGTAAGTCATTTCATGGTAATGTTAAAAATTTAAGTAAAAGGATGAAAATGAAAGGTAAAGGAGAATGTCACTTTGACTTTAAGAATTTAACATTACCATTAGGGAGCATCTAGGGAGCGTCTAGGGAGAATCAAGGGGCACCTTAGGAGTATTCAGAAAGAATAGTTCCTCACATAACAATTCGAAATTTCAAAATAAAAAACAAAAAAAGCCCTGCGGAACCATGTGAACCGTCCACCTTCTCTCACATCTGCTCGTGATCCGTGGCGGATTCACGCTCTAACCTCCACAGATCTACAACCGATCCTTTCTGGATCCGTGGATGGAGCAGCCAAAATCACGAATTGGGTCCCTGCAGATCTGTTTTTCTAGGAATCGCCAAAAAATGGCAGAACCACAGATCCAATTTTTGGATCCGCAGTTCTGCTGGAGGATCGGTGGCAGATCCGTACGGACACGATTCCGCCTCCTGATCTTTGGGGGGGGTTCCTACAACTATGATTAAAACCATATATGGTTGTAAATTGTGAAGACAAGAGTAAAGGAAAACGTCGTAACAAGTAGGAAGCCTCTATGAGACAAAGTTCTTGATGTTTTGGGCAACATTGGGAGTATTCTCACAAGTGGTGCAAGTGGGCTAATGATGGGGCCTTGCACCTATAGACCCATGGTATCTTGATAACCCATATTATTATGATCGACGATATTACACCCTTCCAAAGTATAAGTACAAGGGTGAGTGATTCATTCTTGTCGTCATGTGGCTTGGGAAGAGGGGCCAATTCTCACAAGAGGACAAGGTTGAGTAGGCCTTAAACCTTTGAGGGTCAAGAGGGCCTGTGGAAGGTGGCCGAGTAAGAGAGCGTTGTGACAGACCCGATTACCCTTTTCCATTTTAATTTAGATTAAATATATTAAACATGGGCTAAGACAAAGGCACATTGATTCTAGGGCTGAGAAGGTAAACTGCTGGGGATTTGGTTTCTTTTGTCAGCCATGAAGGCTAACAGGTGTTCACCAAAGGGACGAATTTTCTAACTACCAACAAAGAGATAAAGGACAGGGAATACAATTTATAGCAACAACATGCCAACAAAGGGGGCCAACAATTTAGGAAGATAGGACAACACAATGAAGAATCAATTGGTGACTAGACTACGTAATTGGTGATTGGACTACGTAGTGGTGAGCTTGGAAACGACTATAACAAGAATTTCATAGGCAAAAAAAAAATCGAGAGGACAAGGAGACAGGTGTCACTATGTGGCTAACCTAGAGAAAGTCTAGAAAAACAGATTAAAATAAATAAATAAATATATATATATATATATATATATATAATATAAAATAAAATAAAGAATTAAAATAAAAACAAGAATTAGGGAAGAATTAGAAAGGAGGGGACTTTGAAGTGCGAAAAGGTGTGCCTTACAGTAGCAAGCAATGTTATAGGATGTCAAGAAGGGCGTAACAATGGGTTTAGTGCGTTGGGGTCACTGGTGTTAAAAAATGGAAGAAACAAAATATCTTCTGAAACTAGTAGCTCACAAGTGAGCAAGCTGCACCTGGAGACTGCCTCAAGCAGAACGCTCTACCCATTAATAATTAACATCAAGAATATATAAGTTTACATGAGAATAGCCTAAATAAGAGAGTTAGAAATAACACCTAGAAAATAGGAACTAATTCTTAAACTAGGATACACGCACAACTAATGAACATACTCTCTCCAATAATACACATTCTCCATTAATTCCAACACTCCCCCTTAAAGGAGAAAGGGTTGACTAGTACTCCTAACATCTCCCTAAATAATTCAAATTTAATTCATCCAAGGGGCTTGGTAAAAATGTCTGCTGCATTATCAGAAGTATTACAGTACTCAATATAAATTTCTTTTGATTGAATCTTCTCTCTGACAAAGTGAAACTGGGTATCAATATGCTTTGTGTTTTTGTGAAACACGGGATTGTTTGCAAGTTTGATTGAGCTCTGGTTGTCACATCTAATAACAATTGCATCTTTTTGTTCTTCTCCGACATCATGGAGAAGTCTCCTCAACCAAACTGCCTCACATGTTGTTGCACACATTGCTTGATACTCTACTTCTGCAAAAGATAAGGATACAATATTCTGCTTCTTGTTGCTCCATGCACTGACCCCAGACCCAACGCTAAATGCATAACCTGTTATGGATCGTCTGTCATCCAGATTTCTGGCCCAATCTGAATCCGAAAAACCTGTCAATCTAACATCAAACGAATCAGTATATTTAATACCAAAGTGTAAGGTTCCTTGAAGATACCTTAAGACACCTTTCGCTGCCACCCAATGACTCTCAAGAGGTTTTGACATAAACTGGCTCAAAACAATGACTGCAAAAGCTAAATCAGTTCTAGTTATAGTTAGATAAATCAAACTCCCAACTAATTTTCTGTACAATGTTGCATCCACCTCTTTAGAACTATCATCATTTTGAAGTTTGACATTCTTCTATAAAGGCACTGAGGTAACTTTGCACTGATCCATTCTGAACTTTTTCAATAAGCTCCTGACATATTTTCCTTGAGACAGAAAATTCTGGCCAGAATCCCACCAGATTTCAAGACCCAAACAATAGTGTAACTCTCCAAGGTCTTTCATTTCAAAAACCTGTGACATGTGCACTTTGATTTCTTTAATGAGCTCATCATCATTTCCTCTAATAATAAGATCATCTACATATAAAGAAATCAAAACAATTTGCCCCTTTTCATCAAACACATTATACAGATTTGGGTCGTTCTTGCTCCTCTTATAATTATGATGTAAGAAAAATGAGTCATTTTTTTCATACCATGACCTGGCGCCTGTTTGAATCCATACAGTCCTTTCCTCAATCTGCAGACTAAATGTTCCTGCCCCTGTTGAACAAACCCTTCAGGTTGTGTTAAATACACCTCTTCTTTCAATTCACCATTAAGAAAGAGGATTTCACATCTGGCTGGTGTATTTTCCAGTGAGGGAGGCATTTTTATTGTAATTCTATATCTGTCATGCTAATGTAGAGGCCTTTGTATTCTGAATTGTTCCCTATGGTCACAACTATGTGTTGTGTTTCATATCATACCTCATTTGTGTGGATTAGCTATTGCATTTTTGTGTATTGAGGTTGTCAGAGATTTGCTAGAAAGCCATACCTTAAGTCTTGATTAATTGAATGTCTTCAATGAAAAAATTTCACAGGATTACATGAGCCATGTATGGCATGCTAGGATTTAGGTAAATAGGGCTTTAGTATGTATGGGATTCTACATTTATATTAATTCGTTGATTTAGCCCTGGAAAGTTTCTTGATACGATTGAGCTTTATTCATTCTCTCTTGATATATATTGTTCGTTGATTTTGGTTATGTTGTTCTACTCGGTAGTCTTTGATATAGTTGAGAGGTACTTGTTTTTTTCATGGTATGTGCTTAAGGGATGTTGGACTATCTAGTCTAAATTACATATACCAAAAGCCTCGGAGATATCTTTTCTCTTTCTAGACTAAATCTTTTGTGAGTTTGTGGTGCTCTTACTTTTAATGGTTTGTATATTACCTGTTCAACACATAAAATTCACCTTACGCTTACCAGTTATGTTATGATTTTCTCGTTACTTTCTGAGTTAGTCGATATTGCATGGGTGGCATGTGACTCTATGATATTTCCATATAACTTTATTTCCATAAGGTTGATGACACTAGACATTGATTGACAGGAGCTTGTAATTGCTGGTTCTCATAATTTTGTGACAATATAGTGGTGGGAATGACTGGATGGTTGTTGGACATTCAAGAAATCAAGATTGAAATGACTGGGACACATTTTACATTGTCAAGTATTGCTGGTATGAGAAGAAATTGAGTCATAGTACTCTTGCTGGTATGAGAAGAAATTGAGTCATGGTACTCATTGCTAGATCAAAGAGAGATTCAAACCTATTGTGAGATTTCAACTTTTCCACTACCAAAAAGGGAAGTGAAAAGACTGCTGAAATCTCTTGAAGAATCCATTTTTCAATGTGTTTTTGTTTTGCTAAAAAAAAAAAGACAAAGGCTCATAGACTTGTGCTTGCATTCTCTTAGAGTTTGGTGGTTTCACTCTTGGAGTGCATTTGATAAATCTTGTACTGAGCCATATCCTTATCAATTTTTATTTGTTATAAATAATAGCATTACAGAGTGTTGCTCTCGCTTGAGGAATGATAGTGAAGAAGCTTCATAGAATTACTCATTTACTTTCGTTTCTATGTAATTATTTGATATCTCAGATTTTTATAGGGAATTTAGAGTATTGACTTTCAAAAGCTTGCCTTCATGTTGAATGTTTTGGGTCTAGAAGATTTGCAGATAAAATAGATTGAGGAAAGACATGGAAGGCAATGGCAATCAAAGTGTTTTTGGTTATGTAATATTCCGAATAGAAATAAACAACAATATAAAGCACATAAACAAGTAACTACAGCAACTAGCGAGATATCATATGAACAAGACAAAACATGGAGAACGCTGAGCCATTTTATTAAGTGTTGAAAGATAAAATGCATACAAAGGTGATCAGAATGATGGCATCTTGGCTTGCACTAGGCAAGCGTAGAAATACTCTCAGACTATATCATGGAATGGTTTCTCCCTCTATGACTGCGTGATCTCCAAAGTTGTTGGTGGTGCTGCTACTGCTGGAATAGACTAACTCTTTGCGGTTGTTCCCCTCCTCAGAAAATTACGAAACTTTTGGAATAGGCTCTCCACCAAATACCTAGAAAATCCCAGAGAGCTTTTCGGAAATGGATGACCTCAGAAAATGACCTTCCTTGAGGTATAACGTTGTCCTAGTGATAAACGTTGGCCCTGAATGATCTGCTGCAAAAGCTGGCCTCCAACTCTACTAAAATGATGGAATAGGGAAGTGCTAACCCCTTTCCAACTCTCTCGGGTTGAATCCCCTGAAAAACCCTCAATCCGGAACCTCCTCCTCCAAACACTGCGTGATCCCTCTCACTGACTGCGTTGTCCAAGCAAGTGAATGATCCCAACTGTGGCTGCTCCAACTCTCTCCGGAAAAGCAAAGGTAGAACTCCTCACCCGAGCAGGCACTCGAAGTCCCCTGAGGCTGAGCTTGGGATCTTCGCACGAAGACACCCGATGTGCTGAACAACACTTGCAGACTTTGCTATATAGCAAAAGCGTGCTCAATGTCAAAAGAAAAATATCATAGATGCATAATAGAATGAGCAAATGAGGTGCCTCTCTCCCTTTTTATGCTTGGAGAGCCTTGCTCTCAACTAGGCCCCACCAAAACTGCGTTGGCCCCTTGAGCCACGCTGTCCCACTAGCTCTACGCTGTCATGGGCCCATGCTGCCCATGTTGACACCTCCTTCATGCTGCCACTTCGTCTTCTTGGCCCCACGCTGCCAAATAATCATGTCTCCAAGTGACTTTAGGAAATGATTTTTATCCTAAGTGTGAGTTAAGTGTCCCTTTCACCCACTTTATTTCTTACTTAACTTTATTAAATTAAAGTAGTCAAAAATTAATATTTCCAATTAGCTATTGTTAATTGGGAATATTACAGTCCTCCTCGCCAAAATGTTGCTTGTCCTCAAGCAACTATAATGATGGTGCTATAAAATTTTCTCACTCTCCCAAGTGGCATCCTCATCTGGTAAGTTTCTCCATCTCACTAGATATTCCCTCACTGTTCTGCTCCGCAGCTACCCCTCCCTGGTGTCAATGATGGCCTCTGGCTGCAACACTAAATGCCCCTCATCATCTGTGGGTGGGAGTTCCTCAGTTGCAGTCACCTGCTGCCCCAATGCATTCTTCAGGCATGATACATGGAAGATATTATGAATCCTGCTACCGGTGGGCAGCTCCAACTCATATGCAACCTCCCCAATCTTGTGTGTCACCCTGTATGGTCCATAAAAGCGGGGCTTGAGCTTCTCGGACCCCTTCTACTTCAGTGTGGATTACCGATATGGTTGCAATGGTAGGTAGACCAAATCCCCTACCTCAAACTGCCTCTCAACTCGTCCCCTGTCGGCATACAACTTCTGTTGATTCTACGCTATAGCTAAGTTATCCTTAAGAGCCTAGAGTATATCCTGACTCTCTTGGATCCAATCCTTGGCCCTGGGGGCCTTGCTAGCACCAAACATCACGTCAGCAAAAGATAAAGCTTGATACCCATATAAAGCATAAAATGGAGACATACCGATAGACATATGGTAAGTGGTGTTATAACAGTACTCCCCCAAGTGCAACCATCGCAACCATTCCTTTTGCTACCCAGTGACATAGTTTTGCAAGTAGCCTTCCAGCCACTTGTTCACTATCTCCATCTGTCGATCCGTTTGTGGGTGATAATTGGTGCTCGGGGTCAACTCGGTACCCACCAAACGGAAAAGCTCCTGCCAAAACCCACCCATGAAGCGGCTATCCCTGTCACTGTCAATGGTCTTTGGAAGATCATGAAATCTGAAAACATCTCTGAAGAACAACTCCGCTACTTGTGCTACAGTGTATCGTGCTGATATAGCGAAGAAGTGTGCATACTTTTTCAACCGGTCAACGACTACAAATATGCAATCCTTGCCCTATACAGTGGGCAGCCCTGTGATGAAATCCATCGAAATGCTCTCCCATTCTCCCTCTGGTATGGGAAGAGGCTGAAGTAAACCCGACGGATGGTTGATCTCTCCCTTATTATGTTGACATACTTCGCACTCCCTGACATGTCAGAGTACGTCCTCCTTGAGGTACTTCCATGAGAACCTCTCTCTGATGGCCCTATAGGTCTTGGTGAACCCCTAGTGGCCTAATAATGGTGAGTCATGTGAGGCGTGCAATATCTTCTCCTTGAGTTGGGAGCTTCCGGTCAAGAAGATCCTGTCCCTGAAGTATATCACCTCATCCATCACCCTGTACCTGTCATCTGTAATCTGTCCGTCCAACACCTCACAAGCAAAACGGTCCTTGGAGTACTCTACCAACAACTGAGCCCTCCAATCCGTATCTAAGCTCATCAAGGACAACGCTGCCAGTCTGCGTGAAATTGCGTCGACCACCACGTTGTTTTTCCCCTTGACATACTCGATGTCAAAATCATATGCCTGGATCTTGCTAACCCACTTCTGCTACCTCTCCTGCAACTGCTTCTGCTCCAGAAAGAATCTGAGGCTGTTGTGGTCAGTCCTCACTCTGAAACTGTTCCCCACTAGGTACTGCCGAAATTTGTCTAGTGCATGCATGATGGCCAACATCTCCTTGTCATATATAGCATACAACCTCTCATGTGGCAATAGCTTTCGGCTCTCGAAAGCTATGGGGTGGCCTCCCTGCATCAAGATTGCGCCTATCCCCTCCCTTGATGCATCACACTCTAGGACAAAGGGCTGTGTGAAATCTGGCAATGCTAAAACTGGACAACTACTCATCACCTCCTTGAGCTTGTCAAAAGCCCTCTCCGCTGTGTCAGTCCAACTGAATGCCCCCTTTTTGGTAAGGTCTATAAGGGGTGCAGCAAGTTAGGAAAACCCCTTGATGAACTTCCGGTAGTAGGTGCAGATGCCCACAAACCCCCGAAGCTCCGTCACATTCTTCAGATCTGGCCAATCCCTAATGGCCCTGATCTTCTCCTCGTGGACCCTCACTCCGTCCACACCAATGATATGCCCCAAGTAGAGCATCTCTGTCAGCCCAAACTTGCATTTGGAGAGCTTGGCATAAAAATGTTGCTCCTCCAATATGCGCAATATAGCCTCAATATGTTGTAGGTGCTCCTCCCATGTCCTGCTGTAAATCAAGATGTCATCGAAAAATACTAACACAAAATTCCTCAAGTGACTGTAGAACTGTGATTCATGCATGATTGGAAAGTGGCTGGAGCATTGGTTAGCCCAAAGGGCATCACCAAGAACTCGAAGTGAACGTAATGACATCTGAAAGCGGTCTTGGGAACATCCTGGTCCCTCACGCAAATATTGTGGTACCTAGATCTCAAATCAATCTTCGAAAAGAACTTCGATCCCCTCAACTCATCCATCAACTCATCTATCCGTGGAATGGGGTTTGGTTCTTCACGGTCTTTTTGTTGAGAGCCCGATAGTCAATGCACATCCTCAGTGGGTCGTCCTTCTTCTTCACCAGTACAACAGAAGAAGCAAATGGGCTAGTGCTAGGACGGATGTGCCTCAGCGCTAAGAGCTCATGAATGGCCCTCTCAATCTCATCCCGGTAGGCCTTAGGATGCCTATAGGTTGTAGTGATCACTTCCTGGATGCCCTCCTCCAGCTCAATGGTGTGCTCAAATCCCCGATCTGGTGGCTGCCCTGGTGGTATATCTCCAAAAACCATGGCATATCTGTCTTGGATGGACTGCACATCTGGGTGTACGACCTGCCCTGTAGACCCTGCCTCCAAAGCACGCAGCTCCACTGCCCACTCTATGTCTCCCTTTCGGAAATCTGCCTCCATCCGGTGTGCTGAAACTGTCTATGGCGAGTAAGTGTGCATGCCCTGAATCATCTCGTGCTTCCCAGTCTTCTTGTCTGTCCACTCCATCTCCAAGGTCTCCCAATCTGTGGCGACCTTCCCCAACGTGATCAACCACTGCACTCCTAGTATCATGTTGGTGTCCGGAATGTCCACCACAAAGAAATGATCTGTCAGAGTGTAAGTCCCCATAGTCACTGCCAAGGCTAGCACATACCTGGCACACTGCATGGTTCTGGTACCTGGAACCAGCACCAAAAACCCATCAAAGTTCTCTGTCGGTATGCTCCTCCACTCTACCAACTGTGCATCAATAAAATTGTGGGTAGCCCCACTGTCCACTAATACCGAAACACGATGTCCCTGCACTGTACCTCGGACACGCATTGTCAAGTATTTGGGAACCCCTCGCAAAGAAGCAAGGACTCCCCCGGTAGGTGCAAACGCTACACCTCCCGCTCCTGGTGGTGGAGGTGGTGGATGATCTCCTCTCTGTACCACACTGCTGCCTTCTGCCTCCATCTCCTCGTACTCATCCTCTTCTCCGTCACTGTCGGAGAAAACCTCGATATAGTGTGCCTTTCCCACGGCACAACGATGTCCTAGTGCCCATGGCTCCTGGCATGTGAAGCATAGCTTCTTCCGCCTCAGATCTCTCCTGGTCTCATCATCCAAAGGCCCTCGACTCTGGCTCCCCTTTGGAGGCGGAACCCTCGTGTCCTTCCCCTTCGGCTGAAATGTTGTTCTCTGAGGGAAAGGAGCTCTAGTCCTAGGTAGGGCATCCTGCAAGTCCCGAGTCCTCCCAACTGCGTCATGGAGTGTAGCCGGCCTCGTTGATCTAACTAACCCCCGAAGAGGCTTTGCCAATCCATCGATGAACATGTAGATCATCCTGGCTGAAGACAAGTCAGGTACCATCACGGAGAGTCTCAAAAACTCAGAAATGTATGTGTCCAGACTCCCGGTCTGCTTGAGCTTAGTCAGCCCGACAAAGTGCTCCACTGGATCCCTCCAATCAAACTGCTCTATCAGCCTCTGTGTAAACTCAACATACATGGCCATCCCATGGAACCACCAATCATGGGCCTCGCCCTCCAGTTGCAGCGCTGCCACCTTGATGGCCTTTGCCTCTGCCATTTGATTGAGTTGGAAATAGATATCCAACTTCTCCACCCAAGCCTTTGCTGAACACTTGGAGGATCCATCAAATGTCGGCAGGTAAAATCTGCCTACAGTGCGTTGTACATCCCCATCCTGTGAGTGCTTGTTCCCCCTGTTCTGGTTGTGGGGTCTGATGTCCCTCTTGAGCTGTACGAAGTCATGGAATGTGAGGGCCTCTCTGAACTCTCGACCGTAGGACTGATACTCGGCAAAGTAATCCCCCATGTGAGCCGGTTCTGGCTCCTGTTGTGCTCCAGTCCTAGTGTTTGTGGCAAGAAATGTGGGCATCGTGGAACGTGGGGGTGTATGTGATGCCATCTTCTGCGCTGTGAGATGCTCCTGCAAATGATGGGATGTGCCCGATCCCTCTTCGGTATGGAAACCCCTTGGGGTTTCACGCTGTCTAGGTTATGTGGTGATCTTTCGCCCCATCTCTTCTATCTGTCTCGACAACTCCTGTACTGACTTGAGGAGAAGTTCCCCGAACTCCTTCTGGGCATCTCTTTCCTCCGCCATCGGTTCCTCCTCTCCTGCGTCCACTACTGGAAGGCAATCACCTTCCCCGAAAGTGACCTCTAGCCTTCGCTCTTGGTCTTTATACTTTCTTCCCCAGTAAGTGATGTATGGTTTTCCTGCTGGTGTCATAGAAAATCCGCTCCACAGGCTGAGCCAAGTCTATGAGCTCTAATACCACTGTAATATTCCGAATAGAAATAAACAGAAATACAAAGCACACAAACAAGTAACTACAACAACTAGCGAGATATCATATGAACAAGACAAAACATGGAGAACGCTAAGCCATTTTATTAAATGTTGAAAGATAAAATGAATACAAAGGTGATCAGAATGATGGCACCTTGGCTTGCACTAGGCAAGCGTAGAAATACTCTCACACTATATCATGGAATGGCTGCTCCCTCTATGACTGCGTGATCTCCAAAGTTGATGGTGTTGGTGCTACTTCTGGAATAGACTAAACCTTTGGGGTTGTTCCCCTCCTCAGAAAATTACGAAACATTGGGAATAGGCTCTCCACCAAATAACCAGAAAATCCCAGAGGGATTTTCGGAAATGGATGACCTTGAAAAATGACCTCCCTTGAGGTATAATGTTGTCCCAGTGATAAACGTTGGCCCTGAATGATCTATTGCAAAAGCTGGCCTCCAACTTTACCAAAATGATGGAATAGGGAAGTGCTAACCCCTTTCCAACTCTCTCGGGCTGAATCCCCTGACAAACCCTCAATCCGGAACCTCCTCCTCCAAAGATTACGGGATCCCTCTCACTGAGTGCGCTGTCCAAGCAAGTGATGATCCCAACTATGGCTGCTCCAACTCTCTCCGGAAAAGCAAAGGTAGAACTCCTCACCGGAGCAGGCACTTGAAGTCCCTCGGGGCTGAGGTTGGGATCTTCGCACGGAGACACCCGATGTGCTGAACAGCACTTGCAGACTTTGCTCAACAGCAAAAGCGTGCTCAATGTCAAAAGACAAATATCATAGATGCATAATAGAATGAGAAAATGAGGTGCCTCTCTCCCTTTTTATGCCTGGAGAGCCTTGCTCTCACCTAGGCGCCACCAAAACTGCGTTGTCCCCTTGAGCCACGCTATCCCTCTAGCTCTGTGCTGTCATGGGCCCACACTGCCCATGTTGACACCTCCTTCATGCTGCCACTTCGTCCTCTTGGCCCCATGCTGCCAAATAATCGTATCTCCAAGTGACTTTAGGAAATGCTTTTTATCCTAAGTGTGAGTTAAGTGTCCCTTTCACCCACTATTTCTAACTTAACTTTATTAAAGTAAAGTAGTCAAAAAATAATATTTCCAATTAGCTATTGCTAATTGGGAATATTATAGGTTAAATGTCTGAAGAGAAAAAAAAAATACTCATTCCTTGTTCATTTTTCCCATGCCATTACTCTTAAATAAATTCACAAACCTTATGAAAATTTCAGCAATAAAGAGCATTCTTAACATTTTAAAGCTTAACACATTGCTTTGAACTCTCATTTATTGCGGAAATTTTATATGTTCCTTAAATATGAATTGAATTAATGTAAAGATTGGGATTTACATTGGGAGTGTCGATTTTTGGAAATAAGCCTGTAGTAAAGAACATGAAAATAAATATTTCTTACGAGGACCATGACAAGAGCTAATTGTTGGTTTTCATCGCTCATAAGAAGAGGACATCTCATCTATAGATTCAAATCTATACATTAACATCTATAGAATCTGCATGCATTTGCATCGTTTAACAAATGAACCCATGGAAAAACCTTTGCAAATGGTTGTCCAAGCTATCAAAACTGTAAATGGTAACGAATTCAAGGACCCTCATTTGAGTTGCATTTCATTTCTCTCCAGTTAAATGTTCACTATAACACCGCATCTTAGTGGAATTGCAACAATAATTCCCTCATAAATGTTCTTAGATAATGGTCTTCCACCACCAGTTTATGCCCATGCTCTCCACATGACCCTAGAGCATAGCAACCTACTTTAAAAACAGTTTGTCATACGATAGGGAGCTACAAAACACGATGCAACATATGATGTTGTAGTTTTTGCTGCAGTAAGTTATGTGCTTCCTACTAAAGAGTAATTGTGGATTATGTTGGTGCTTGAGATGCTACTCTTGTATCAGTGCCTGTGGAACATTGAAGTTGCAGAAATAATGAGGAGTGGTTGAAATTGCAGAGGCATCTCAAGAAGAAAATGAAATCTGATTTTTGTGACCATCTTTCTCTCACGCATGTGAAGGATTTAGGGTTTCTATTGCTGCTACAAAGGCTGAGATTTCAGATCTAGTTGCAGGTCCGAAAATTTGTGCAAGAGTTTCAAGATTTGAAGTAAAAAAGACTATAAGAAAATGGAGAGACCCTAGCGAAGGAAAGAGACTAAAATGTGGAATTTTTTGCTCACACGTGCGAAGTGAACTAGGGTTTTTGTGCTGCTGCAGGGACGAAGTATTGCAAGTCGAGTTGCAGGGTCAAGAGCTGGATTAGGGCTTATTTGAAGGACGTTGAATTTTGTTGACTTGGGAAGACTTTGACCAATTCCAAGGGCTTTGTTGGAGGGATGACTTGGTGCTTGGAGGAGGACTCGGTCTAGGGTTTTGGGTCTTGGTTTTCTCATTTGAATAAGATTCTATAAGAAGAGAAGAGATTCTTTCTAGGTTTTCCCCTTGGAGGTGTTTTGCCTTGGCTTGGAGCCTACTTCTTGTGTCCATTGTCTTTATTGTTTTTGCTCTTGATAATTGTTTCATGAAAGTATCTAATAAAGAAACATAAGAAGATAACTAAAGTTCATGAGCAATTATTAAGGTTAAGGAGAATTTTAATTAATAGCTTCCCTACTGCATTCTCCGACATTGTATCAAAGCTAAGGTGAACAAGGAGAAGGTAGCTGGAAGATCATCTTGTTTACATAAGAAGGGATTACTTGTCAAGGGGAATCATTTGCAAAAGTACACAAGGGAAAGTAAAAGAAGACCTATTGACCTAGAAGGAAGATCACTATATCAAGCTATTATTGAATACATCATCATCTTAAGAAGAATCAAACTCTCATTGAAGGAAGGAAGGATAAGCTCTTTTTAAAGATTCTCTAGTGCATCATCTTGAAGAGATGGAAGCATCAAAATAATTTTGGGATCATCATCCTCTCTTTGAAGTTGTTTGAAGACACCAATGTTGAAGGCATCCTAGAAGTCATTTGTGAAGTTTCTTTGGAGGTCTTGAAAACATCAAGATAATTGTAGATATCATCAATAAGGAGGACTCTTGGTTGAAAAGTAAGTATCATATTGTCTTCTATGTCTCAATCTACAGATCATATGGCTACAATTTGCAAGGAAAGCAACAAGCTCGTAGGGTCAACAAACTTCCTATCATGGAAGAAGAGGATTGACTTGGCACTCACTAGAAAATGAAGTCATGGAATATGTCCTTGGTGAAGTGGTTGTACCAGACAAAGAGAAGACTCAAGAGTTATCAAAATACAAGAAGGGAGAAGTAAGGGCACAAAAAATCATTGTTGAATCAATTAAGGATCATCTCGTTCCCTTTGTTGTTGATTTGAAGACATCCAAGGCTATGTATGACAAGTTAGTAAAGTTGTACTCTATAAGTACATCGGGTCAAAATATTTCCTTAAGGAATCAACTATATAGAATAATGAAATCAAAGGATGAAGACATGGCTACTTATCTTATGAAGATCTCACAAATAAGAGATCAGTGACAAGGCCTTGGGGAAACTATTTCCGATTCGGAAATGACTTTATGTATTAAATGTTCTACCATCCGAAGGATACTACACCTTTTGATGATTTATGGGCTCAATGCATCTTGGAAGAATCTAGAATAAAGGCTAAGGATGACACCGAATCAAATTTAAAATCTCAAGCCTTCATTGCAAGGACCAAGAAGATGAAGAAAGGGAAGTTTGGAAAGTCCAAAAGAAAACCATATATGTCCAAGATTCAATGCTTTGGATGCAATGTGTATGGACATTTTAAGAGGGATTGTATATACTATAAACAAGAATAACAACAAAAGGAAGGAAAGGATTGAAGCTCACATAGCTGAAGAAAAGGGAAAACCAGAGAAGAAGCTGAAAGGAGAAAATCCCAAGGATCTTTACTATTGAAGGAAGCTCCATCTCTGTCAAGTTCCTTATGAAATTGGTCTCTCTTTTATTAAGTAGAAAGTAGAGTAGCATACATTATTGACTTCTCTAGAAGAAGTCTTGATATTTGTAAAAGCATGGCATCATAGGAGGAAGCATATGATAGTAGAGGAATTAGTGTCTACATAATCAAGTTGCTTTGAAAGAAATCATCTAGCTTAAAAAGAATGAGAAGATTGGAACCATATTGCATATTATTGTTCATCCAAGCATTTTCTAACATCATGTAAGAGGTAGTCATTTTGCAAAGAGGGATCATCAAGATCCTATAAGAGCCATCATTTTGGAAGGTTCTTGGAAAGAGCATTATGACATGGCTAGTATATATTCCATCTAATATGGAAACAATACTCTTGAAGGTTGAAGGAATGCATATGGTCAAGTCGCAATATGAAAGGCATAATGAAACACTTTCTTGGGAGAAGAAACCTATCTTCAATAGGTATAAGAAGCATGCTCATTCAAGAAAGGATGATGGTTGTATGAGAAGAAAATAAATTTGACTTGCTTTGGAATGGCAAGAGACCAAGACTCTCACACAAGATTGCATGGCATAAATATAACAATATTGATCAACATGAAGTATAGTCGCGTGAAGAAAGAAAAGGAGTTAATAATGACAAATCCTAGGAAGATATTGTAGGTTGGTAATCAAGTTCAAGCCATGGGCACTGTTGTGGATCAGTATCTACATATCCTTTTTATATTTCATTTTTGAAATTTTGAAAAGAAAATTTAAAAAAAAATATATAAGAATCCGAAAAAATGCTATAGTATAAGGTTTTATACTTTAGCGTAAAACAAAAAAAAGGGGAAATGCAATATCTTTCCGTTTATACTTTGATACATGGAACGGGCGGTTGATATGTTTGTATTAAAGATAAAGCTCGAGCAACTTCCGGAGCGGAAGTCACAATCACGCGAAGAAACATTTGGATATGCAATTGCGGGGGGGGTCAATTAGCCCGTCGGTTATCGAAACCCGACTCCCCCTGCAGCTTGACTGGTCGATCTCTAAAACCGACGATCGACGGTCCCGATTGATTGCGGGGGTATGGGTAGGAATTCTCCGCCGTACTCACGCACCCCCGCATTACGTCATCCGTCGAGGTGGCAAGCACGCTCGTCATTCATCGTTCATCTGTTTCTCCACGTCACCCGTGCATTTATTATGATTCTCGCAATCTATAAAAAAGAGTTTTTCCGTCCTATTATGATTTGTTTGTGTCTGCTTCGCCCTGTTTAAACCCGCGTCCCACCACCTTTGCTCTTCTCGGTGTTTTGAATTGTTTTCAAATTCTCGCCAATCATGGCCAAGCGAACTTCATTGTCCGGTTTGTCCAGTCTCGATCCCCCTCCTAGATAGCGAGAAAGACGTTCATGATACCGTGTCATCCAGTAAACCATGCTCTCTTGCATTATCAAGCAACCCCGAACACCGACAAGTCACCTCGTGTTTTTCGCTATGCAAAGTTCGGGAGTGTTAGCCGCTTGCATCCCAAAAACTCATTTCTTCCCCGAGTTTATTTCTTGGTTAGTGTCGTCTATGTACCCCGGCAAGTGTTTTGTTGTGAATTCCCAAGGGGAAAATATTTTGCGAGTTTCAACTCAATTAATGCGTCAGGGCATTATGTTTTCCGAAAAATGATTCTCTCGTACGAGTTTTTTCGAAGATTCGTTGATTCAATATTTCGAGGAGCTTTAAAATGAGGAGTTTAATTGCCGCATGTCGTTTTTGGTATCAAGTCCGGAGAAGACTCAATTTGAATCGGGAAAGTTCGAGTCTCGAGGCATTTAATGTTCAATACAGGGTCGGTTCTTAGTCGTATTATGGAGATTTTGGGGAGAGATGATGATCGCGAAATTGACAAGGCAGCCCACGGGGATGTTCGCTCTCATGATGAAACCAGTGGGGTGGTCTTGGATATCCCATCCTTTTGGAAAGAAGTTGTGAATTCTCAATTGATTGCCTTTCCTTTGACAGAGTTATTTCAGATTTCCCTCATTGGTAGTCTATTTGTTTTTTATATCGAATGTTGAAGAATTCATGAGTGTTGGTTTGAATATAATAGATAGTAATAAAAAATAAGCGATCGGGCTTTTCGTTTGTGGACCGATATGGTCGAAGAGAAGAGAACGAAGCTGGTTTATTTGAATTTGTGGACCATTTCATGACCACTCGCTTATAAAATTCTCAATGGAACTCGCTCTCCGTGCTTCTCGCCAAAGGCCCGAGAGTTCTTGCAATTAGGACCTAATTGTAAATATGGAGACTGGTTTGTTTTTTGAAGATTATTCCTGAAATAAGGCTATATGGAGTCGTATTGAGCCTTATAGGCTTCCAACATTTGTTCCCATGAGGCTCGTTTACCTTGGAATTTATAAGGCAAAGTCTTAATGTGGATCAAGTTCATTTTCTTCCTATGAAGAAAGGATTAATGTACAAGTTGCCTATGAGTGTAGGCCCTTTTGTTGTTAACACAAGGCAAGCTTTTGAGGAGGTATCAAAGATGTTGGAAGGAACACAACTTGCTATTGGGAGAGAAATGGGCCTATGACCCACATGGGATTATTTCACAAAGAAGGGTCGAGAATGGGTATCTCGCTTTTACTCATGTGAGTAAACCGGATTTAGAGAAGTTGGCTAATCCAGGAGGGCCAAGTTCATCACCGATCGCATTCAAACACCCGCAATATTGGAGAAGATGGGCAAGAGAGGAAGAGATGACGTTATTGAGATTGATGAGGAGGAACCCCGAGAGGAGAAAAGGACGAAATTAGCAGAGGACCACTCCTCCAATTCACCCTGGTTTTACTCTTCAGTCGATGAAGAACAGGGTGGCCCGTCGTCTCCGAGCAGCCCTGAACTTCATTTGGAAAAGGCTCCTTCCATGAAGCAAGTATTCTCACAAATTGAAGAAAAGAACCAAAGAATAAAGGCCAATATAGAGACACAAGCAGAGCACCATATACTCGCCGACCAAACAAGACTATTGACCGTAATGGATCCGGAGAAAGATCGACTTTAAAATGGCGTTGTCGCATCCGACAGGGAATGTCTCTCAGGGACCTTCGAGCAGCTTCAAGGAGTTGAATATAGTCATGGATGTGAAAAAGATCCCCTTGTGGGACAAGATGAATCTCCACATGCAAACAGAGTCAATTGATTGTCAATGATTTGAGTAAGACCATCAGCTACAGCAGCAAGACAGAAAAATATGCTTGCTAAGGTAATCAAACAATGCAAGATGGAAAAAAGCCAATGCGAGAGCATTAACTACTCGTAATGAAGAGCTGAAGAGAATTATAATGAAAATTGGGGTTGATCCAAATGATAAAAGTGCAGTTCAAAAACCGATGAAGAGTGCGAAATCGAAATATCTTCATTAAGGAAAAAAGTGAAATCGCCAATCGCGAGCATACGTTGCGGACTGAAAGTAGCAGAGGTAGAAAAGGAAAAAGAGGAACTACGACAACAGTTGATAAAGAAGGACGAGGAACTTGATAAGGTAAAGCGATCGTTATAACCTTACAAAATCAAATCGGAACCATACTTGTACGTTTGATTTTTTCCGCAGTGGAGCCGACCCACAAGCCCAGAGTTGTTCAGCTGAACACAGAATTAAAAATGGCAGAGAGAGATTGCAAACGAGCCCCGATCCGAATTGGCCACAGCTCTTAGATTGATGCAGGGGATGGGAAGGAAAGGCAAATGAAAACGAGCAGAAGCTACAAAAAGTCGAAGAAGAAATCAAAGAACTCAAGGAGAAGTTGAAGGGAAATATTTCCCTTATTAAAGCTAAGGATCTCATCTCGGAATGAGATCATTTCTGAAATGCGAGCAAAATGGGACTCCATAAAAGTAATTGCCAGAGAGAAGAACATTGTTGCAGATCACGAAAAAAGAGTCATGTATCGGATAAGCAAGCCGCTATCAAAAGATCAAATTGGGCCAGGAAATTCATGAATTTTATTAATATCAAAACGGATGAAGAGTTGCAAGATATGGGGATACAGGGATAGGTATTTCTATGCTTTGAAGAGGTAAACAAAATGATCACTAAAAATGACCTTCCGAAGGCATCGGAGAAGCGGCTACGGGTAATTAAAGAGATGGTTAAGAAATTTGATATTTCGTTTGATAAGTTGATAAGAACCGGTTTGCCCTCATGCCGGAAGGAGGGAGGTGAGTTTATGTCCCTGGAAATTTTATGAGGATCAATTGGTATTTGCAAAAAGCAAAGCGGACGGCCGACATGAGAAGACGCGGATATCGAAGGGAGAAAACGAGTATTCAATTTCTTACAAAGACATTTCCTTCTGCTGTGGATGGTGAAGGCATTGTTCACAAGTAACCTCACCCACGATCATATTGTTGCCTTTTACTAATAGAATATCATCGTTATAAGAATGCTCCAATAACTCAAGATAAGCTCTGGAAGGATTGTAAGAAGTTTTCTATTGACACAGAGAAAGGATTTCCAGCCAAACAGCCTCAAATAGCCGTTCAGCCGCAAGTAGTCATTGAGTCAGCTGCTATTCCAGGAACATCAGTTCCTTTAGATTAGGAGTTGCTATCTTTATTTTGTTTTAAATGAAGTTATGTAGATGTAACTAAATATTTCCGAGGCATGTACCTCTATTTCAGAAGAGTAGTTAAGCATTTATAAGTTAGTTAGAATCAGTTTTATAACTGAAAACCATTTTGGTTCAGATTGTATTTAAAGACATTTTATGGAAGAAAGAAGGGTCCGAGTTTTGAACCTTTGAACGCTAATTTTGTACTGAACAATATTGAATGAATGAAATTTTTTTGCAAGTTTCCAATATTCCATCTGTGTTGAAGAGTTTTCTTGGTTTCTATTTCATTTCCATATCTGTGAATTAAGTAGAGTGATTAGAGCTGCAGGTCTCTTGATATTTATGTATCTAAGAGTTAAATATCCTTAATGGGCGCTCCTCTCCTTTTAGCTTATTTGTTTTTCACTTCTTCGAGATTTATGATGGTAGTTTCTGTTTCAAGCAACATGACAAACTAAATCCTTTTCTTTCTTCGTCTTCCATCCGCTCACTTCAATATAAATGAATATGGCATTGCAGAGCTAATAAAGATTTGATATTTGAGAAGTATATTATTAATATTTGAAGGGTTAAGAAGCAGGGACACATATATACATTTTGTGACATAATCTTTAATGTCTTGAGCACGGATTCTTGCACACAGCCAAGAATTGTTTCTCAAGGAACAACAGGCACCTTGATTAAAATTAATGCATGGAGAAAGAAACTTGTAAATATAGAGATAGACCATAAGAAAGGATGTTGATCTGAAAGGATTCCAGTAAGCAAATACTTTGATGAAAGGGACCATCATGATAAAGTAAGTCTAATATTTTTTTTATATTGGCTATTTGGTTAACATATTGCTTTGCTACTTGAAAAGATGTTGCAGAAATACATAATGACTATTAAGGAAAACGGTTGGTTTTGAACTCGATTCAAAGAACATATGGATTGAGTGAATGATTAAAGGATTATGAAGTCAAGGTGTTTACATCATCATCACCTTGGGATTGAAATATAGAAGTATAAGCGTATAACCTAATGTTCATGAGGATCACCTTCATGCTTAGAGGGAGATATGATAAGGCTCAATACAATTCCTTGATTGATGACGATAACTAAAGGAAAGTGATACGAACGGGTGATGGCCTGAACCCTATCACAATATTGAAGAATGATGATGGATTCATAACATCCAGAAATAAAGAAGCTCAATATTATGAGATACAAAAGAAATAAGGAGCCACGCAACTACTATCCCCATGAAGAACTGGTAGTTGATACACTTACGAAGACAAGATACAAAGCTTGTGGCTATGAGTTCCCAATTGAAAGGAAGTGAAAGAATCTCTATGTTTTGGAGGGAGTAAGAAGTCTCCTGAAATAGGAGCAAGGATCTATTCCTTGAACGAGTGGGAATGAGGATATCCTCCTTGGTTGAGAGAGAGTGATGATGGACATTGTATTCTCTTCTATCATATGTCATGCACTAGGCCAGGACTAACAATTGTACATCTAAGTGAAGGCCATGGTAGGGAGATTGGAGGATCGGATACACATCTATGATCTCCGTGTGGAAAAAAGTATCCAAGATAGGAAGTATTCTTGTTGATCGACACTCTTTGAGGATTGGATAGGAATCCAAGATAAGAGTGGTCGAAGAGGACTGATATTCTTTGAAGATTGGAAATCCAAGATAAGAATAGTCCTAAAAGGACATACCTAGTGAACATCCATATGGGGTATGTACTCGTGAAGAGGTAGTGCGGTATCTCACGTAAAGCCTCCCAACATTATGCTTTGATATGAGAAGAGATTGTGATGTTAAGGCCTTACTATGTTTACAATGTTGGTCATGATGTTGATGCTTAAAGATGGTTACCAATTTGACTCTTCTTATGAGAACTCTTAAGTTTGAGAATATCCTTGTACTTGTTGTACAATTATGAATACCTCCCTAGTTAAGAGGGAGTGTTGGAAAAAGGTAACTAGTTTCGGTCTTCATAATTTCATTAAACTCATGTCTTTATGTATGTCCTATATTATAAGAAAAATAAGAAAGAAAAAATATTATTATAAAGCATGGGTTTCATGCTCCATTTTATTGGTCATTTAGGTCAAGCATGTTCTTCATGCTTCTAGGGTTTGTCCAAGTCAAAATAATATTTTTTCTTGAGTCGGGAGAGTCTTTATTATTTGTATAATACCCTATTGGGCAAGTTGTAACATGTAAAAGACATTGATTTTGAGTCTAGAAAGTCAATTTAATCTCCAAGCACAAGTCGGCCCCTGCCAAGAAGAAGTCAGCATAGTTTGAGGCTTTTTCGACCTCATGAGAAGGCTATATATAAGAAGAATTTGACCTCATTTGACACACTCATCTGCAGTTCGATAAAAAACAAGGAAAAGGAGGACAAGGAGGAGGAAAGACCTAGAAGAAGAGAGCAACTCGAGAAGAAACAAAATCTGATTTTTGTGACCATCTCACACATGCAAAGGATTTAGGGTTTCTATTGCCGCTACAAAGTCCGAGATTTCAGATCTAGTTGCAGGTCCGAAACTTTGTGCAAGAGGGTCAAGATTTGAATTCAAAAAGACTAGAAGCAAAGGAGGAGACCCTAGCGAAGGGAAGAGACTAAAATATGGACTTTTCTATTCACACATGCAAAGTGAACTAGGGTTTATGTGTTGCTGCAAGGCTGAAATATTGCAGGTCGAGTTGCAGACCCAAGTTGCAGGGCCAAGTGCTGGATTAGGACTGATTTGAAGGACATTGACTCTTGTTGACTTTGGAAGACTTTGACCAATTGCAAGGCTTTGTGACTTGGTGCTTGGAGGAAGACTTGGTCTATGGTTTTGGGTATTAGTTTTCTCATTTGAAGCAAATTCTATAAGAAGAGAAGAGATTCTTTTTGGGTTTTTCCCCTTGAGGGTTTTTTTCCCTTGCTTGGAGCCTACTCCTTGTGTCCATTGTCTTTATTGCTTTTTGCTCTTAATAATTGTTTGATGAAAATATCTAATAAATAAACAAAAGAAGATAACTAGAGTTCACAAGCAATTATTAAGGTTAAGGAGAATTTGAATTAATAGTTTTCCCTACTGCATTCTCCAACAAAGCATGAACGTGAAAACATGTAGTAGTCTTGAAAAAATGGGACCACTTGGAAATGGGACTCCCCCCCCAAAAGAAAGAAAAGAGAGAGACCTTTGACTCCCATTCCCAACACAAGTACATTGGGAATGGTTTCTTCACAATAACCACCTCTCCTTGTTAGGGTTATAGGGGGGGGGGTGTTACAAGCGTCTTGTAGAGGAGAAGGCAGAGTAGGCTTCGGACCTTTGACAATCGAGAGGGCCCGTGGAAGGTGGTGGAGGAGAGAGTGACTCTCTAAAGAGGAGAAGAAAGAGTAGACCTCGGACCCCTTGAGGGCCAAGAGAGCTCGTGGAAAGTGATCAACAAGAGAGCATCTTGTGGAGGAGAAGGCTAAGTAGGCCTCAAACTTTGAGGGCCAAGAGGGCCTATGGAAAGTGGTCGACAAGAAATCATCTTGTGGACGAGAAGGCTGAGTAGGCCTCAAAACTTTGAGGGCCGAGAGGTCTTGTCGAAGGTGGTCGATGTGAGAGCATCTCATGGAGGATAATTTTGAGTAGGCCTTAGACCATTGAGGGTCGAAAGGGTTTGTGGATGGTGCTCAGCAAGAGAGAATCTTGTGGAGGAGAAGGTTGAGTAGGTCTCAAAACTTTGAGGGCTGAAAGGGCATGTGGAAGGTGGCTTGGCAAGAGCCGAGAGGGCCAGAAGGGGGTTGAGAGGACTCGAAGGGCCCAGCGAGCCGAGCGGAGCCGAGAGGGTCGAGCGAGCCAACAAGGGTAGAGGATCGGGAGAAAGGGCATAGCCTATAGATCTAGAGGATCGATAAGATGTTCCTTCGAGCTCTACCAGGGAATAGGCCGAGATGGGTCCAAGGAGAAGACACACCATACAATGGCACTAGCCTCAGGAGGAGTGTTGTGATACTCCAATTCGTCGGGTCTAAGGAAGGAACACAAAGCAACAAAGGATATTTGCATGAGTAATATTACAGATTTGTTGTCGTGTAGAGTCTGAGGAAAGAGCACAGAGCAACAAAGGAGTTCTACATGAATAATATTGCAGGGCTTGTTGTTGTGTTGAGTCCGAGGAAAGAGCACGGAGAAGCAAAGGAGATCTAGAAAAGCCGGATCGAAGATGGATCTAGGGCTTGATCTCGCTAGATCACATCTAGGGTAACTATTGTATATGTATAAAGAATTGCCGACAAGATTAGCGAAGGTCATCCTTCAAAGGGAGAGAGGGAGACCATACCACTCGATTGTTTGGAAACAATGCAAGATAGACCTAGCACTAGGAGCTACAAGATGGATAATGAGGCTTGGGACGTTGCACAAGAACCAAAGGGTAAGCCACTTCAAGGTTATTCCAAAAGTACCTTCCTCACTAAGAGAAAGTGTTAGAGTTTGTATCTTGGGTAGATACTTTGAAGGGTTGAGATAGCCATTGGTGTTGAAATATGTAACTAGGTTCAATCTTCATAATGACATATGTAATCACGATTTTATGTATTTAATAAAAATAAAAATAAAAAATTATTATTATTATTCTTGAGGCATGGGTTTCACTCTCAAGGGAAATTTATTTTTAGGTCAAGCTCCCATTGAGAGCTTCTAGGGCTTGTCATTGAGTCTACAAGTCAAGAGAGTCATTGTCATGTATGAAAGACCCATTTGGGCAAGTTACATATTGTAAAGAAAAAATTTATTTGAGTCAAAATACCCTCCAAGACCTTTTCATGTTGCAAAGATCAAGTCGGCCTACTCAAGTGGAAAAGTAGGCCTAAATGATGCAATTTGACCTAACAGAAGGCCTATATATAAGAGAGACTTCGACCTCACTTTGGACACTCACTTCACTCACACAAGTTCGATCACAAGAGAGAGAAAGGTGTGAAGGAAAGAAGAACGAAGATAGAAGAAAAGGACGAAATTTTTTAGAGAGAAAGGTGCGAAGGAAAGAAGAACGAAGATAGAAGAAAAGGACGAAATTTTTTTGGATTTGTTTTGGGATTTTATCTCCACACGTGTGAAAGGATTAGGGCACTTATTGCAGCAGAAGAGGATGAGTTTCAGAATTCGATTTAGGGCAACATCAAGGACACTCTGCAAGTTGAGTTCACTAGGAGAGAGAATCAACTCAAGCGAAGAGGAAAGGAGGAAGAATCTATCATTTTCCACATGTGCAAAGGCTAGGGTTTCTGCGAAAGTTTCTACTAGGGCGTGTCAAAGTTGCGGGAAGAATCTGTTGGACGAGTCGAAGTTGAAGAAGAATCTGTTGGAAGGTCTAATTTGCAGAAGAATCCACTAGGAACGAAACTTACAAAAGTTGTTGGGGTCAAGGTTGTTGGAAAGCAGGAAATATTTGACTTGGTCTTGCAAGGTCTTGGTCAAGGGTCATAGGTCTTGGAATTCGTCAATTGAAGTTCTAGAAGAAGAGAAGAATTCTTGTGGATTTTCCTCTCAATTGGAGAGATTTTGGCCCTAGCTGATTGACTATATATTGTGTCCTCTTGTCTTATTGTTCTTTATAGTTTGATAGATGTTTGATGAAGAGAACACTAATAATAAACAAGTGAAAGAAGAAGCTAATCAAGTTAAGTAAAAGTATACCACAAACGAGTTATAAAAGAAGACAAATCACCTAATCTAGATGCCCCTAGATTTCTCAACAATTGGAGACCCAAGTGTTGAGATTTTGGGTGTAGCATCGAATGTGCTCTAGCTCCCAAATTTTGTGGAGGAGGCTGGAGTACATGAGATCTCCAACACCCGTAAAGAGTTTGAAGAAATTCCATCAGGGTTTAAGAGATATTCAAATAATTAATCTTTTTTAATTAAGGACACTAAATCGACTTAGAAAAAATTAAAAGATTAAAGTGAATTAAATTAAACATGTGATGAGAATGACTTAAGTGACGTGGATCAAGCAGCTTCTAATCTTAGCCATCGATTAGAGATTAGATCATGGTCGTTGGTTTGCCAACAAGAAAATTATAAGAGAAGGGCTTGGGGTTAGTTGGAGGACACACACATTGGCGGAGTCATCGAAACTAAGCTTAAATTATAGGGCATGGTTTGCTAAGAATTTCGGGAAGAGTTTGCAGTGCGGCGAGGGGCGATATTGGCAAGGGGATGATCTGATCCCGGGCCAAGAATACAACAACGACAGAGAGGCAACATATCCAACAAAGCGCAGAGGCAACCGAGTGCTACGCGAGTCCGGCCATAGCCCACTCAGGGGCAACGCAGAGGTAGGAGGAGCCACGCAGGGCTAATGCAGGCCCAATCAAGGTAGCACAAGGGTAGCATAAGCTCTTCAAGGGTGACGCAGGCCCTTCCAAAGCAGCGTAGAGGCTGACACAGGACAGAAAGGCTGGCGCAGAGGGCTGAGGAGCAGCGTTGGGGTTTCCAGTGGGCCAGAAAAGGGATCGAATTTATAATTCCTTGGTGAGGGTTGATTCGACCATATTTTTTTGTCTCCGAGTGAAAGAGGTATAGCTGCTGTGATTTTCTCAGTAGGGCCAACCATGTCCCGGTGCCCGTAAATTGTTGTATTCGGAATATGCATAATAATAAAACCCTCCAAAGCTAGTTGCACCGCTTTTACCACATTGGGTTTTTTCCGGGGACATTTGTCCGAAAAATCGTGTGTCACTTTGTCATATGAGCATTCTATTCAATAAATGATCTATATGTGTAGGTTTCTATGTGTATTTACTTCATTGTTTTTTTCGAATAATTAGATTAATAACTTGTGTAATTAATCAAGTAGGAGAAATAAATCGATATTTAGTTGTAGCATTTCTTGGGTTAAGAAAATTTTCACATGGTATCGTAGCATTGCGGATCAAGCTAAATCTCCAACAAAATTGGTCGAAGAAATTTTTTGTCGCAGAGAGCAGTCGAAGCATCGAAGATCCAGACAGAGCAGCGCGAAAGCATCGGGAGGACGCAGTCCCAGCAGAGGCTACGCAAGGGCGACGCAGTCCCCAGCTGGGTGACGCGAGACAACGCAAAGTGCCTTCCCGGGAGGGACGAAGGAGCATCCTATGCTTCATAGAGGTTGTGATGAGCCGCTATCTCACGCAGAGGCTAGCCGGAGAGACGCAGTCCCGCTTTCGAGTTGTTGTGCGGAGTCGCCGTGGTCCGAAGCAGAGCTTCGGATCTTCGACGGCTTGTTGGTGTGGTGGAGATTCAGTCGGTTCGTAATCGTGCCTAGCTAAGTTGAAAAAGAGCGAGAGGACAACAAACGCTCAACGATTTTCGCCAAAGAAATCGAGGATCGATCATAGGGTGATCGAAGAGGGTCGATTCGGAAGATTTGGCAGATTTCCAAGGGAGAAAATAAGTTGTCAGAGGGAGCAGAGGGTGCCTTTCTCGCCAAGGACCCTAGATCCAAGTTTCTATTGAGGGTAGTAACAGAAGCAGGGAGAGGAGGATTTGCTTCGACAAATTATTTCTGAGCAAATGGTGCCATATGGACTGCGTGATCAGGATAGGTTGGACGGCTTGTCCAATTTTTTCTATCCGTAAGGCAGAATCTTGACAGTCCTAGAGGCATATGAACTACGAGACCATGCAGAGAGTGTCTTGGCTACACCGACCGATGTTGCTCTTCTAGCGAAGCATAATGAAACTGAAGCGCATGATAAGAGTTTCATCATGGACGGGGTTAAGGATCATGTGGTCCCACACATAGTCGAGAAGAGGACGGCTAATGGTATGTGGAAATCATTAACCACACTGTATCAAGGGAAATCCGTCCATAAGAAGATGCTTCTGGAGAACTAGATGAGGTTGTTTATGATGACTAAGGGAGAGGAAATCGATCCTTTCCTCTTCAGGTTGCAGGCGATTAGGGATCAACTGTTTGCCATGGGCATCAAGGTGGGGGATGATGTCATGGTGAGGACCGCTCTAAATGCGATCACTGAGATGATTGGGAAACGTTTGTCCAAAGCATCTTGGGCAGATAGGACCTTCCAAACCGGGAAGACATGTGGGCTATCCTCTGACAAGAGGAAATTCATTGGATAACCAAGAGACAAACCAACACCGGATCAAGCAAAGTGAAGAGGGAGGAAGAGGAAGATGCGGCCCTGGCATCTAAGAAACAACAAGGGAAAAAGAAGTGTTATCTATCAACGATCAAATGTTTCCGATGTGGCGAACTTGGACACTTCGCCACCAATTGTACTTTAAGGAAGAAGGACAAGGAAGCTTCTAGTTCCAAGGCTGCGGCAACTAAAGAAGACGATGGATCCAATGATGACATGGCCATGAGCGCTCATGTACCTCGAGAGAAGAGGTGGGGCGATATTGATCTATAGAGCAACTACAGAGTGGAGGCAGGATCCTTGAGTAGCCCAACTCTTGGATCACATACGTGCTACGGGAGCCTTAAGACGATAGCGGGGATGACTAGAGCGATGGATGCAGAGGATCACGGTGAAGTGGATGCTAGAGGCCGGGACGTTGTAGAGGGAGAAACGCAGTGCAGAGGCGAGCGAGCATCGCGAGAGGAGCCGATGGGACTTCGATAGCGCAAAGGATGCAAATGTTGTAGCAATGCGGTGTGTAGCGGCGTAGTGGCTTCGGGAGGACAGGGCGCAGAGCAACAACCTAAGGAGCTTCGGTGATGAGATGTAGCTCGACCGACTTGTCCGTTAGTGTTTGGGAAAGGGTCCTTCAGTTTCTTACTCTCGTAAACCGAGTTGCGATGCGACGAGTTGGCGAGCATGATGCAACAATGCGAGAGGGAGATACAATACGGATGTAGCAGTGATTGTGGTAGAGTCATAAGCAATAGTACAGAGAGCAACAACAACGCAGTGATGGAGAGGCATCAGGCCAAGCATCAACATGGAGACCAATGCCAAAGATCATAGCAATACTTCGGTGAGGATGTACTTGCTAGAGCACATTCCTTGCTAAGAGGGAGTGTTGAGATTTTAGGGTGGCATCGGATGTGCTCTAGCTACCAAATTTTGTGGAGGAGCTGGAGTGCATGAGATCTCCAACACCCAGAAAGCGTTTGAAGAAATTCCATCAGGTTTAAGAGATATTCAAATAATTAATATTTTTAATTAAGGACCCTAAGTCTAGCTTAGGAAAATTAAAAGATTAAAGTGAATTAAATTAAACATGTGATGAGAATGACTTAAGTGACATGGATCAAGCAATTTCTAATCTTAGCCTTCGATTAGAGATTAGATCACGGTCGTTGTTTTTCCAATGAGATAAGTATAAAAGAAGGGCTTGGGGGTCGGTTGCAGGGACACACACATTGGCGTGAGTATCGAAACTAAGCTGAAATTCGGGGGCATAGTTTGCTAAGAATTTCCGGAAAGAGTTCGCAGCAGCAGCGAGGGGCGATATTGGCAAGGGGATGAACTGATCCCGTGCCAAGAATACAACAACGGCAGAGAGGCATCATATCCAACAGCGTAGAGGTAGCCGAGTGCTACGCAGTCCCAGCCCGAGCCCACTCGGGGGCAGCGTAGAGGTAGCAGGGAGCCACCGGGGTTGACGCAGCCCAATCGAGGGGCAACGCAAGGGCAGCGTAAGCCCTTCAAGGGTGACGTAGGCCCTTCCAAAGCAGCGTAGAGGTTGACGAAGAGGACTGAGGAGCAGCGTTGGGGTTTCCAGTGGGCCAAAAAGAGCTCGAATTCATAATTCCACGGTGAGGGTTGATTCAGCCATATTTTTTGTCTCCGAGTGAAAGAGTTATAGCTGTTGTGA
This sequence comes from Pinus albicaulis, assembly GCA_034641835.2. NCBI lineage: Eukaryota > Viridiplantae > Streptophyta > Pinopsida > Pinales > Pinaceae > Pinus > Pinus albicaulis. The sequence goes on from CM076574.1 coordinate 881,997,046, forward strand.
TTTTCTCTGTAGGGCCAACCATGTCTGGTTCCTAGAAATTGTTGTATTTAGAATCTGCTTAATAATAAAACCCTCCGCAGCTAGTCGCACCGGTTTTCTCGCATTGGGTTTTTTCCGGGGACATTTGTCCGAAAAATCGTGTGTCACTTTGTCATATGAGCGTGCTATTCAATAAATGATCTGTATGTGTAGGTTTCTATGTGTATTTACTTCGTTGTTTTTCTAAATAATCAGATTAATAACTTGTGTAATTAATCAAGTAGGAGAAGTAAATCGATAGTTAGCAGTAGGGTTTCTCGGATTAAGAAATTTTCACACCAAGTGATAAACTTGGAGTGAAGGTTAAGCAAAGACCTTGAGCGCTGAGAAGGCCTCGTGATCTAGAGTCAAAGGAAGTCGGGCTTGAGAGAGAGTGAGCGAGGCTCGGGGAGGGAGTCAATCTTCGGAGAGATTCAACATGCATAGAGGGAGTCAATAACTCAAAGGAAGACAACCTTCGAGTTTAGGAAGTCATGGTACAAGATGGCCATGCTCGGATGCCAAGAGCAGAAGCTTGTAGGAGTAGGGTGTCCGTGAATAAGATCCCTTGTTAAATAGCAAGAATTGCCTTGTGTCATATGGAGCAGCTATGGTAGCAAATTAAGGGTGGAAATGTGTTCCATGTTTGAAGCCAGAGCCACTTTTGAGGTGGTGTTGTGAGAATACATCAATCACTAAGAGGGAGTGTTGATGTTTTGGGTAGCATCGAAGTATGCTCACATGTGGTGTAAGTGGGATAATGTAATATCCCTAAAGGGAAATAGACAGCAATACAAGCATATAATAATATAGAAAATGCCGAAAATAGATATAAAGCAAATACACATGAAAATGCCGGGAATGCTAAGGCATTTTATTAATCTGAGAATATAATGAGATACAATGGATAATCGGAATGATAGCACCTCTCCTTGCTCAGGGAAAGTGAAGAACTCTCTCGGATAGACTGTAAATGGTCGCTACAAGAATACGAGTCCCAGTACTGGAAAAGCTCGCCGTAGCTAGCTGCTGCTAAAATAGACCGAAAACTAGGGGCTGATCCCCTCGCCGAATGAGCTGAAAATCTGTAGATCACCTGTACTCACCGCTCCGGACAAAACCCGGAAAACCATAAACAAAATGGACCACCTCCGAAAATCACCCCGAAACCCTCCTCGAGGAAAAACGTTGTCCCTCCGGGCCCAGTCGCAGATGCCAAATGAAATATGTCTGAGATAGAGCCACAAATCCCTCGGGAAACTCTCCAACCGATAAAGACTAAACCTCCACGCCGAATAACACCTGAATCTCTTGCGAAATCCCCACAATCGAACAGCTCCAACTCAAACTGCGTCCTCCCTCCAAAGAGCTGCACAGTCACCCAATGAAGCTCGGCTCCTCAGCAAAACACCCAACCAAATCACCTGCTAAAGAGCTGAAGAAATACCTTGCCCGAGCAGGCACTCGAAGTCCCCGGGGGCTAAGGGTGAGATCTCCGACCGGGAGACACTCAATCGCACTAAACAAGTCTCTGCAGACAGAGCTAAACGACCCAAAGCGTGCTCAAGAAGACAAAAGTCTAGCTCAAATATCATCAACATCAATAATGCCCAAATGAGGAGGCTCCTCTACCTTTTATAGCATCGGTTTCCCTCCAAAGCTTCTAGAGTGCATGTAGTCCCCCTCCTCTACATAGGGGTGTGGCCCCCCCCTTGGCTCCCCCTTAAGTTACAACGTTGTGCTACTAGGAAGGTGTTTTATTCCACTAAAGTGAGTTAGACCCCCTTTTTACTCACTTTTTTTATTTATCTATAAACCATATACGGCAAAACTATATAAAGTCGAATATTCCAATTAGTCTGTCGCTAATTAGGAATATTACGGTCCCCCCTCGGCAAAATGTTGCTTGCCCCTGCAAGCAAATCGAAGTGATGGATGTCGCAAAATCTGCTCTCTCTCCCAAGTGGCATCCTCATCCGGCAAAAATTGCTTGTCCTCAAGCAACGCTTGAACAAGCCTACTCCCTAGCCGATGCTCCCCCACCGATACCTGCAAAATGTGCCCGGGTCCCCACTCGAAACCTCTCTGTCTCTCGCATCACCCCGATACGAAGGGATATCTCAATGCCGGGATCCCAAAGCCGGCCTCTCACAGTACTCGATCAACCAATAATCCCCCGGATCCCACCGCCACCATGGCCAATAATCGCCCAAGTCCCACGGCTCGGACCGTGCATCGCCTCTGGGCTATGACTAATGCTCTCTAAGAGGTGAAGACCACCAATAAGCATCAATGCTCCCCGGGCTCCTGCTGCGTTGTACCCGTAGCCGCATATGCTACCCCTCCAACCGCATACCAACTCATCACCTCTCTCCAATCCAAGTCATGACTCAATCCCATGTTGATCCCGCTCTCCCGAAATTGGGAAGGAGTCCTGAAGTAACGACAACTCGGTGCCCTCCCCGCCGACCGGGGATCTATAACATCTTCTATGTCCAAGGGCCCTCGCTCCACTGTGCTCCCTACGAAGAATACCGTACCATCAAGAGGGTACCAACTCATGATCTCCCGCCGATCCATCTTGGAGGAAGCATCCGATGTAGCAACAACAACTCGCATGTGGAACATGCCCGGAAGGTTGCCGCCAACCCGTAATCATCTCCCATCGCCAAACTATCACATCTACCTCCAACATCTCCCGGAGGATATGGATCCGTAGGCTGCTCGTCACGGTACTCGGTGTCCGTGCATCCGATTGCTCCACCTCAAAGGATGACCCCAATGCTAGCCACATATCCATCATAGGCTCAATGTGGGCACCCATCTGGACCTCACCCAAGGAAATGTCATGCCCGATGTCCATAGTATCCTCCTCTCTGGACTCGGGCTCCATCATGTGCTTGCTCTAGGCCGAAGCGTCACAAGTGACTCATCACCCGAGTATCTCCTATACGGTCCCCCGATCTGCTCACCTTGCACACCGTATGTACTGGGCCGCAATCTACCGTCATCATACCCTGCATGATCGCTCTTGCTCCACGAAGCAACCTCAACCGATCCTATGGACTCATATGAAAGAGAGTCCTCACCCCGGGCATACGAAGGAATGCCCTCCCTCGTTCTACCTCCGCCACCTCATCTCGCATTGAATATGCCATCCACCCTCTCGATGAAGTGTCGATACAATGTCCGGAGTCCAGACGCATGTCCGGGATTCTACCTCTCGCTGAACCCAATATCCTCTCGCTCATGCATGATCTCAACATGCCCCGAGGGAAAAAATGATGCATGTCTCCCTCATGACTCTGCTCCCCCAAGCGTAGGCTCGCAATGACTAATGTGCCACCACTGCAGAGGATCATCTCATCCCCTAAAGCCCGTGGCCGTCAACTCAGCGTACCGACCCGGTGCCACCAGCCGAGAAGTCTCTCGCCTAGTGTCGCTGAGGGCCATCCAAATATCTTGGGTGTGCCTCACGGACCTCTGTCGCTCATGCCCAAAGTGCCAAAGGACAACAACAAAATCAGTTGTGCCCATGAGTGATGTAGAAGAGTGTCGGATGTGTGAGTCCCCCGCAGATACCATCAAGTATCGCTCCTCTCGTCTCCTCATCGATCTTGGGTGAAATACCCCCAAAGGTAAGCCCGTGTCCCCTGTCCGTGAGTCTCCCCCGGATGCAATACTCTAAGACCCCTGTTGTGCCGCGCCGTACGCCCTCGCAAGCCACCGGTCATCCATGTACTCCTCAACATGCCACTTTGCACACTAAGGCATACCCACCCGAATACTGCCGGATACCCCATGCTACTGCTCGTACCACCCCTGTACCGTCTCGTGCCCCCGACCGTGTCCGAGAATCGTCACTCCCCGCGTGCTCTCAATGTGATGTAGGGCACTCCTACTCCACAATGCGGTCCCACACACTACGGTACACCACCATGTAGCTCCATGTCCACCGGTAGTCCACCGATCACTGCTAGAGGCTCCCACACATCCATGGATGTGATGTCCTAGAGCCGTGCCTCTACATATCGGACTACCACCAATCGGTATCGTCACGTCCACCGTCGCATCACTATACCCGCCGACAAATGGATCATCACTGCAAATCCTCCTCGAGGGGTCCGAGAAGTGAATCTCCCTATGGGTCGGTGAGTGTTACCACCACCGCTCGGCTCCGTAGCTCCTCCGTGCCCCACACAAAGGTGAAGAATCCTTGGCCCCATACAAGGCGCCATCGCGGTGGCACTCGCCAATGCCACTTCCTCCGACAAACTCTCGCCAAGGTATGTTGACCACCCCGTGATCCCGTGTACGAGTGTCATACCAAAACAACCTAGGGAGTACGCCCATAAACCGGTTGGCCATCTGGAGCCGACCCAAACTCCCCTAGCGCATGCACATGCTCTCTGCTTGGCCAATCGTACCCTCCAAGACACGAGCAACCAACCCGCCTAGGAAATGATAGGTGATCCCACCCGGATCCCAATGCCAATCCGGGGTTCCCGTAATCCCCATGCATAGAAACTCTCGCTGAGCTACACTCGGATCCATCACCATCTCCATAGCCCGCTCCACCGAGTACCAACTCAAAATCTCTCTCCATCCAACCTCAACATGTGGATCGCCGTACCCCGTGCAACTTTCGATCGTCTCATACCGCTATCCAAGTCAACATATGAGATCCGACTAGGTGGCTCGCCTCTCTCTCTCCAATGGGAAGAGATGACCCAACAATACCTGCTAGTCCCATCCATACATGCCCGAAGGGGAATGATCCGACGCTGCACTGTGCCCTCGGGTTGTACCATCGGGGAATCCGATTTGTTCCCCAATGCGGGCCAACTTGGCGCGCCGACTCGGCACAAGCCACTCTCATGCCCTCCAGCTCCATGTCCCGCAACAAAATGGCCTCCCGGGACCGATGTGGCCTTCCCTTTCAAAACTCGAAGGTCCGCTCCGAAGCCGACGATACCGCCGCTCGCGACCATCATCCGATACCTCTCGTATCTCCTAGTGCCTCATCGAATGGGGGATACATCTCCCGACACCTGCACCCATCCGTGTGTGCTCTACCACCCGAAGATTCGGACGCGGCTCCGGTCATCAACTCAATGGATGGCTCTACTCGGGGTAGGCTCTACCTTCTCCACTACCACATCAACCGACCCGGCGAGGAGGTCTCCAATGAGGGTGAATCCCTGTGTCACACTAGGTGTAACCTCGGACTCCCCCGCAACCCTCGTGTGTCCCTCATCCTCCAAGTGCGAGGTAACCATTTTAATGGTTTCCCTCTCCCGATACTCGGTCAAGGCCGGAAAGAGGTATCCAACTTGTCCACCGCAAGCTTTTTCGAGCTGCCTGGATGACCCGTCAAATGTCGGTAGATGGAATCACGTCCACCGTGCGTCGTAAGCCCTCCCATCATGTGAGCGCACTGTTCCCTCTCGTGAAAGTTGTGAGGTCTACTATCACGCCGGAGCTGAACATAATCTCTCGAATGAGATAAGATCTCGATCGCCCGGCCCACGTGCCGGTACTGCAATGTAGGCGTCCATCCAGTCGAGGTCGATCTCCGGCTCCCGTCGTGCTCCTGCCCCTATGTCTTCATCCGGAAAAGTGGGCATGGTAGGACGTGTGGGTGTATGTGATGCCATATGCTCGAGTGGCATCATGCTCCGGCAAATGGTGGGATGTGCTCGATCCCTCACCAATCCGAAAACCCCTTGGGGTTTTCCCCATCGCCCTAACCTCTAGCGCGGTGAGTCTCTCGTTCCCACCGTCTCCATCTGCTCTCGACGGATCCTATGCTGATTTGAGGAGCATCTCCCAAAATATCTTTGCACCATCATCACTCGCCATTGGCACTTTCCGCTATGTGTCTACGGGCTCCTCGAAGCTCGCACGGTCGCTATAACCATACTACTGCTTAACCGACCTCCGGTTTACCCACTGAAAACTACTCAGAAAAATTCCAAGAATTTGGGAAGGTGATCCTTGCCCAAAACCCGGAAAAACCCGAAAAACGTTTCTTCTAATTCCAACCTTCAAAATTTGACCCTTCATATTTTGGCCCTTTTTCCAATTTCGTTTTTGGTATCGCAACTACTATTGCTCTCCAAAATTCCGGCAAACCTCTCGTATGATCTCTTTCCCAATGTCAAAGACCACGAAGTCGAGGCGAATTATGCTTTGATACCATCGTAATATCCCTAAAGGGAAATAGACAACAATACAAGCATACGATAATATAGAAAATGCGAAAATAGATATAAAGCAAATACACATGAAAATGCCGGGAATGCTAAGGCATTTTATTAATCCGAGAACATAATGAGATACAATGGATAATCGGAATGATAGCACCTCTCCTTGCTCGGGGCAAGTGAAGAACTCTCTCGGATAGGGCTGAAATGCGTGCCTACAGAATCCGAGTCCCAGTTCGCTGGAAAAGCTGCTGAATCGCTCTGCTTGCTAAAATAGGCCCGAAAACTAGGGGCTGATCCCCTCGCCGGAATGAGCTGAAAATCTGTAGATCACTCGTACTCACCGCTCAGGGACAAAACCCGAAAACCATAAACAAAATGGACCACCTCCGAAAATCACCCCGAAACCCTCCTCAAGGAAAAACGTTGTCCCTCCGGACGGCGCGGATGCCAAATGAAATATGTTGAGATAGAGCCACAAATCCCTCAGAAACTCTCCAAGCGATAAAGGCGAACCTCCACGCCGAATAACATCGAATCTCTGCGGAAATCCCCACAACTGAAACGAGCTCCAACTCAAACTGCGTCCTCCCTCCAAAGGCTCGCGGTCACCCAATGAAGCTCGGCTCCTCGACAAAACACCCAACCAAATCACCTGCTAAAGAGCGAAGAAATACCTTGCCCAGAGCAGGGCACTCGAAGTCCCCAGGGCTAAGGGTGAGATCTCCGACAGGAGACACTCAATCGCACTAACAGATGTCGCAGAGCAAAGGCTAAACGACCGAGCGTGCTCAAGAAGACAAAAGTCTAGCTCAAATATCATCAACATCAATAATGCCCAAATGAGGAGGCTCCTCTACCTTTTATAGCATCGGTTTCCCTCCAAAGCTTCTAGAGTGCATGTAGTCCCCCCTCCTCTACATGGGGTGTGGCTTGGCTCCCCCCTTAAGTTACAACGTTGTGCTACTAGGAAGGTGTTTTATTCCACTAAAGTGAGTTAGACCCCCTTTTACTCACTTTTTTTATTTATCTATAAACCATATACGGCAAAACTATATAAAGTCGAATATTCCAATTAGTCGTCGCTAATTAGGAATATTACAGATAAGTGATGCGGCTTTTCACCTATATACCCATGGTATTACACCCTTTGGAGAAGTATAAGTACAAGGGTGAGTGATTCATTCTTATTGTCATGTGGCTTGGCAAGAGAGTGATCCTCACGGGAGGATAAGGTCGCGTGGCTTGGCGAGAGAGCGATCCTCACGGGAGGATAACGTCGTGTAGGCCTCAAAAATTTGAGGGCCAAGAGGGCTCGTGGAAGGTGGTCGAGCAAGAGAGCATCTTGTGGAGGAGAAGGCTGAGTAAGCCTCAAACCTTTGAGGGTCAAGAGGGCTCGTGGAAAGTGGTCGACGAGAGAGTGATTCTCTCAAGAGGAGAAGGCCGAGTAGGCCTTAAAACTTTAAGGGTCGAGAGGGCCTGTGGAAGTTAGTCTACAAGAAAGCATCTTGTGGAGGAGAAGGTCGGATAGGCCTCAAACCTTTGAAGTCCAAGAGGACATGTGGAAAGTAGTCGGCGAGAGAGCATCTTGTGGAGAAGAAGGCCGAGTAGGCCTCAGACCTTTGAGGGCCAAGAGGCCTATGGAAGGTGGTTAGCAAGAGAACATATTGTGGAGGAGAAGGTCGAGTAAGCCTCAAACCTTTGAGGGGCAAGAGGGCATGTGGAAAGTAGTCGACAAGAGAGCATCTTGTGGAGAAGAAGGTCGAGTAGGCCTCGGACCTTTGAGGGCCAAGAGGGCCTGTGGAAGGTGGTTAGCAAGAGAAAATCTTGTGGAGGAGAAGGCCGAGTAGGCCTCAAACCTTTGAGGGTCCAGAGGGCCTTTGGAAGGTGGCTTGGAAAGAGAGCCAAGAGGGCCGAAAGGGCCCAACAAACCGAGCGAGCCAATAAGAGTACAAGACCAATAGCAAGAGGCTCCTAAGGTTAAGTATGGGCCAACAACACTAGCAGCAGGGGACACCGCCCGTAGATCCGAAGGAGGAGCAAGATGTTCCTTCGAGCTCTACTAAGAGGAGGTTGAGATGGGTCCCAGGAGAAGACACACCATACAACGACACTAGCCTCAAGAGGAGGAGTTTGATACTCTAGTGTAACGAGTCCGAAAAAAGAGCACTGAGCAACAAAGGAGATTTGCATAAGAAATATTGCAAGTTTGTTGTTCAGCTTGTTGTGCTACGTCCGAGGAAAGCGCACAAAGTAGCAAAGGAGATATGCATGAAAAATATTGTAGATTTGTCTGTTGTGCGGAGTCTAAGGAAAGAGCACAAAGCAACAAAGGAGATCCAGATAATCCAAGTTGGGGACATATCTAGGGCTTGATCCACTAGATCATATCCAAGGTAATTGTTTTATATCTAATTTCCTCGAGGGCCATCATCCCAGTAAGGGAGCTCGAGTAGGTTCTAAGAGGAATTAAATGAAGAACTATTGATTGGAAAAAAAACTTGTGTGTAATATGTTTATCATGCATGATCTAATTGCTAGTTTTATAAGCTCCATTGTGCATAAACTGTTTTTGGTTAGACACATCAGTGCGTTTCAATTCATTAGCTGTGTAAATTTAATAGGAAGTTGTTTCCAGATATGGTGTGTGTGTGTGTGTGTGTGTGCAATGAGTCTAGTGCCCACAAAATTCTAGTAAATGCAATATTAGGATTGGAAGATTTAGCAAGACGATGCCGTATCAAAGTAAAGATATTTGGCAACAAGACAATGCACTATCAAAGTAAAAATTGTTAGCAAGAAAATACAGTATTGTAACATGCTTGTGTTATGTACTTTCAACACTACAACACATTTCGATTTAAAGACTCCTGAAATTCCCATATTCAACAAATTTTGAGCATTTTATTGTCTCAACTCTCAAGCAACTAGAAATTTGCATCTATGAAAAAAGTCAAATAATATTCTGAACTATGTAGAAAATGGTCCAACCAATAACATGTATACTTACGATGGCAGGTCATAAAGGCGCACAGTGTTATCATTGTATGAACAAAGCAAAATGGGTTTGGCTTGTTCATCATTCATTTTACTCAACGCAAGAACACCCTGCGCAAAAGGAAACCAAGAAAAAATTAATTCACTTATAAACCTTGTGCATTATCTAGTGAATGTATAGGACATGAATGTTAAAACATGTCAGTTCAGTTCAGAAAATATATGCAGCTCAGAATCCAATAAAGTACATAGAATTTTCATATGGCTGTCCAAATCCATACTATATCTTCTCCAAGCATGAATCCATAGAGAATTCGATACCCTTTCCAAGCACAAAATATAGGCTCTCAAACTAGTTATTTAGGTTTTAAAAATGTCAAGAAATCCCCAAAGGGAACAATGAAATGCTTTCTTTCATTCTTGTATGTAGTTCCTGATTCAAAAAGGTCTTTCTCTAGGTCTCTAAACTACCACAGTTGATAAATCATAAAATTAAATAGTTGCAACAAACTAGAACATGTATAATAAAACTATTTAAGAAATTATTTGTAAGCTACTTTGGGCTGAAAAAAGAAAGAAAAGGAAGAGGCAACACCAGCCCATTGTCTTGTTACCCATCTCTGATTTCAAATCCTAAGGCTACCTTGGAAGCGCAGAGCAATGTAGCTTGGTTGATAAATCATAGACAGAGGACAAACGACTTTAAAAAAGAGACAATATTGCATTGCAGCTCAGTGAACATATTTTTTCCATAAGTTAACTTCTAATTAGAAAATGCATACAACAATTGTAGACACTAAGGATATAGATAACTTACATGTTCTTCAATATGAGTGTAAATCACTTCAAAGGCTCCAGTTGATGCAGCAGCCCAGACCTTCAATTTAAAAATGAAGTGAAAACCTCTAATGAGCTTTGGACACCTTATTTCTAGATAGATGTGATGATATATATATCAAGAAACCTTCCTCACCTTCACTGTGCCATCTAAAGAGCACGACAAGAGAAATTGGTCCCAGCAGAGAAGAGACATCACAACTGACGTGTGATCTCTCAAGGTTTGTATACATTGAAAAGTTCTCAAGTCCCAAACCTGTGAATTTATTTAGACAATGTCAAATATAAAATCATCATACAATGTCAAATATAAAATAAAATCATCTGAATCTAAGATATACTTTTCTTGAATTGCAAGTTCATGGAAAACATCAATATTTATTAGGAGTACTGTTATTTCTAAATTGAACAAGGAAAACAACAAATTCTCTTGATTTGTAAACAAATAAAAGTATTTGCAAAAAAATAAAGAAACTTACTCTTATTGTGTGGTCCATGGAAGCAGAGTACAATCTGTCTTTCTCTGAGACTAATGAGATAACAGGCAACATATGCCCTGTGAGGGAAGCTGCAGGGTCAAATGTATTGGTTGCAGAATTAAACTTCCATGCCAGAATAGTGCCATCCTGTGGTATGGAAAGTAAAAACACAAATCAGCAGGGCTATATAATTCAATAAAATCATTACCTATATTTAACTTGATAGAGCAAAACTCATGACACGTGATTACAGAAAGGCAAGGCAAGGCAAGGCAAGGCAGGAGTTTCCTTACATGTGTTCCAGCGAAAAATAGTTTGATTTGCGATTGCCAGGGCATGGACTTGTCCCTTAGGGCCGTCTAATAATAGCTCTGTCAAGTTGACAGTATTAAAAAACCTGCAAAGTAGATACACGTGTTAACTTATGGAATTCATTCTGTTTAAATCAATTTTGAGGCTAAGGCTAAGCGTGTTAAATTACCTTGACAGCATTACAAAGGCCGACAAAAAGCCATGAACCTTCACTGAGAAGGCATCCAACTTTGCTGTGGCTGCCTAAGGGGGATATCTGTGCCCTGTTTAAGAAAGAAGATGGTAAGCTTTCATAAATAGATTAGAAGAGAGGAGAGAGAGAAGAGGAGAATTTTAGTGTATGTGAAAGCTTAAAGTACCTGGCCTGTATGGCAGTCCCAGGCTATAAGCTTGTTATCTTGGCCAACAGAACATAGTTTGGCAGAGTCTGAATGCGAAAGAAAAGTGATTCCTCGAATAGGCTGCGGGAAGGAGTTCAATTATCAAACAGAAATGCAGACAAAATCAAGAATACCCAGAAAAAAAACTAAACGCTCACCTAAACTTTACCAAACTAAGAAACAGAGCAAATAATAAGGAAACACGCTGAAAAAAGTGATTATGCAGAGCAAGCAAGCAACTAAATCAAGGATATGCAAAGCAAGAAACAACTCAACCAAAAGTATACAAAGCAAATAAGGAAACTAAGAAACAAACTAAGCATACCTTGTTATCGTGGCCAACCAACTTAGTCAAGAAAGTGACGTTGGAACCTTCAATAACATCGGAGTGCAGATATTTGCAGTCCTCGCTTCCGTACTTGCAATTGCCAGCAAGCCAATAGCGGCATGCTTTATCTTTTTTTAGAATCTGTACTCTCTTGCATCTGCTATTATTCCTTTTGGAGGTGTGGCTGTAGGAGTAGGAGGTTGAGCATTTCTTGTTTCCTCCTGTTGGTTCTGGTTTGTCTGAGATGATATCCATGTCGATATCCATCGCTACAGATTTCTCAGAGATGATATCCAAGTCCATATCCATGATTTCTCTGTTATCGTGCATGCAGCGAATTCACTTTTTGTTTCTGATTTCTCCGTTATTAGGCAGCCAATTCACACTGCTATTTTGCAGCCAATTCACTCTTTGAATCTTTGAGATGATTTCTCTGTTATTATGCAGCCAATTCGCTTTTTTTTCTTCTTCTCTGCTATTTTGCAGCCAATTCACTCTTTGTTTCTGATTTCTCTGTTATTAGGCAGCCAATTCACTCTGCTATTTTGCAGCCAATTCACTCTGTTATTATGCAGCAAATTCGCTTTTTTTTCTTCTTCAATCGCTTGCAAATGAGAATGCAATCGCTTCTCTGTTTCTGTGTGTTGTTATTTTCAGTAACATGTTCTCTGTTTCGCGGCTTTTTGCATTTGCATGTGTTGGTATTTGAAACAACTACTAGTGTGTTAAGTAAACACCCATCGTTCCTCGCGCTTCAAACTTCCCCATGCAACCCATTGCGTTCGTGTATCTCCTTCTTGTCTGCTTGTTATTTTATTGCATGCCTGTTGTTATCTGAGTAATACTTGTTATACTAGTATTATTTTATTGCATGCCTGTTGTTATCCGAGTAATACTTGTTATACTAGTATTATTTTATTGCATGCCTGTTGTTATCCGAGTAATATTTTGTTGCATTCGTGTTGTTATCTTAACTAAACAACACCTCTTTTCTTTCCAAGTTACAAATTTAATCTCCCGAACGGAAGAACGCTGGTTATAAACAATTTTTTTTTAAGGACTGGAAGAACACTAACGGTTGGAGAGAGGATAAAGGATTTTAGGGTGTTAAATTAAATAAATGAACAGAAGTTAAGAAATAGAAATAGTATTCTTTATAAAAAATAAATAAATAAAATATTTTATTCAATGATTTTTTTTATTATTTAGGATAACATCATATTATTTATTTTTAAATTTTTTTCATCATGTAATTCTAATCATTTTGGGTGTGTAACTCGAAGGATATGGGGTAGTCGGATGCATGGATCACAAGATCATTAACTATAATATCTTGGGTGTGACAACATGTTCCACCACTACCTCAATGTGACCCCATGGCTTCAATAATATTCTTAGTTTATCTTTTCAAGAGAATGTCCAAAGGGATACCAAATGCAAGTGTTTGTCGAGTAGTATGAAGCTTACATAAGTTGTAGTTTATTAACTCATTATCAACAATGGATTTTGAATTGCAAAATAACAATCCTCAAAGCTTTTATTTTTCTAGAAATTCTGTATCATTAGAATGCTTTTGAGATTCAAAATTTGATTTCATTAATGTGTATCTCAAGCTATATATGTACCCCTGCAACGTTTATGGGTGTGTCTAGACAATCATTCATATATAGCATGCTCTTTCTTTTTAAATTTTTATTAGCCATAAATGTTCATGCACATAGTATACATAGAAATTTTATGTTTGTATTCAACAATAATTAGTTAATTACACCAACAATATTGAGAACCATAAAAACATATAAATGATTGGAAAAGCAAAAAATATATGAGAAAAAAGAAACAACTCCATACCCATTGACTTTGCCATTATGGACTAGCAATCATGTAATTATTACACTCATAAGAGATTTTTTTTTCCCTACATTCAACACGACAATGGATGATGACTAGGCATCACACATGGCATCATTATATGAATTTGTGTACATACTTTTCCACAAGAAAGAAGTACTCACTCCTAGGAAACATTGGGTTATTCTTGGATATTCTTCTTCCATCTTTTTTTTATCTATTTAGACCTCCTACTAGAAATTTAGAGTAGGGTAGTACTAGTATTATTATTATTGTCTCAAGGGTTGCCGTAACCTCGATTGACTCAACACAAGGAGATGGGTTACATAGATTAAATGAAAACTTATTTGATCTAAATTTCTTCCTTTCCATAGCTAAAAAATAAAGAGTGGTTCCCATGTGTTTTGCCTACAACTCTTGTTGGATCCTTACCAGTGTTGGTAGATATGATCTCAATTGGAAATTAATGATTCTTCATCAAAAGTTTAAGTTGAGGACACAAGAACATAATTTTTTCACTTGCAATGGTAGTTTTTCATTCATGTTAGGAACTATAAAACAAGGAGACCAATTTTCATGCCCTTAGAGAACCCACATGATTAAAGGTGCCTCGTGAATCTCTAGGAATGTGGCACCAACATTATTTCTTCCCAATGATTTGCTCAACTTGGGTTTGCTTGAACTTGGACTAGACCTACTCCAATATTCCATAGTTAAGTGTTTGCAAAATTATGTTTACTTAACCAAAATATCACATGTATAAACTACAATCATTCACATCATGCTATACATAAACATACAAGTACACAACATAATATGGCGTGGATGGCTCACCAACCTAATACTCAAAATATGTATAGTAATGAATAATATTGCAATCACAACCCCCCCAAATTACAACAACAACTACCTATTCCAAAACTCATGTAAAACCTCTCTTATCCAAATACTAAATTTGGGCCAAACCCTAAATTTACAATAGAACTCAAAATTTCTATTGAACACAAAATTTTTGTCCCAACTAAACCTCAAAAATTCAGCCTTCTCAAACTCCAAAATTTGACTCATCTCGAACTTCAAATTTTTAGGACACCAAAATTTGGGCTTACATGAAAAACCAAAAAAGTTGATTCTTCCTAAACCTCAAATTTTGTTTTGCAACCAACGTCAAAATTCGAGCTGGAAGACTAGATTTTGATCTTTATGACATAAATTTTGGTCTACTTCTTCACAATGTATGGAAAACACCAAAATATTATTTGCACTCAATTGATCGTGTTGCATGTTTGGAGGAGGCACGCCACATAGAACAAATTCACAAGTCACTTAACCACATCTCTTCCCATCTAGTGGGATGCACCCATTGTTGGAAATATGTTGTCATTGATGGAAAATGAAAAACATTGATGATGATGTTGCCATTGATGGAAACTGCAAAGCACTGATGATGGCATTTTCATTGATGGAAAAGAATGGCAAAGGTTTCACAGGAGGTGCAAAGCTCACATGTTTCCAAGAAAATTGGTGAACAATGGTGGTGGAGCCAATTGAAGCAAGTGTAGTAAATTTGAAGGAATTTCCAAAATAAAAATAACACCTTAAAGGTATATGGAACCCAATTAGATGGATAGATATTTGAAAGAGCTTTCCAAATGGTATGTGGAATTCTAAAATTGACCTCCTAGATCATAAGCTATGGCTAGTCAAAGATGAAGCCCTAAAAAGCAAAAAAATATGCAGAGTTAAACATGGTGGAGGTGCATTGGAGCAGTGCCTATTTTGGCGCACGACCGGACTTGGCGGAAGGGTTGGAAGACCCAACTATTAAACAAAGAGCAAGTTCATGGGCATATTTTCCACCATGCTTCCCACCAATTCTTTGGAGTAATTGTGCGGGGGTTCAGCGCTTGATAGTTAATCTGCAGGGGGGTCGCGCAATGGGCGATTTTCCCATATTGTCGATCGCCAAATCAACGACGGAGGTTAATTGCACTACCCCCCCCACCCTCCTGTCAATACTAAAAACAACGCAGGGGGGTCATGCAAAACCACAAGAGGGTTTCGCTAAGGATCGAGAAAACATGGTCTGTCAGTAGAATATGACAAGCATTCTATTGGCTAGATATTGGAGCCCAAGACAAATAATCTTGTCGGGTCAATCTCGGAGGTTCCAAGGCGCACAGGGAAGATAAAGGTCAGGATGAAATAGGCGGGCTACGTGGCAGCATATTATTTGTTACAGATGATGTCAAGCACTAGGCCAATAAGAGGTGGACACGTGTCATGTAGTTTTGGGTTTTCGTGTACCCTAGTGGGCCATTTCCGTGTGACACATGTCACCATTTCGAAGGTGCCATGTGGCACTTATGACGATATCATGACATCATCCCATAGGTAGGATCCTAGAAGGTTTGAATCGTGCACAAAGAGGATTCATCGACGATGATCAGGGCAGCGGGCAATGTGGCAGGTGTCGAGACAGTATCAACCCGATGTGCGATTGATTGGCTCACAAGTGTAAGGCGGACCCCACTGGGACACATAATCCCTGCATATTAACGTCAGAAGCAATTTAGAGTATGAAAAGGAGAACAATGGGCTGACTAGAAGACTGAGAGCACAAAGGAAGATAAGCCCTTAGGGCTTAAAAATAAAATGCCTCGCGGTTAAGTGCTTGAAGACTAAGTCCGAGGTCACAACATGTGGTATTATGGGCCAAAGGATCCAAAATACAAAGGTTCGGGGGCTAAAGGAAAAATTTGGTGGCATGGACGTTATTGACAACTTATTTGGTATATTTTCCAAATATATTAGACAAATAGAGTTGGAACTGTAGCTAAAGTTCTCGCTAAACCTTGTAAAGTGCCAAAATAGAAAAAAATGACGAGAAAAAGCTTAGGGATTAAGCTCGAAAGCAATAGGTTGGTGAATGATAACTTGGAGATCACGTGCATAAGACTTAAGTGAATAAGACAAAAGCAGAAAATCATAGATTCATGCAAAGATCAAAGTGCAATAGAAGAGCAAGTTAAAATTGTAGTTAAACTCCGATAAAATTCTAGAACAACGAGGTTTGGGCGATTAAAATCAAATATTCTTATCGAAAAAATAGAGAAGTGTTTGAAGACCTATAGATGAAATGAAGGAGAGTTAGCTAAAACACAAGAAAGACAAACATAGATTCTATGCATGGAGGAAGACCTGAAGTTAACTAAAAGGAAAATAACCTCATTTTAGTAAGCATAATTATTTATAAGCATTGGTGCATTGGTATAATGGAGTCATATTTTAGTCTTATGTACTTGTCGCAACCATGTATTTGCTCCATGAAGCATTATATTGTATTGTACCAAACCGATCACCAACCAATGACTCCTATGGACCCAAGTTTACATCATGCACCCAATCTAGTGGGGCTACATCAATTATATACAATATGAAACATGACTTGGACATCCATTGACCTATACATGGCTAATGACAAATACATACTAGACACCAAGGGTCTCTCCATGAGCAATGTGCCCAAAAGATGAAACAATGATAATACATGGCTTTTACATCTACACACAATGGTTCTCTCTTCTATACATGCCCAAAAAAAATAAAAATATCATGAGTACATGGCATCAATGAGCAATGATATATGCCCCATATGGTAGCAACAACAATAACATAATCCATGGCATATGAAACAAGTACAAATCCCCCCATGAGCAATGATATACTCTCTCAATATGTAGTAGCAACAAATATATCCACACCATCATGAATCCCATCAACCATCAACATAATGCGTCATCAACTCAAATCATGAGCAACACATCAAAGGGTAGCAACAACAACACTTGTAGCATATGGACCAATACAAGTAATATCTCCAACAACATCAAGATATGGCCAATATGAAATGCATCCGAGCAACAAAAACTAATCTATGTAGCAACAATATTAACTCATTATCTCCTCATCATAGGTGAGAAACATATCATCAATAAGGAACTAGCAAAAAAATCATAAGAAAAAAAAACATCATCGTAAACATGTATACTCCTTGTATGAGCAACAATATAGATCATCATGAGTGAAAAAATATCTCATCATCATCATGCATCAAAAATATTATGAGCAACAACAACCATCCTTCTCATATCACATCCATCCAATCAACACATGAGAAACAACATGATGCATTTAGAATAAAAAATCATGAACCATAAAGTGCACAATCTAGATGAAACTATCTTCAACACAACATGTGATCTCCATGGGAGAAAAAATATGCATGAAAACACACGAAATAAATATCATCTAGCAATATAATCATCATCAAAATACTAACTATGTCATGAAAAAACATATTATTTTGTATTTATATGGCAGCAACAATAAAAACTCTTTTCATGCAACACAATCATGACAAGTAAGCACAATAAAACTCCTCCAAAATGAGCATGATGCCAACAACCCGCAAATCCATTTGGAAGCAAAAAAATCGCCCCTCGAATGTGTGATCCTCCATCACACCTAGACAAAGAATATAGGATACTACATGGCTTCCATATCATCTTTAGCATCAATACAAGCCAAAAACATATAGCTGCTCCAAAAACTATCAACAGATGTACATGCATGCTCCAACTAAAATCAAACTGAAAAAAAGAAAAAAGAAATGAAATGAAAAGAGCACTCAGAACCTCAAGAACTTCCCTTGAGCACCTCCATATTTACATTATCACTTTCCGATATGGTTGCACAAGTAAGGATTTGCATGCAACTCATTATGCGACCATATTCTCCCCCTAAAACCATGCAACCCTCAATTTTGGGTGGGAGATTCTTGTTGTTCTTTTCTCCTCAAAAAATTTCATAAGCTGATCCTTCTTATTCTTGTGTGGTTGTCCTTGCATATTCTCCTTTATCCGGTTGGATCTTCTAAAACACATGGGAAACTTGCAATCCTTTGCCTTATGGCCAATATTGTCACTCACAAAACATGTAATTTGACCAAGGAATAGAGGAATAGGTTGATGTATTCTATTGGAATAATTTTCATTCCTTGCATGTGCCCCTGCAATCAATAGCCCTATGGCCAAAATCATTGCATGAGAAATTGTAACCGTAAAAATGACTATTATACCTCATGGATGGATATTTCCTTTGCATGCATACTTGATGTTTCTTCTCCTTTGGATACTCCTTTTGATGAGAAATATTAATCTCTCAATTTTTTGCAAATTGTTGTTATGTGTCTATGAAATCCACAATTAGAACACTTTCCTATTCTATTCTCCTTCTTTGGACTTCTTCACTTGTTATGTTGCTTCTTGCATGGCTCATGGATCTCATTATTTTTTGCTACAACTAGGAGCTCCAACAATTTTTGATTTGCTTGTAGATGCTTGAGCACTAGTTTTGAACCTATCCAATTCTTCTCTTGCATAAATTGCTTCACCCTTCAATTTTTTTAAACTCGTCCTCCAACTTATTGTATTGCTTCCTTATTTCAATTTCAATCTTCATTCCTTTTTGTCGCTGAGTTTTTTAAATCAGAAATTTCTTCTTTGTATGAACACTCCTTTTCATTAAACATTTGCAACAACATTCATTGATTTTTTATTTTCAGCCATGATTTTTATTTTTTTTCTCTTCAAGATTGATGCTCGATTTCTCACCGTTATCACTAGTGCCATCATCTTCTTCTTGTGAGGAGGATATAATTTGTTATCGCAATAAAAATTGAATCATTTCCATTTTTCTCCAAATCTGAAAAAATGCAAATTTTCCTCCAAGATGCAAGTTCTCCAACTTATCCAACATTTCTTTGGTAGTCTCTAAATACTTCACATTCATGCTATTATATTTTGACATACTATTCAAAATAATATTTTTAGGTAAATCATTTGATTCATCCTTAATTCCATATTCAACCGATAGAAAAAATATCTTCTTCAACGGATAAAAAAATATGAATCCAAATTCACTCTCCGAGTGGCAAATTTACCTTCGTAAATTACTGGAATTCCTTGTTGGCCCATTTTGGAAAATTTTTCAATAATTCTACCAAAATATCGAAGATACACTCTCTAGTGATCAAGCTACACTTGAGATCCCCACTCTGATACCAATTGTCGGAAACTAGATCACTATTGAGAGGGGGGGGGGTGTGGGTCAATAGTGTGAGCACTTATAAACTTTTTATCCAACTTAATATTCCTTTTAATCATGTAAAAACTGAAACACACAACCATAAATTAGAGCATAAAAATACAAAAGCAACCATAATTAAATAAAAACAGTGAACACAAGTATTTCTGGTGCAAAACTCTTCCCCGGAAACAAAACCACCCTCGTTGTTGTTGTGTTGCTAAAATATTATATTAGTCAACCAAATTATTTACATAGAGATATACATTGATACTCTTAAATGGAGACTCTTTCTCATGTGGATCTACATACTACCATCCGCTAAAGGCCACCACGATCAACGATCCTCGCCCGGTTACTCCCCGAGCTATCAATCAACCTTATAGACCACGATATCCGGCTAGAAGCCACCATCACCAACGAGCCTCACCCAAGCCTACCGCACTATCCAAAAACCAATAGATTGTGAAAATATGCTCACTTATATTTATTTCTTCCGGAGTCCTCCAAATCCTTGATCCAGGTGTATATCGGTGGCCTCCCACCTAGTCCATTTTGACTCGCACCATCAATTATTTGAGTCTTCACCGCTCAAGACAACTTACTATTTTTAGTAGGTTTCTGGTCCCGCACTCCCGTAGCGATTTTGGGGGCGCTAATGATCCAGGTGGATATTGGTGGCCACCCACTTATTCCATTTGAACCCCCACCATCAGCTTCTTTCAAATACCGTAAGTTTCAAAGACAACTTACTTTTTTTATCGCCTTTTCGGGCCTTGAACTTCGGAGCCGTTTTAGGCCCTAAACGATGTTTTTTGGGGGAAGCAGAGCACACAAGTCTATGGGCCAATGTTTCTCACTCAAAAGTTGTATTCCTTAGATAGATATTTCTAACAAGGTATCGTCATCGCATCAAAACAGTAGATCGTATGCCAAAGTTACATCCCCGGGGAAGTTGGAACACCAATTTACCCAAATGGGACCCACAATTTTAGCCGCCGATTCATCTCATAGGGTTAGGTTTTTGAATGTTTAGGGTTTTACATTGTTTCGAACAATAAATAGGCTTTCGAGCCTCATTGTAATACAGTTCAAAGGCTAGTAGCTAACACATCTCTTCTCGTAGATACGCTACCAATGCCCTAGCTCATTTATTTCCATCATGTCTCATCGTAACATAGTTCGTGGGCCGGTGGCCGACACATTCTTCTAGAGATACGCTACCAAAGGTTCTAGCTCATTTATTTCCATTATTTCTCTGTAAGCATGTTTCGCGCTCATTTGTTTTGTAACATAGTTCGTAGGCTCGTAGCCGCCACATCTCTTATAAGAGATAAGCCTACCGCGTCCTAGCCGTTTATTTACATTCTATCTATAAACAAATTTCAGTTCTATAACACAGCTTTAGAGGCCCGTATCTACCACATCTCTTCTTAGAGATATGTTACCAACACCCTAGCTATTTTATTCAGTCATTTGATTTTAACAAAATGAAGCATTATTTCCGCCGCATCTCTATATCTATGGCTAGCATGTGTATTCTGTTGTGTTCTTGCATAAATCCAGACAGTGGTACGAGCGCACCGCTTTCCTTCTTCCTCGTTTTCTTTTCTCATGTCCCCACGTATAGGGGGTATAAGAAGTTCAACCTCGCAAACCCCGACGACCCCCCATGGCGGAAGGAATGAAAGACGCAGGGGAGCAGAGATCCTATCAAAATATTGCTCGAGGAGGCCCTCAAGAAACAAAAGAACACGATTATGGATAAATTTTCTCGCATCCTTCAACGACTACCCACCGGCGACACATCTACATCCAACATGTTCGCTAATAGGTCCGCGACAACCCGGACAAATCCAATACCAAGTTTAGTAGAATTTTCCCCTCATGGAGGAACTTAACACAATGGGGACCATTAATTCCTAAGGAGGGAGGAATGATCCGTGTGATATTGGTGGCTTCCACCCAGTCCATTTGGACCCACACCATCAATTCTTTTAGTCTTCACTATCAAAGACAACTTACTATTTTTAGCAGGTGTTTCGGTCCCGCACTCTCGGAGCCGTTTTTGGGCTCTAATGATCCATGTGGATATTGGTGGCAACCCACCTATTCCATTTGAACACCCACCACGCTCTTTTCATTATGTTTCAAAGACAACTTACTATTTTTAGCATTTTTCGAGTACTAAACTTCCGAGGCTATTTTGAGGCCGTAAACGACGTTTTTTGGGGAAAACCAGGAGAAACATGGGTTTATAAACCGATATTTATCACTCAAATTTTGTAGTCCTCAAATATATATTTCTAACGAGGTATCGCGCACGACAACGTAGATTGTATGCCAAAGTTATGTCCTCGCACTAGAAAATTTGGCCCAATTTCCGATCAAGCCACTTCGTCGCTATTCCGACACATAGTCGTCGCAAGAGCGACAGCTCGAGGATGGGAAAAACATGGTTCACCATTACGTCACAATTCCGACGCCTTGACAAAGTGTCGCACACGACACTTTTTCCATCGCTTCCAAACAAGCATCGCTCTTCCAAAGTTTCCCAAACCGTTGCTCTTTCGACGTTTTTAAATTGTCGCAATTCCTAGCGAAATGTGGTCCGGACATTTCGAACGTCGCTCTTCTCGATGTTTTTATACGTCGCTCTTCCGACATTTTTAAAATGTCGCAATTCCGGTTTACAAAGTGTCGCAAGACCCTTTTCCGTAAGCGTCGCAATATCGACGTTTCCCGTAAGCGTCGCAATACCGACGCATTCCAAAGCGGCCACAATACCGACGCTAGGAAGAATTGTCGCAATATCGAAGGACGTCAAAAGACCGATGAAATGGAAATCATTCAAAACGTTGGAAGACCGATGCTTATAAGGTGTCGGAAGAGCGACGCTACAAAAGCGTCGGTATACCGACGGCGGGTTCAATTTAAAAAAAAAAATGAAACTTAAAAAAAAGGACAAGAAATCTCCAATATTTGTTATGAATTGTGGGCGTTCCAATTATTATGAACATAATTCGACCGTGAAATATTAATATAATAAACCACCCCTTCGCCGCTTCGAGTATAAACAATCATATAAACATGGCTCGTATTTCAAAAACAAGCTTAAAATAGAAACATGGCAACTTTTTTTTTCTAAGTAAGGTTAATTTATTAATAGTGGGAATAAAATTACAAGCATGACCGAAAGTCAAAAAACATTGCCCAGACTTATGGTAAAATTTGTCAAAAAAATCAAAAAAAGAAGATCGCCCTCATACGGGGAAACCGAGTCTTGAACGTTTTTCGGGTCGTTGCATTGCCCACGCAGGGGGAACCATCGTTTGATATCTTTGACGATTACATTGTTTAAAGAATTCAAAAAATAAAAGCGAGAGGTCCAGACACAATAATATAAGCAAAAAACATGCCCAATTAAGTGGGCTGCGAAGCAAGAAAACCAAACCAAAGAGAAGCAACTACTCATCCGGTGGTTCTTCGACAATTCGGCACCATCCTTTCGCAAACATGTCACTATCCATGGCGGGAGCAGCTTCAAACATGGAAGGTCCAAGATCTCCATGCGCTATCTCCACATCACGAGCCCTACGAACCCGAGCCTCCGGTTCCCGCACATTCACGCCACCGCTCCCCTCCTAAAGGCTCGAAAGCCGGGCTTTTTTCGAGCTCGGACCCGCCGAACGGGTGCATTGTTCCTCCACTTGGGCCTCTTCATGGAAAACCATGGGTGATTGAAGTTGTGATTCGTGGGCGGTTCAGCGAGCAATTAAAGGAAAAAAATTGCAGTGCGTGTCATGGGAGAAGGTGAAGCGGTGGGGAAATGAGGAGTAGGGGAGCCCATACGGTGGCCGGATCCTAGAACCCAACCCCACCCACTTCTAGTGTTTGGATAGCGGGCTGTGCAATAATCACTAGAGTGGGAAGACGACTCGGTTGAGGGGCCGGAGGGAGCGCGCGGGGGGTTGTCCTTTGGTGCTACCCCCGCGGCAACGCATCCTTTGATGCGAGGGCGAGGCATGGGTGCGGTCTCGGCAATGGGCACAAGACGAGATGGAGAAGCGAGGATTCCAAGAAACCGAGGAAGACAGACACAGACCGGACCGAGAGAAATGCAGATTTTCACCAAGGTCTAAGCGATGAGTTCGGTGGCTTCTCCTTCCCGTCACGGTGTGCGAGCAGTGTAACCCAACAACCGGGAGAGCATTTGCAATTCAAAGGTTGTGGCTCGTCCGAGAAACCATAGCGAAACGCCATTTTATCGACTCGACTGCAATGGCATCGAAGAACGCCCATCATAAATCTCTCATTGATGAGAGCCGAAAGGCCGGAGCATATTGGAGCATGCGGAATCGCTAACGAGGAGTGGAGGTTCGATCTTGAACAACGTTAAAAAATTAATGCGATTGATATGAAAAACCTTGGAACTTAAATATCGTCTCGCCGACCGTGACATGGGTGGGCAGGTGTCTCCACACTTCGCCACATCCATGTCCCATCGCCTTAAATGCCATCCAATGCACCCGCATCCGGGAACAGGGGAAACTTTTGATTGAAGCGCAGGTTTTGTTTAAAGTTTTGGTGGTCCCGCACCACGGCAAGCCGAGAGCGAGGAAACGTGGCAAAAATTGATTGGAGCGGATCTTTGTTTGGGCCACTCACGCAGTGGGAATCCGGACCCGAAAAAGATTAGCGCGAATTTGATAAGAAATTTGCATCACAACTCTCTCTCCATACGCCAGCCCCAATTCGGACCTGAAAAAGATTAGGGCGGAATTTATTTGGTTTTCGCGTCACAAAATTGGCCGACGTCAGTAGGCTATTTTGGAACATGAATTTGGTTTGAATTATGGTTTATCGCCGTTTGAAGTCCAGCGGGCTCCACGGCTAAAGGGTTCGTTTGAAGTTTTGAGAAAGGTTTTGTTATATGTTTTATATAACGTGCGACGAATAGTTTTTATTGTTTGTTAAGGTCCCACACTTGGTTTTGGTAATATTTTGTTTTAAATGCGACGTATATATGTTTTATATATATATATTTCACATATATATTAAAACATTTATAAATTGTGGACCCCTAGGGAGCATTTTAATATATTTGTTATTTGCATAGTCTTGTTATGTTTTTTAATATATGTGTTGCATATAAAAGAAAAGGGTTGTGAGCTCGTTTTGGAATGTAGTTGTAAAGTTTATTATTACACACAATAGTAGTGTAAGTGTTTTGAAGAGCACAACAATGCGTAGTTTTAGAGACAGAGAAGAATTTTAAGTGCACTTTGCATTTTGCGAGCAGTCACATTTTGTAATCCCTCTCAATGAGGAAGAATTTGTAATAGTTTTTTTTTGAAGGAATAGAAATTTTTCAAAGTGTTGAACTCTGTTTCCAGTGAAGAAATTTCAATATTTTCTCTGTGTTAGAAGAGGAAAGAATTACTCTCTCCATTGTTATTCTGGAATTTTCAAATATTCCAACACATGGCTATAAATGAAGGAGATTGCTACGCATCAACATCAACATGTTTTCAAGTAGGAGTTGCCTAATTTTGTAACAAACTTCTCTCTAGATGTCAAAATTTGCGGACATCGAAGATTACTCGAGTGATGCCCGAAATTTCCATTGAATTCCTATAAGAATCTTAGATTTGTGACATAAATCCTTTTGCTAATATATTAGCTTACTCCTTTTAAGTTTGTCTCATTCAACTAATAAAAAAATGTTTCAAGGAGTATAATGAAAACTAGATTATGTGTGAAGCATAAAATAATCATTGATGCTAGACTTGGAAGTTAAGAAGTATAATAACAAGTAGATACACTTCTCTAAAGCATAATACCGTTTTTACGAAGCATAAGACAATCATTGATGCTAGTCTTGGAAGTTCGAATAAGACGAGATAAAACAACGAAAAAAGGCATTCCATTACTTGCATGAAATATGAGTAACAACTTTTACCCGATGAAGTCGGGTGCAAGGTCTAGATTTTGATCGGCATCGATTCTTGTGAACTCAAATTTCACTAAAAAACATAGTTTTTTTGTATGTTTTTCAGCACATGGTTAAAAATGATAGTGCATCAAAATCTATATTGTTGGGCCGAATACATAAGTAATCAAAAATTATCTTTACCAAGTTATTTGCTTCATCAAAAGCCTGATCTTCACAGTGACACTTTTGCTAGGGATAAATATCAAGTGGGTTGTGACATTTTAAAACTTGGTTCGCGGTGAAGTGCCCAAAAGGCAAGTCTATCAAAGCATCTGCGACCTGTGTCATTTCATAGTAGCGGATGATTTGATATCATAATGGAGGTGCTCCAATTCAAGCAGTGTAGAAGAGGCGAGGAGCCTACAAGGCAGATCCAAACTTTGGAGAAGAGCAAGGTAGATCCCTGGGAAGAACAAAGAATTTGGGAATCCAGGGATCTCTTCCAGAGGCCATGATACCAAAGGTTTGTCCCTGTTTGTAGATATTTCTCATCTACATCCAATATAGCCTTAAATTCCCACATAGATCACTCGTCTATCGGGTGATTCAAATGCTAAAAAAATATGGAACAAATTTTTTCCAAGCCTAAAGTGAAGGTGAGAAAAAAAATGATCAATCCTAGATATAATTGTTGCGGCACCCTGTTTGCATGCTAGAGGATTTGGATTACGAGTACTATCAAAGAGCAATCGATCGCTGATGCACATCCATTGCCTTTGGATCAGCTCAATCTCGGAGACACCACCAAGTAGAAAACAAACATCAATGCAAGGATCTCAACATTTCAAAATTAATGCAAAGATCTCGCGTAGTGTTTATGCATGTATTTCAAAAGAAACAAATAAAAATGCACATTCTAACCCATTCGAATAACCACTCGTAGCAAGGGTTTAGATCTAATTAGATCCAATCCGTATATCGATGGAAAAAAAATTAATATAATTACATTTTCCGTAGCGAGAGGAAACTTTGCGAAAACAGAAAAGGAATATAAAACGAGGATGTCAAGATGTTTAGATGACTCGAGTACAACAATTATTTGTGCTTAGTAGACACAACATTGTATTCTTAATGCATTTTCTCTAGAATACTAAACAGATTTGTCCAAAATTTGAGATGCAAACCGTAGTCTCTACTACGTTTGGAAAATTGGAGGTTTATAAAAGATAAAGCTGCGAACATAATTGTACCACTATGATAAGAAGTTGTCGAAGCATTCCTTACGCTTCACAAACGTGGAACTACCTTAAGAATGCTTATGGTTGATATAAATATTAGAGCATGGCGAGTTAAATGTAGTAGTTATGCTAAAATACTGAATAACAACTTGAGAGTGCTCTTTCGAGATACTGTACGAATGCACCAAATTAAAGTTGTACCATTACTAAAGATAAATGGCCAAAAAATAGTCAATTTTGATATCGTGAAGTTATGTCTTTCTCGGTAGCAAACTGGGGATAGGATGGAAAATATGAGAGAACTAAGTTCCAAGGACTAAAAAAAACAAGGCCAACATAGTTCCGCCTTGAATCGGAGACAAAACAAAGCTGCCCAAAAAAAGTGTTTGCCATCGTCATCACCCCGAGGAGCGCAAAGTCGGTTGATGGTGCCGACCATTTGACGAAGCAGAGAGAAGAATCATGGTGCCAATGGTTGTAGCACAGTTTGTTGACATGAGCCATCATTGTAACAAAGCAGATTGATGGTGCCAATTTTTGTAGAAGTCCATTGAGAGTGCAACTACTATAGTAGAGCGAGTTTGAGAGCACCCATTGAAGCTCCTATATATAGCAGAGTCAACATTTTCCTATTGAACAAGTTTGTATAGTCAAAGCCACATCAAGATCAAATAGCCACGATCCTAAATGAGAACCGAGCCAAAGCTAAGACAGATTCACGTTTAGCGAACAAGACAACCATAGCAAAGGATCCGACCACAAAACCAGATCATGAGAGATAGCAAGATTATTGCTTCCATCTGTGGAAATGTAGAAAGCTGTACAAGGGCTTTGCTTCCAGCAGATTTCATTGTGACAATAATTTCTATGGTGTTGTAAGCGCTCATTAGTAGAATCTTAAAGCCATTACGGAATTCTTTTAACCTCGGAGAGGGTTTTCTCTGGTTATAAATCCTCATGTTCAAATTCCATTGTCGATTGTTTGTGTTTGATATTATGTTTTTACTGTCCGTAGTTGAATTTTTCGCACATAAAATTATCGGTCTAAAGCGAGCAATTTTGCGATGGTTTCTTTTGCTTCCTATTGTGAAGTATTTCGTTCGAACTCTACTCATTGTAACAAAGGTCTTGGGAATAGAACAGGGGGACTTGGGTTTTTTTGGAATCAAACTTCGAGGTTAAGATGCTCATCCGAAGAATGGCACAGTGAGCCTTAGCATGGAGTTGGGAGTACCAATTTGAAGTGCAGGGTAGGGCATTGTATAATAGACCGGTTAGATTTACGGACCCTAATACAAAAGTTTCTTCTTCTTTCAAAACGTGTTTCTCGTTTTCCGTAACCAATGTGGGTCCTGTTCTTGTTTCAATTGGGGATGGATCAACATTTTTTATTGCTCCAGATGATCACACTCGGGTAGCCCTTGGAGGCTATTTGGGGGGTGATGAGTCCAATAGGTCTCAATGAACTCGTTGCCCTCGCCGGGGAATACTATTGCGGTGGAATTTGATACTATTTTGGATGTTGAATTCCACGATCCTAATGGAAACCGAGTACCTTCAGCTCCGAGTACTGTTCACAAAAGAGGGTGCCATAGTCATTCATGCGTGCAGAGAGGGTGAATTGCAGGGTATTGAAACAGGGGAGGTGTTGTTGTTGTTGCATTGGCCACTAGATTGTTTGTCCGGGTTCTGTTACAAGCGCAGAGTATTGAAAAGGACGAGACAAATTTAGTTCGGATATTGTGAAATTGCCTCGGAAATTCACCTACAAAGAGCTCGACAATGCTACGAAAGACTTTTTTTTGAATGTGATTGATAATCGATAATTGCAAGCAAGGGTAATCCCCTTGTGAAACCCAAATTTCCGAGCATTTTCTAAAACTCGATGACAGAGTCATTATAATGAACAAGCGCCTAGGTCCATATTACGTCCAAATCTACCAAGCACCAAGATCTATAAAAAAAATCCACGAGTATCTGCGAACTAAGAAGAAGAGGCAGAAAAATGTATTATGCTTACCCTGTTCGAATAGTGGTTGGGGTTTACCACGACAAAAAATTTGACAGAGCCCATGTAGCATTTCTTATCATTGAAATTACGCGAGTATCATTCAAACTGGGCAAGCACCTGCCTCGTAGCTCCATGATCGAGGGAAAGATCCCTAAATGTTGCGGAGTCTCCAGCAATATTTCCCAAAGCCCAGACAAACTTACACGAACACCAGTTGAACTCAAAGTTGGGTGCTAGTTTTTTAAATAAAATTCCAAAATTATAGACATATAAAGATAGTTGGGAAGAATAATTTTATGCCTCTAAAATAAACGTGCTACCTGTTCTAAAAAATTATCATTCCCAGAGGTAAAAAGTTCCACAAATATAGGTAGTGCCTTGTAATCAATCACAACCTTTGTATTCTTAGAGGTTCCTGAGACTATATTAGTCAAAGCCAAAGCTGCTTCAAACTGCATTATCAATCACAAGGTATCAACATCAAAGCTACAATTTTAAGATAACAATTTATCTACCATTGAAACTATAATTTTAAAATAGATACACCTAGTGATATAGACACCTAGTGAGAGTAGAGGTTAGGAATTTATAATAAGAATTATTACAAGATATCACTCACAGTGCAGTTGATTGTTCATTGTCCGTTGTAACTATAATTTTAAAGAAGACACACTTAGTGATATAGACACCACCAAGTGAGAGCGAGAGGTTATGAAATTATAATGAGAATTATTTCAAGATATCATATTACTCATAGTACAATTAATTGTTTATTGTTTGGTGTAATAATTGTTTATTATTTATAAAAACAATCAAACATATTATGAGGGACGGTGATGAAATTAACAACGGTCTCATAACAAACCATAACGAGCACATCCCCCTGGCAAGATAGACTCTGAATAATAAAGAAAGCAAAAACAAAGTGATTACTTACGGGATCATAGGCTTCCCGAAGAACAAGATCCAGAGCGAGCATCCGTAACCCCTAAAGCAACACCTCTCTCTACAAGACGAATCGCTACATCTTTCATATGTAGTCTAGTAAATTTTTCCGAGCTCATCACGAGAAAGAGGATCAAATACAACTATCTCATCAAGTCTATTCAATAGCTCGGCTCGAAATGTCTTCTAACTCGCCAAAAATATTCAAAGGCATGTCAAAGCACTGCAACCAACTTTCGTGATAAAATTATATGAAAAATATGCATACACAGAGTCTAGGAGAATGAAACGGCATGTGTATTGGCGATTTGTCGAAATGCAGCAACTAAAACGGCAGGTGTATTGGCAGTTGCGTAAATGCGACTACTAAAACGACGAGGGTCTGTCGACGGTTGCGGGTGTGTGGATTGTTGTCGGTATTTTCGGACCAATTCCATGGAAATATACCGAAACCGGTGGTATGTCAAACCTAGAAGGTAACCCGAGAGATCGTGACCGTCGGATTAAACAAGTAACGAGTGTCGTGTTTAGATAAGAAGTGTTGACGAAAAAAAAATTGATCTCTTTCATAACGGAAGGCCTATCGGCCTAAATATCTAGGACATGTGGCACTCCATGATAAAGACACATGGTGTGTGGATTTGAGTTTTTTCAGGGTGGTCAAGTGGGCCGAAAATAGGTGAAATGTGGCACCACTCGGAGATTGACATGTGCCAATTGGTACAAGTGGTAGACAATTGGCATGCTCAAACTACGAGGTGATGCGGGAATGACATGAGGGAGAAAATATCGGAAAAATCCCCAAATCCGGAGAACTAAAGCTCATCACCAACCTCGAGATTGACATCTTTACATCATGTAACCTATGAAATCGTAAATGGAGAAATCATAGTAACAATAAAGTAACCTATGTAACAATAAAGTCAGATTCATCCCTGGGAGTGGTAATGGGAGAAATCATAGTGAACAACGAGAAACATGCAAAGTTTCTTACAATCAAATAGATGAAAAAAAACACATACAAAAAAACCTAGATAATAATCATGAACAAGCTTAATATTGAATTATGAACTATAAAGGAACTTACAAAATGTGACATTACGAACTTGGTCAAACGTACAAGCAAAAAATATCCCTGGACATGACCCCTGGTTGACAAGTTGTATTGCTCATGATGCAAGAGGATTTGTGCCCCTGCATCGCCAAGTCAATCAAAATCCATCATTATCTATACAATAAATACAAGTAATTGATGTAGTATTTTTTTACTCTAAGATGCATTCTTATGATAATGTTAGAACATATGTTGAAAATGTCAAAACATACTTGAATAAGCTCCTCGTTAGTTTCAAGAACAATTTATTGGAGTCGCATGAACTTGGAACAAGCCTCCCACGATCCGAAAGAGTAGCAACTAAGTCAACGAGTGACTTTTTTTGTTGCTATGTTGGATCGAGGGAGGTTTACTCCAAGATTAAATCGCTCCAATAAATTATTCTCTACTAAACAGGGGACCAACCACGTGAAGGTGGAAGCTCTTATGGCCCCTCCCCCCCCTCACATCACTCTCAATTCCCCAATACCCAATCTATATTTCATTTTTTTACTTTCATGAGCATAAAAAAAAATATTCAATAACTAATAAAAAAACAATTCAACAAAAAAGTACGCAAGGAAACATTGAAATTAATGCTTGACATAAAAATAGTATGATAAATGAGTTTTTTTATATAACGCAAAAAAACGTTCCAAGTATGGTAACGTTTGTTTTATAATAATACAATATTTTACATTATCAAATTTTATTTTTTCTTCTTCCTATTTCTAAAGCTCCTAATTACATCATCAATATCATCGTGCTCTATTCTCGTTTCGTGCCTTTCGACCCGCACTATCGACCTAGTTGCGTAGTCACGATGTCCGGTCTCATCCAATGACGGGGCATCGCCTACAAAAATAGATAATATTAAATTTTAATTGTCGGCTTTTTAAATATCATTGAACTTGTTCGGTAATATTAATAAAAAAAATTGCAATGAGATTATTTGCTTGGTGCACCGATTGTCGTCGTTGGGACTATTGCCCCTGTCTTCCTCTCCGGTGGTAAGATCCTCAAGGGAAACATTCTCTGTCATTTAAACAAAAAAACGTTATAAGGACAACCATCAAGGTATAATTAGAAAAAAATTATAAGTGGAAATTAATTACCGTCACGGTCCTCACCGATAGTAGCATTGTCGGCATGGTCCCCACTACAATGATCGGCTTGCACGTGAGGAATATCTACATCCGGCTCTAAAACTTGGTTATTTGCCTCATCGGTAGTGCTGCTCCCCGATTTAAACAAAAGTTGTTAGAAATTAAATTTATGGACGAAAACAAACATATTGAAAGGTTAATTTTTACCTTTATCGGGCATTCCGGATCTTGGGACTCGCCCCAAGCTTCGCGACGTTCAACTACGGCTTGATAGCCGAAATGGAAAGCGATATTTTTATCTTCCTCTCGTAGTTTCTATTCCAAAGTCATCACCCTACATTACATATGATTGTGTATTTTTAATCATATTTGATAGGATTACAAAAACGTTGGAAGGCGATACAATTAATTATAAGATGTTTAGCTACTTAATTACAATTCTTGCGGCTAATTTCAAGTAGCCGCCACGGCCTAGCTTGTGATGGCCTTTTTTTTCAATCCTAGCTTTGGTTGCCTTCGAGGTGTCAGTGCAACCTATCATCAAAAGATTGAAGTCGGATATGACGTAGCACACTTTTATTTTAGACATAGAGAAAATTAAATCTATTGAATTAAAGTTTTAATTTACCTTGCGGGTCCAGTTGGCATTTTTATTTCTTTCTTTGCCCTTTTCTCTTTTCCGTCGTGGATGAGTGCTCTCCACTCACTCTCTGGAACTGTGAGAGGACGCTCGTATCTAGGGTTAAATTGAAATTTGCATCCTATAGGTGTCCCCTGGTATATTTCAAATATTTTTCGGCTACCCGTGCCATCGTTGTTCTGTCAAATGTGCCGACCCCCAAAAAGGGCTTCTAGATAATCTAGAAGTTCTTTTTTCGAGGTTGTAATTCAGGGAATTCCACCTTGTGCGTATGGTTGGGCCAAAAATTACCAACGCATGGTTCTCCAAAAACCTATAGAACTCATTGTTTCCTACACGAAAAAAAAAGATATTATCATTAATTTAAAAATAAAAAATCATGATAAATATGTTTTAGATAGAGTACATGAAATAGTTAAAATATTAAAATTTACCTGGGAGTTGTACCTGCTTTATAGGGACACCTTCATCATTCACCAACAACGTTCCATTAATGGTTCTTGTGGAGCTGACACGTGTAGCTCCAGGAAACGCAATAATGTAGTTGGCCATATCAGCCTCATCACTGCCAACACGTTCAAAGAAGATGACATAATTCTGTGATAAGTATTGTTAGGGTCCTATATTTCATAGGATCTCAAGGTGACTAAGTTTATTCTATCTGTCAGATTTATTTTGTAAAATGATTCCCAATTTGCAAATAATTTAAAAAAAAAGGAGATAACATAAAAAATCAAAAGAGGGTATATGTTATAAATAAAAAAATTATAGGATGTGAACCCCATCAAAAAGAAGACAAACAATAAATTCTGAAAGTGTTGCACCTCCAAATTCCACTACTCTTAGTTTAGCTTATTTCTGAAAATAAATTGGTGCGGCTTGTTTAAAATGCCACAAAAGTTCAATAGAATTCAATCATACAGTTTAAGCATGATTGAATTAGGTTTAAATTGTTTGTTTTTAGGTAGTGAAAAAATGATTTTTTCAAACTTGTTTAATCTTGACAGATTAATTAGTTAGGTAGAAAATAAAAATTGGTTCAATAGTTTAATCTGAACCAAGGAAGGTGTAGTAAATCATTTGTTTTTGATAAGTTAGCATAAGTAGTTAAATACTTTTCAAAATGATAAGGTAGGATATAGATACAAAAGAATGAAAAAAATTACAAAATGTTAGGAAAATTATTATTTTTGTAGGCATCCATGTCAATAAAATGTTAGGTGTTAGATGCTCTAAATAAAAAGGCAAAATAGAAAAGTTAGGTGTTAGATGCTCTAAATAAAGAAGGCAAAATAAAATGTTAGGGAAGCAAGAAAGAAAAAGAAAGCAAAATAAAATGCGCCTATGGAAAAAGTAATTGGTATGGTTTAAATCATGATTATTAACTCATATCCTAAAGTTTTAAACCATAGCTATATATCCCCGCCATAATTTCATTTCATTCATTTCCCTTTATTTACATTTCATTGCCCGCTCATATATTTCCATATATTTCCATACATTTCATTACTGCACATTCAAACTTCTTTTCGCATTGGCCAAATCCAAAAATACTTTAATTTTTGTCTCCTACAAACCTTTCTGAAATGCGATATGTGGCGAAGTGGGACCCATTCACCCGCCACAATTCCTTTTGATTTAATTTTCCTTTTAAAAATTATTAAACTTCATCCTGTTCTTCCTTTCCTCTTTATATTTCTACTTTACCTTTTTACCGCTATATCATCGTTTTCACTTACCTTTTCCTTCCCATTTCCCCGATTACGATTAAAGTGGGGCCGTTCCTCCCTGAAACGTCACCCTTCCCCCACCATCCATCGCATTTCGCAAATTATAACTTATTCCATTCTTCCAAATGTTAAATATTGTGATCGCCAATATGCGATAACCATCGCATCGAAAGATCACACATTTTTTAACTTATCGTTTAAAGCACTCGCAATGTATTTTGTTTAAGTTGCGATTCGGTTGGCCCCACCACAGTAGCTCCACCCCCCACTTCAGGTCATTTGAAATACATTGATATATCATATGAAACCTCATAGACTTTACCTTACCGCAGAAATCTTTCGCCACTTTATAAACTCTGACGATGCAGTGGGCTCCATCTCCATTCTACCACATCATCCTCCACTAGCGCAAATTGCACTTCGCGGATTTT
Organism: Pinus albicaulis; assembly: GCA_034641835.2. Taxonomy (NCBI): domain Eukaryota; kingdom Viridiplantae; phylum Streptophyta; class Pinopsida; order Pinales; family Pinaceae; genus Pinus; species Pinus albicaulis. The sequence continues at coordinate 882,031,730 of CM076574.1, forward strand.
AGCGCTTACCGTATTACCAAAACTTTAAATTACGTGACATGCGGTAAACTATAAATATTGCGATGTGCGATGTGGGTGGTTCCCAATTGCATGTCATACTTCACAACATTTAGCATTTAACCCCCACGCTCATAAAAAAACCTAAGATTTGAGATTTGTGATGCGGTCGGTCCCACCTTACCTGCCACATCACCTCATTTCTCCCCGCACTTCACACTTCGCATCTTTTAGTGTTTACCTCCGCTGCTTATAGAAAAACATTAAGACTTGCGATTTGCGATGCAGTCGGTCCCACCTTCCCTCCACATCACCTCCCTCTTCACATCGCATTGTCGATTACATTCTTCATATCATAAACTGTAACACATGCGATGTGAGATTTTCAATGGATGCAATAAAGTTTAGAACTAAAGCCTATAGCATTTCAAATCCAGGTAATTGAGTTTTTACACTGTTTTATTTGAAAAAGGGTTAAACGCGGCAGAAAGGACTCGAGTAGAAAAAAAGACAGAAAGGTCAAGTCGGGCAAAGGCGTTTGTGCAAAATGATCATGTTGTAACTGAAAAATAGGCAAAGGGCGTTCATACAACATTTTCGCCAACACAACACTCAGTCTGCCACCACATCAGTAAAATGTGGTCCACGTCCTAATTGTCCCACTACATCGGCACTCTGCTTTGCACAGTGCAATCCACCGAGACTATAATTTTGTAATAAGTTAGAGTTTTTTAGTTCAAGTTTAAATCTAAAAAATACCATGTCCCGTTAGAGATTGTATTGTAGGAATTATTTTTTGTAAACTTTTGTATAAATACTTCGGGTTTTGGAAGTATCAAATGTCGATTGATTGAGATTAGAATCATTACTCGTCTTTTTGGAGTCACTGTAAGCTTTTTCAAATCACTGGAGCATCAATAATAATCAAACCATTCACAGGGATTCTTGTGGCTTAAATACTGGTGATGTGTTTCTTCTGTTATCTTGTTTTGATGTTATCCTTCATTGTAATCATCTGAATTCTAATTGCAAAGCAAAAAGCGTGATGAATAGGATTTACTTATGAGTACCTTATTATGGTTGCCTTTGCAATCATAATTTTTTCCACTGAAGGCCAAACTAAATAATTCTTAATTACTCTTTAGTTCTACTGAATGATTTTCATATTTCTGTCATAATCCATTTATAAATCCGAAAGATCCAATAAATATTCCTAGATTTCCCTATGTTTACTCTGTGAAAAGTTGATGCAACTATCCAGTTATATTTTGATTCCATCACCCAACAGATATTAATAAATTGAATACAATCAATTTTCCAACACCCAAAACAAAACTCAAAACCCAAGTACTATCATAACTACCCCGAAAAACTTATCTAAACAAAGTTAAATCTTATAGAGAGATCCCTCTCTAAAACTGGCATGGCTAGATCCCAGATTCCAAAGTTGGTTTTATGTTTGCCTTTACGATTAGTTCTCACAATCTCTAGCAAATTATAGAACTCTAACATAGTGGCGACCATATCGGGGAAGAATTGAAATCAATCATAATTTCTTTTAAATTTAATCTTCGGTTAAATAATCACTATATAAAATATTTCGTAGATATTTCTATTTTTTTTAAATTTTTTGTAAGTATAGTGTGCAATTTGAAATTCAAAAGGTTGGTGTGAGTTTCATTTTATAATGTGTGTTTTTATTTTTCAAAATTGGCTTCCAAGAGACCTTATACAAGATCACATCCTAATCCCAAACCTCCCTGAAATAGTGGATGATCCTCAAAGGATTGGAAAAAGAGTTAAGGATACTTCACGGAAATCGATCAAATAGATCAGTTCATCCGAAAGCCAGGGAAGTAATAATCCTCTCCCTAGAGCACAATCCATTCCTAATAAGCTTGAAACCTTATAAGATATCAACTTTGAATTAAATTTTGAGCAAAGCCTATTTAAAATAAAATCCCAAAATTGGGCAGATACATTAGACATTGACCAATCTATTCTGCATCCAAATTCACCTAAAATTTTGCCTTCTTTAACAAAATATGATCAAGAAATTGTCCAGGATTTTGAGATCCTCACAGATTTGGTACCAGACTTCACTTCAGTAGTTGCAGATGCTTATCTCCAACAATCAATAGAATTGTCTGCATTAAATATTGATGCCTCATCCATTGCATCCCAAACAATTCAACAAATATTTGTGAGTCCAGCCTCTTCTGAAAAATCTACTACTTATCCTCTCATAAACACTCAAAGGCCTTCATCTCCATCACTTCATCCATCCTCTCCTTCACATATATTTCATCCTTTTCCACCTACTCCACCACCTATTAATCCACCAATTATTATTTTCAACCCTCCACCTCCAATCATGGATGCACGTTATGCTCCCTTGGTTCTTCCTCAAAATCTAGGGGCTATGCTCCAAGATTATCAATCCAAAATACCCCAGTTTGATAACACCCAACCCATTACTTCTCAACAACATGTAGACAACATGAATGATTTCTTTGATCTCCATGAGATCGATGTTGATGATGTTATGATGAGGTTTTTTGTTCAAACCCTTGGAGGTGAAGTTAGGAAATGGTTTAGAGCTTTACCAATTGCTACCATCAATGATCTAACAATCCTACAACGAAAATTTATAGATAGATGGAAAGTTAAAAAGCACCCCCTCCAAATTTTATTAGAATATGAAAATATTAAAAGAGAAAATGGAGAAAGTGTGCAGGATTATTGTTCCACATTCATCTCTATTTATAATGTTATTCCTGATCACATAAAACCACCCGAAGGACTAGTGCTGATTAAGTTTTCCAGATGATTTTGAAACAGACATAGCTTATCGGTTAAGAGAGAGGAGTCCTGGCACCTTAGAGGAAATGCAAAACATAGCAGTTAGTATAGAGGCCAATTTGTTGGCCAAAAGAGCTAGAATGAGGGTTGAGAAGAGAGTTACCATAAAAGAAGAAGCATCAACCTCTAGCACTGATGCCAAGATAGATTATTTAGTGAGGGAAATGGAACAAATGGTGATTGATAGAAAAATCCCTAGGGAAAATCAAAACCCTCCCCAAAATCACAATCAACATCATTGGAGAAATCAACCACAGATTAAAAAAAGGGGTCCTGAACAACAAATTAGACCCCCTTTTCAGGACAATTATGTTGATGAAAATGGAGAGATCCCTCAAGAGGAAGAAGACAACCAAATACATTTTTTGGGTTTACATGATAATGACACTACTTTTCTCACATAACAAGAACAACAACTATTTTCATTAGCCCAAACAGAGCTTGATTCAGAAGCATCTAAAGAATATAAAGAGGGATTTGAAAACATTATTATGGAGGTTCACAAACAATATAATCTTAGGAGCATAAAATCTTCTGACAATACTGCTAAGAAGAATATTGATCATCCTCCAAAAATTACCTCTGATTCAGATCCTAAGAAAACAATAGAAAAGTCTTCTAAGAAATCTGGTGAAACTCCTCGAAATTAACCTTCAGAGGTTTCTACTAAAAAAACAGTAGATTTTGTTACTAAACCAACTCAAACTGATGTTCCAACTACCAGTCAGAAAACCCTACTAAAATCTAAATAAATTGTCGATGTACCTGACATTCCTAATATTGTAAAGATTCAATCATCATTCAATATTGAAAACGAACTAGCTAAATTCAAAATTCCCATCCCTTTGACAGAGCTAATGAAAAAAAAACATACAAAACTCAGGTAATGAAGTACTAAAGATAGGGGAAACTATTGACACTCTCAACCTTAATGATGATCAACCTGAATTATTGTTTGGTCCAGAAATAGATGGTAAGTTACAAGAAGGAGTAGTCCCTCCTTTCTATGTAAGCTTAAACTTACATGATAAAATCCTACATAATGTGATGTTGGATTCAGGTACTTCACACAACTTAATGCCCAAAGTTGTAACGGAAAAGTTAGGTCTTGACATCACTAGGCCTTACAAATATCTATTCTCATTTGATTCAAGTAAAGTGAAGTGTTTAGGTCTCATTAAGGACCTGTGTGTAAATTTCTCTCAAATCCAACCAAAAGCCTAATTATGGACATTGTTGTAGTAGACATTCCTCCTAAATATGGCATGATTTTATCACGTTCTTGGGGAGAAAAGTTACAAGGAAGCCTTCAACTAGATATGACCTATGCTACAATACCAGTATTTGGTCAGCATAGAAGGTTGTATAGGGAAACTCTCATGAAATATATGGTAAGCAGTCAAGAAAAAATTCATAATTACCCTCTATATTATGTTCACACTGATTTGGATTCATTCATATTATTCAATGATGTTGAAATTGAAGCACTATTTGGAAATAACATTGATACTCTTGAAAACATAGTTCAACTTGAACAATTAGATCCTCCTCCAGAACTCTTCTGGAATATGAGCTTTGATGGAGCCTGTAGTAAAGAAGGCTCCTGAGTAGGAATCTAGTTATCTAATCCATCTAATAATCATTGTGAATGGCATTCCTATAAACTTAATTTCCAGTATACCAACAATATTGCTGAATATGAAGCTTTGATGTTAGGTCTACAATTACTTAAGAAATTGGGTGCCAAAATAATTGTTGTGCAGGGAGATTCAGAATTAATCATCAAACAAGTAAAAGGAGAATATGCTGCTAAACACCCTAGAGTAAGAGCCTACAGAAATGCGATGTACCATTTCTTAGATACTTTTGTGGAATATGACCTAGCAGTAATTCCAAGAACTCAAAATGTCATAGTTGATAGTCTTGATGTTTCGCAAGAACTTTTAAAATAACTCACCCGAACAAACCACACACAATTGAAATAAAACATTGCCCCTGCAGTACCAGATAACATGCGATACTGGCAGGTTTTCGAAAATGAAAATTTATTATTGTCAAAAGATGAGTTTGAGGAAACTCAGTTAGATTTGGATAATCCGGAACAAAATCAAATAGAACCAAATGATCATGTAGAAAATCATATAGTTGTATATAATCCTTTGGTAAACCAGTGTGATAGATTAGATGTCAATAATCATTTAGATAAAAGTTTGCCTAAATTAGAAATTCATGAAATAGATCTTGAAAAAGAAGATTTTGAAATACTTCAACTAAAAGATTATGTTTTTCCCCGACGATTATCTTCGTTAGAAGACCTTTTTGACTTCAATGATGTAGCAAAGAAGCCTAAAATTGAACCCTTAGGAGAAAAAAGTTTGAGGAATGCAACATAGGTACTGAACAAAACCCAAAGATGATTAAACTGTCAAAAACATTACCTACTATCACCAAATGGAGATATATAACCCTATTCAAAGAATAAATTGTTGTTTTCGCTTGGAATTATGAGGACTCGAAAGTTTATGATTCCGACATCATGCAAAGACAAAAATTCCAATTAAAGAAGAAAAAAAACCTTTCAAACAAAAAAATTTGAAGGATAAATCCAGCTTTTGTTACCTTTAGTTGAAGAAGAAGTTAAACGAATGTCCGATGCTAAAATAATTGTCCCTATCAAATATTCCAAATGGGTGTCAAACATAGTACCAACCGAAAAGAAAACTAGAGAAATCAAGTTGTGTATTGATTTCAGAAATATGAATAAGGTTTCTTTGAAAGATAACTATCCCTTACCCCAAATGGACCATATCTTACAAAAGGTGATAGGATCAAGTAGGATATCATTACTAGATGGTTTCTCTGGCTATAACCAAGTCTTGGTTGATCCAGAAGATCGAGATAAGAGAGGTTTTACCACTCCATGCAGCACTTTCATGTATGTGAAAATGCCTTTTGGACTGATGAATATTGGGGCCACATTCCAAAGAGCAATGAACATTGCAGAGAAGAGATTGGCCTCTTTATTGTAATATATCTGGATGATATAGCTGTGTATTCAAAATCTGACGAAGAACACTTGAGACATTTGAAATGAGTCTTTGAGAAATGCAGGAAATTTGGCATATCTTTAAATCCTAAGAAAACACTATTTGGCCTAGAAGAAGGAAAATTGTTAGGACATATCATATCAAAAGATGGAGTTAGGATTGACCCTAAGATAATTGAAGCAATCCTAAATATCAGTCCCCCAAGAAACATTAAGGAACTTCAATCCTTCATAGGTAAAATAATTTTTTTGAGAAGATTTATCCCTAATCTTGTTGAACAACTTAGAAACATAAACAATATGCTCAAGAAAGACTCTGAAAAATAAAATGGAGCATAGAGGCTAGGCAATCTTTTGACATGGTAAAACAAGTATTAAATAAAGTTCCAGTGTTAATCGATCCATATTTTACTAAATATTTTATAATATTTTCTTTTTTCTTCTGAGCACATTGTTGTAGTTGTTTTACTTGTAGAAGAATAGTGAAGGATTTGAGCAACCAATAGCCTTCTTCGACAAAGCCTTAAGAGATGCTTCTCTCAAGTAAAACATCATGGAAAAGCATGCCTTTGCACTAGTCAAAGAAATTAAAGATTTTAGAGTTTATATTCTACATTCACATGCAATTTCTTATGTACCTAACTCTATGGTAAAGGATATTTTAACACGTAATGGACCGGATGGAAAAAAGAGGGAAAATGGATTGCAGTTATTTTAGAGTATGATCTGGAAATAAAACCTACCAAACTAATTAAAGGGCAAGGACTTTCCCAACTTATGGCCGAGTCCAATTTTCAAGCTCTGGACATAAACTTGGTGGCATCTTTAGATGATCAAGAGGAGCAGGCGACTCCACAAATCAATGATTTTTTTTAAAATTCTCCCTGGTATGTAGACTTGCTTTATGTATTTTTCAATTTAAATGCCCCTCCTGGTCTTACAAAAACTAAAGCTAGATTTCTGAAATTAAAAGGTCGTTAAATTTAGCATCATTGATAATTTCCTTTATTGGAAATATTTTGGTGGCCTATTACTCAAATGTTTGTTGAATAATGAAGCTGATAAGATTATGCATGATTTTCATGAAGGAGACTCGTGGTGACCACCTGTATTGGAGGACTACTCGCTAATAAAATGCTCAGTGGTTGGTTTTCACCGGCCCACCCTTTTTTTCTGATGTTCATAAGAAAATCACAACCTCGCCACAAGTGTTAGATTTTTTAAAGTAAAAAGAAACTTCTACCCTTGCCACTAAAACCCATTTCTATTGAAAGCCCTTTCCAGCAATGGGGTTTGGATTTCATAGGTGAAATTCATCCTCCTTCCTCTGCCCAACATAAGTGGATTTTAATAGCTATAGATTACTTCACTAAGTGGATAGAAGCCATCCCTTCTAGAAATTCCACTGATGTTGTTATTACCAAATTCCTTGAGACCAATATCCTGTCCAGATTTGGCTGCCCAAGGAAAATCATCACTGACAATGTAATAGCTTTTAAATCCAAAAAGATGATTGAATTTCGTGATAAATATCATATTTCTTTAGGAAATTCAACAACCTATTACCCACAAGGTAATGGATTGGCTGAATCATCCAAGAAGAGTTTGGTGAACATCATCAAAATTTTATTGGAACAGAATAAAAAGTCTTGGCATAATAAGTTAATCATTGCACTTTGGGTTGATAGGCTTACAACCAAGAAGTCCATTGGCATGTGACATACCAACTTGTTTATGGGATGGATGTTGTTTTTCCATCTTCTCTAGCGCTTCCAGTGATGAAGATAATGCAAGAGTTACAAGTGGAACCCGTTGAGATTGCAACAAGATGGTGAGCTTAATGGAAAGAAGTCGCCTTCACTAAGTGGGCCCATAGGCTATTTTTGGCGCACAGTCTATTTTTAGACTATGTCTATTTTTAGACATGTCGATCATATTCTATGAGTTGTAGGATGCTATTTGTGGATGGTTGGTCAAGTTGGAAACAAATAGATGGACTTCTATTTTTAGACATACTGGGCGGAATCTATTTTTAGATTGCCAGTCTAAAAATAGATATGTCGAAATATTATTAGCTCTTAATAATATTTGGACTCTAAACATTATCTTATCCTCTTGGAGCACTTCAGTTTAAGTGCACAGATGTGGCACATGCGAGCTGATAGAAGGAATTACGCTATTCTTGAGGGTTTAGTGGAGCTATTGCATGGAGACTTCGGTTAGAACTCAGGGTGACGAGTTTGGTGGAGTTGATTAGAGGAAGTTAATGGAGTTGTATTCAGTTTAACTCGGTTAAACATAGTTGAGCTAGTTGTATCTAGCCTAACCGATTGATACACTAGTGAGAGTGGTGTGAATTAATTATTAATTAATTCACTAATTATAAACTCATAAATCAACTAAAGAATACATCAGTTTAACTTCGATGCATGGACGAGTTTCGGTGGAGACCAAATGGAGAGGTAGGTGAAAGAGCAAGTGTGACTATCGAGTTGTGACCATACTAGTGCATGAGTTTGCACCACACATTGATGGAGATGCCAATGAGGATTGCGTAGTGCATACCGGAGGGATTTGAACTCGATTGGGCCATTATTCATCTTGGATTGCGCAGTAGAGGCGAGGCTAGCAGGTGGAGCAGATTGGAGCATGTGTTTTGCTAGATCCGAGCTTGTGTAGTGTGTAACAATTGGAGATTGTACCGAGAGCTTGTGAGGAGTTTGTACAATGATTGTTACATGATCTCTATCATTATAATATACGGATAGTTGGGGGGTTTTTCAGCTTTAAGCTTTCCCATAAATACCGTGTTTATATGTGTGAATTTGTTTATGGTTTTAATGTGCGCATGCGATTGTTTATATTTCCGCAATTAATGATCAATAGTAGAAGAGGTTATGTATTATGCATGAAGCTCAAATAGTGTGTGATCGGGATAATCTCGATGAATAATTTAATAGTTATTCATAATTTCTACATGGTATCGGAGCGATATTGATCATTGGAGCAATTGCAAAACATTGAAGCGATTGAGTTTTTGTCGTTTGGTGGAATTTCGAATTTGCAGTGAGTGTTTTCTTGGCGTCGAAGTTGAGATGTCTTTCAACGGTTTGCGATTGGAGTATGCCCTTGAGGGCAGCTCGAATTATATTGCATGGAAGGACAGGATGGAGGCGGTCTTTGGATGACAATGGGTTGAAGGAGTTCATAGATGCTAGAAGTTCCAAAAGCCTACTTCTAGTGATGTTGCCGTACTTGACGCATGGCAAAAGAAGACAACAAAAGTGTCGAAGGATTCTGTTGGAAGGGCGTGAAGGATCACATAGTGTCTAGCCTTCATGGTAAAGGCTTCTCCATTCTTGATGTGGAAAGCCTTTGATAGATTTATTCCAAAGCAAGAGCGACCGAGAGGAAGTTGGCGCTCAAGGATAAACTCGGGAAACATAAAGATGGAGAAAGGGCGACGAGTATGCCCAAGTACCTCACGAAGTTTCATCCAATGCGGGGGATGAGCTGGGAAGTGTGGGGGGTGATCGTAGATGATGAGGACTTGGTGAGCTTGGCTCTCCTTGGGCTTCCGAAGAGTTGGCATTCCTATCGAGGACTCCGTCAATGGTCGGGAGAAATTTCCGGGATGGGAGCGACTTTGGTCGGATCTTGTGCAAGAGGAGATAAGGCGAAGTACCGAGGGACGGATCTTCATCAAAGAACTGACGATGAAGAGAAATTGCGCTTTGGTTGCCAAAGCAAAGAAGGGGAAGAGCAAGAGAATGCTTCTCATTCCGGTGCGAAAGGCAAGAAGTAAGACATGTCCAAGGTGAAGTGCTTTCACCGTCACCAACACGGACATTATACCACAAATTGTCCGCGAGAAGAAGAAAAATAAGCAGGCTGCTTTGGATCTGCAGCTGGAGAGGCCTTAGCCTCGCGCTTGAGCTGGATTTTTTCATTGATCGCATGCTTGGTCTCAAGTGTGATGGGTTCAATGTGGTTTCTGGACGAGTGGTGCGTCTTTTCACATGACCGGGAGATCGAGTATTTGTTTCAGCGATCTAGATGAGAAAGATCTTGGAGTGCACATCGAGATGGGCGATGATGGTAGATACAGTGCGACCGGTATCGGGTACCATTTCCTTTGAGAGGGAGTCCGATAAACCCTTTCATATTGAAGGAAGTGATGCATGTTTCCAAGATTGAAGAAGAATCTTATCTCTGTGGCGATGTTAGAAGACAAGGGATATGATGTTGTCTTTAGCGAGGGAAAGGCTTTCCCTGCGTAGTAAGGCAACCGGTGAGACCCGGAGGATAGGGGTTCGAGTTAAGAACCTTTATCAATTACGAGTAGATGGTTGCACAACAATGGCGGGCAAGGCGAAAAGGAGTGGTGAGTCGGGATGATGGGCGAGTTGTGGCACTGGGAGATTGGGCCACCTTCACCATGGAGCTTTGAAAGAGTTTGCGGCAGATTTCTACTGGGGCTTCCCTAAAGGCACTCTTGCGTAGTCGGATCGATGCAAGGGGATGTACTTTGGGAAAATTTGTGAAAGCCACCTTTCATGAGAAGGATAGTCGCGCCACGACGATCCTTGAGAGAATTCACACGGATGTGTGTGGACCTTTCTCAATAGCTTCGACAACAAAGCACAGGGTATTATGTGATATTTGTTGATGACTTTTTCTCGTAAGTGTTGGATCTTCTTCATGCAGAAGAAGAGCGAGACATTCTCAAAGTTCCGTGAGTTTCAAGGCACTCGGTGGAGAAAGAATCGGGGAAGCAGGGTGAAGGCTCGTAGGAGCGACAATGGTGGTGAATTCATCTTTGGCGAATTCAAGGACTTTTGCAGCGCTGAATGAATTCGAAGAGAGCTCATAGCACCTCATAACCCACGACAGAATGGGGTCGCGAGCGGAAGAACAGAACGATCGTGGGTGTTGCATGGGCGATGTTTGCATGATCGGGGCCTACCCATTCACTTGTGGGCTGAGGCATGCAATACTGCGGTATATGTGCAAAACCGTTGTCCCTCACAGGGAGTGCTTGGCATGAGTACACTCGAGGAGGCGTTTTACGGTAAGAAGCTTGATATTTCCCATTTAGAAGGTTTTTTGGCTCACCCTGTTTACATTCATGTGACAAAGGATGCCGAGGAAGAAGCCGGAGCCGACCGTGGAGGTTGGGATATTTGTGGGGTACACCGATACGCCCCACAACTATCGTGTGTATTTTCCGGATAGTCGCAAGACTGTTGTGCGACGGGTATATCAAACTTTCGGGGAGGAGAAAGCCATGAAGTGTTTGCTTGAGAGGGAGCCACACTTGCATGCGAGATGAGGAGCTATTAGTTCCTAAGGATGAGCCTCGGGATGTGGATCAGCCACAAGATGAGGTTCATGGAGTGGAAGAGACCACTCATGCAGCACCAACCATCGAGAGGGCGGAAGCGCACTACGAAGCTGAGCGACCGACTCAAGATGCAGAGAAGATTGTAGGAGCACCCTACATCACAGCGCAGACGAGAGATAGTCACCCGACCGATATATCTGGATACATGGCTCTTATGAGCAAGTGTATCGTGACAGAGCCATCCTCTTTCGAGGAAGCTATGGAGGACCCTCGCATGGGTAGATGCCATGGTGGAAGAGTATGATTCGATTGTCGAGAAATAGTGCATGGGAGATTGTCCCAAGGCTGGAGGGGAAATCGATGGTAGGGTTCGAGATGGATCTACAAAGTGAAAGCAAGCAGTCGACGGGAGCGTCGAGAAGTACAAGGCAAGATTTGTTGCCCGAGGCTTCTCACAAATTGAGGGGATCGACTATGAGGAGACCTTTGCACCTGTCGCAAGGTATTCTTCCATACGAGCGATCCTAGCTCTCTCGGTGCAGATGGGGTGGCACATTCATCGGATGGATGTGAAGACCGTGTTCCTCAACGGAATCATTGAGGAGGAGGTGTACATAGAGCAGCCCGAAGGTTTCGAGATCTTCGGTAGCGAGTCGCATGTGTGCAGGCTCAAAGAGAGCATTGTATGGGTTGAAACAAGCACCTCGTGCTTGGTACACACGGATAGACAATTATTTCACCGGACTTGGATTTTACCAAGAGTGAGGCGGATCCCAACCTGTACCCGAGATAGTGGTTGAGGGTAAGTTGTTGATCATTGTACTTTATGTAGATGATTTGATTTTGACAGGTGATGAACAGTTGATACTCTCATGCAAGGCTGATCTTGCAAAAGAGTTTGAGATGAAGGACTTGGGCCTCCTTCATTATTTCCCTGGGATTGGAAATTTGGCAACAGCAGTGATGGATTGTTTGTGTCTCAAGGGTAAGTATGCCCGGGAGATACTCGGAGAAGTTCAACATGCATGGCTGCAAGCCTATTGATACTCCTCTTCCCTGGTGGTTGGAGGAAAGAGGATGCTACATCGACGGAGGTAGTGGATGCCACTTGTTTACCAACGAGTTGGTGGGGTCGCTCATGTATCTGGTCAATACACGACCCGACATATGCTACATAGTTAACCAGCTTTCACAAGCTATGGTTAAGCCTACCAAGCTCTTTTGGAAGGCGGGGAAGCATGTATTGAGATATCTCAGAGACACATCGGGATATGGGTCATGGTACAGACAGGAGGATGAGTTGAGGTGGCATGGCTTCACGAACTGGTACCATCATATTAGAGATTGTGTGCAGTGGAAGATCATGTTACTTTCTTACATTCCTACGGAGGATCAGGATGTTGATATCTTGACGAAGGCGCTCACCAGGAGAAAATTCGAATACCATAGAGGAAGGATCGAGGTGGCAAATAATCCCTATCTTGTTAAGAGGGAGTGTTGAGATTGCAACAAGATGATGAGATTAGTGGAAAGAAGTCGCCTTCACTAAGTGGGCCCGCAGGCTATTTTTGGCGCACAGTCTATTTTTAGACTATGTCTATTTTTAGACATGTCAATCATATTCTATGAGTTGCAGGATGTTATTTGTGGATGGTTGGTCAAGTTGGAAAAATAGATGGACTTCTATTTTTTAGACATACTTGGTCGAATCTCTTTTTAGATTGCCGGGCCTAAAAAATATATATGTCAAATATTATTAGCTCTTAATAATATTTGGACTATAAACATTATCTTATTCTCTTGAGCACTTTCAGTTAAGTGCACAGATGTGGCACAGGGAGCTGACAAAATGAATTACGCTATTCCCGAGGGTTAAGTGGAGCTATTGCATGGAGACTTCGGGCTAGAACTCATGTGACGGAGTTTGGTGGAGTTAGTAGAAGTAGTTGGTGGAGTTGTGTTCGATTCTAACTCGGTTAGACATAGTTGAGCTAGTTGTATCTAGTCTAATTGATTGATACACCAGTTGAGAGTGGTGTGAATTAATTATTAATTAATTCACTAATTATTAACTCATTAATCAACCTGAAGAATACATCGATTAACTACGAGTGCATGGATAGTTTCAATGGAGACCAGATGGAGAGGTAGGTGAAAGAGCAAGTGTGAATATCAGTTGTGACTATATTGGTGCATGAGTTTGTACCACACATTGATGGATATGATAATGAGAATTGCGTAGTGAAAAACCAAAGGTGATTCGAACTCATTCGAGCCCATATTCAACGTGGATTGTGCAGTAGAGGCGAAAGCTAGCAGGTGGCAGAGATTGATGCATGGGATTTGCTAGATCGGACCTGATTATTGTGTAGCAATTGGAGATTTTACTGAGAGCTTGTGAGGAGCTTTGTATGATGATTTTTACATGATCTCTATGACATATAATATACATATAGTTGGGGGTTTTCAACTTTAAGCTTTCCCATAAATTACTGTGTTCATATGTGTGAATTTTTATGGTTTTAATGTGTGCATGCAATTGATTTAATTTCCGCAAGTAATGATCAATAGTAGAAGAGATTTTGTATTGTGCATGAAGTCAAATAGTGTGTGATCAAGAGAATCTCGGATGTATAATGCATTATTTATATAATTTCTACAGAACCAAATGATGCACTCAGAAGGATCCATAAAACCATTCAGCTGCAACAAACAAGAGAAGAGGTGTATAACAGAACACAACTCATTCAGGAAAATATCAAGAAAATCTTTGAAAAAAGGACCAAGGTAGCTGGTTTTGCTATTGGTGACAAAGTTTTAGAATGGGATACAAGGAGAGAAGACAAAGGGAAGCATGACAAGCTTGATAATCTATGGATGGGACCATATATTATAAATGATTTTAGAGGTGACCATGCATTTTTTCTCACAGATATAGATGGAATAGAGTTACCTGGTAGTCCTGTAAATGGCAGGATGTTGAAGCATTATTTTTCTTAGTCTAAAGATTATTTTTTACATCATTGTAAATATCATATTCAACATGTATTGGATTTGATGTTTTTCTGATTAAGGTTGAAGCCTGCAGAGCAGGCCCTAAGCCATGGTCAACGGACTCATCATATTATTTTTTGAAGCAGAAAAAGGAATCATATTACGGATTGCTCGGATGTGCAGAATGATAAGGCTATCGATCACATGTTCTTGACACTTCAATGCATGGAAGTGCCATCCCCAATTGGAGCCACTATTAGGGTCCTATATTTCATAGGATCTCAAGGTGACTAAGTTTATTCTATCTATCAAATTTATTTTGTAAAATGATTTCCAATCGCTAAAATAATTTTCAAAAAAAAATAAAAATGAGATAACATAAAAAAAATCAAAAGAGGGTATATGTTATAAATGAAAAAAAATATAGGTGTGAACTCCATCGAAAAGAAGAAAAAAAATAAATTTTGAAAGTGTTGCACCTCCAAATTCCACTACTCTTAGTTTAGCTTATTTCTGAAAATAAATTGTGTGCAACTTGTTTAAAATGCCACAAAATTTCAATCGAATTCAATCATATAGTTTAAGCATGATTGAATTAGGTTTAAATTTTTTGTTTTTTAGGTAGTGAAAAAATGATTTTTTCAAACTCGTTTAATTTTGACACATTAATTAGTTAGGTAGAAAATAAAAAATCAGTTCAATAGTTTAATCTGAACCAAGGAAGGTGTTGTAATCATTTGTTTTTGATAAGTTAGCATAAGTAGTTAAATAATTTTCAAAAATGATAAGGTAGGATATGGATGCAAAAGAATGAAAATTTAAAAAATGTTAGGAAAATTATTATTTTTGTAGGCATCCATGTCAATAAAATGTTAGGTGTTAGATGCTCTAAATAAAAAGGCAAAATAGAAAAGTTAGGTGTTAGATGCTCTAAATAAAGAAGAAAAAATAAAATGTTAGGGAAGCAAGAAAGAAAAAGAAAGCTTCATTCTGTTTTAAAGGATTTGATTGGTTGCTATTCTAAATGCGCTTATGGAAAAATTAATTGGTATGGTTTAAATCATGATTATTAACTCATATCCTAAAGTTTTTAAACCATAGCTATATATCCCCGCCATACTTTCATTTCATTCATTTCCCTTTATTTACATTTCATTCCCTGCTCATATATTTCCATATATTTCATTACCGCACATTCAAATGGCTTTTCGCATCAGCCAAATCCCAAAATAATTTAATTTCCATCTCCTACAAACCTTTCTGAAATGCGATATGCGATGAAGTGGGACCCATTCACCCGCCACACTTCCTTTTCATTTCATTTTCCTTTAAAAATTATTAAACTTTACCCTTTTTTGCCTTTCCGCTTTATATTTCTACTTTACCTTTTTACCGCTATATCATCATTTTCACTTACCTCTGCCTTCCCATTTCCCCAATTGCGATTAAAGTGGGGTCATTCCCCCCTGACACGTCACCCTTCCCACACCATCCATCGCATTTCGCAAATTATAACTTATTCCATTCTACCAAACGTTAAATTTTACGATCGTTGATATGCGATAGCCATTGCATCGCAAGATCACACATTTTTTAACTTACCATTTGAAGTGCCTACAATGTATTTTTTTTAAGTTGCAATGTGGTTGGCCCCACCACAGTAGCTCCGCCCCCCACTTCAGGCTGTTTTAAATACATTGATATATCATATGAAACCTCATTATTAGACTTTACCTTACTATAGAAATCTTTTTTCCACTTTATAAATTCCACCAATGCAGTGAGCTCCATTTCCATCTGCCACATCATCCTCCGCTAGTGAAAATCACACTTCGTGGATTTTAGCGCTTAACACGTTGCCCAAACTTTAAATTATGCAATGTGTGGTAAACTATAAACATTGCGATGTGCGATGCAGGTGGGTCCTAATCGCATGTCGCGCTTCGCAAAATTTAGCATTTAACCCCTGCGCTCATAACAAAACCTAAGATTTGTGATTTGCGATGTGGTCGGCCCCACCTTACCTGCCACATCACCTCCTTTCTCTCCGCACTTCGCATCTTTTAGTGTTTACCTCCGCTTCTTATAGCAAAACCTTAAGACTTGCGATTTGTGATGCGATCGATTCCCATCTTCCCTCCATGTCACCGTTGTTGGAAATACTGAGAGGGGGGGGTGAATCTGTATTTCTTTCAATTAGAGCATTAGTTAATCTTCAATTATTATCAGTGTTTGTACAATGATAGTAGCAAACAAAAGGAACAAAAATGCACATATTTTTATGGTGGAAACCCACTCCGGGAAAAAAACCACCTAATGCTTTTCTAATAATTCTTTAATATTAAAACTCCAATTGAAAATAAAGCTCCAACTTCCTAGAATCTAGAAAATCATTCTTCTCCAGATCCCACTGGATGGATGCTCCAACGTCTGAGATTCTTCAGTAGTCAACTGAATGGATTCTCCAATAGACAATGAGCTACAACTCACCCTACCACCACCCTACCACCCTATAGAAGAATAAAAGAAGAATGGACTCCCGTACAATGGAAAATGGTCCACTTTACAATGATATAGAATGATGTAGAAGAAGAAGACACACTAGACCATAACCCCAACTATGACACAACCTCCTAATGATGATCCTAGACCTCCCGACATTGCCTCTTCAACTCTTGGTAGATAGACACTAGAACAATTTTTACAATAATGTATTTACAATGGCTTAGTACAATGATGCCTTTACAGTGACTGTATGCAGTGCTACCCACTTGAAGACTTCATGTGATGAACTTCTTGTTGTTGTTCTGCACCTTGGTTTTTGCTCTTTCCATGCTACCCTATGCTACACCTTGCTTTGCTTTGTTGCCCTAGAAAGTCCGGGTCCTTTGCAGCCCTTAACAACACATGATCTAGCTTTTTCTTGCCTTCTAGGAGCTCTATATTGAATCTAGTGTATCTCTGTTATTTCATATCCCTAATATCTGATTTTCGGTCTTGAAGTATTCCTTTGAGTCATCTTTCCATTTCCATAGGTCTGATCCAATTTAGATTCTTCAAGAGAGAGTTATGCCCAATCTCTCACAATTCGCTAATTATGGACTATTTCAGTAGAGTGAACTTGTACGGCATGCCACGTGTCACTATTTCTCTATTCGGCTCTGAAATTTATAGAGCGAAAATTAAAATCCGTGCACTATCTTTCAATTTTTATAGAATTCCAATATGATACTCAGAGAGATTTATGATGTTTTTCCCAAGGTCACTTCTTTGAGATGAATTTCGGGAGCCTCGAAAAAACACCGACTTCCACAGATCATATATCCGAAAAATGTTGCTCACCTTGATCTGAAATTTCTATAGAATCTTCCTCGAGATTTCCTCTTCGCCTCATAAAAATTTCAGCTTCTGAACCTTCGTAGCAAAAAAATTTTAGAGCAAAAATTCCACGATGACCTGTTTCAGATTGCGAAATCCCTTGATAAGGAGGATATGAGGATCACAAATTTATATAAATTCTTAGGTTGAGAGGGGCTTCAACCAATGAATGTGGGAGGCATTTTAGGAGCTTAAAAAAATATTAATTATGACTTTTCAATGACCCATGCCACAACCCCATGGGGTTTTAGCCCACTAACTGGGGGTACAAACTTCAAACATGAATATCTCTTAAACCATGAAGAATTATGTGGCGTGCCATATATCAATGGAAACATCTCGACAAGTAGAAACCATCAAAATAATTCTTGACCCAGAATATATTATTTTGGTAGGTCAAAATTCCCATGCAATATTGGGGTAGCCCCTGGTGCTGCTTGGGTTGACATCAATGACAACCGTTGATCAACAATCTCCCCCCTTGGGATTGATGGCAACACAAGTACTCCCCCTGCGATCATGACACCTCTTCCTACAACATTCTGTTAGGTCCCTATATCACTAGTATATCCCCTTATTATTGTGGTGTAAAGCCTTAACCTGTTATTATTGTACCCACTGCAACCCCCATTTATTGTTATTATTGTGCCCTTACATTATTATTGTTAGGTCGGCTAGGATTACATTGTGGCCCCACTAGGATTACATTATGCCTCATGGACTCCTATATATAGAAAGGAGGGTTTTGTGAATTTGTATCATCCAAGAATTGTTCATTTATATAATGTATTGGAGGTTTCCCCTGAAGTGGCTTATTTCTAAGGCGATGATATCTCTTTTCTTCTCATTTTTGAGCTGGTTACACAACATTTGGTATCGGAGCTTTTGGGATTCTAGGGTTTCGCTGCTCCAAACAGGTCATCGTGGAATTTTCGCTATAACTTTTTTCTACGAAGCTTCAGAAGCTGAAATTTATAGGGTGCGAAGCTGAAATCTTGAGGAAGGTTGTCTAAAAATTTCAGATCTTGGTTCGCAATATTTGAGGAGATATCATCTGTGTAAGTTAGGTATTTTTTCAGGCTCATAAACAGGTCATCGTGGCATTTGCGCTATAAATTTTTTTGTACGAAGGGTCAGAGTCTGAAATTCATATGGTGCGAAGCTGAAATCCTGAGGAAATTCGTCAAAAAATTTCAAAACTTGGTTCGCAATATTTTTGGAGATATGATCTGTGGAAGGTAGTGCTTTTTCAGGCTCCTGAATTTCATCTCAAAGAGGTGATCGTGGGAAAAGTTCAATAACTCTCTCTCTGAAGATTTGATTGGAGTGCCGTCAAAAGTGGTCACAAGTACACAACCTTTAGTTTCTTCGCTATCAATTTCAGAGAGAAAGGACAAAACAGTGACACGTGGCAAGTCGTACAAGTTCGCTCTACTGAACCAGTCCAGAATTAGGTCATTGTGGGAGATTGGACACAACTTTGTCTTGGAGCATCAAAATCAAGTCAGACCTGTGGCATTTGAAAGAAGCTTCAGAGGGCTACTACAGGGCTGAATTTCAGATATCGAAGATTTTCAAGCACAGAGATAATACAATTTCAATATCGAGCTCCTCAAAGTTAGTAAAAGGTGTGTATTTTTTTTCCGAATTGCATAAGTCTTGTTTGAAGAATCAAGTTGAATTGATTGCAAGGGCCTATTGTAGAATAGATATCAATATTGGAGTCTGAAATGGCCCCTAAAAAGAATTCAACACCCATTAAGCCTTTAGAAGGCCCTACTATTACTCATGAAGATGAAGAATGGCAACATGACATGTCAAAATTACAAGAGAAAATGCAACAAATTTCGCTCTCACAAAGAACAACAAAAAATGAAATGGAAGTTTTGAAGAAAGGCGTGGAAACTAAGATGAATGGTTTGGAAGCTAAGATGGATGGCATGGAAGTCGGCATGGAAGCTAAGATGGATGGCATGGAAGTCGGCATGGAAGCTAAGATGGATGACATGAAGAATGATCTAAAAGCATACATGGAAGGCTTGATGACAAGTTTAAAACCATAAATGATTCCTAATGGCGAAAATATAGTAGAAGAACCTCCCGATGAGAACAAAATAAATGTTAATCATGATTCTATAAACTCGAATGTTGGCGGGAAGAACCACCATATTCCAAAAATGGATATGAGGAAGTTTGATGGAAAGGATCCTGTAACATGGATACTACAGATGGAGCAATATTTTGATCTCCATAACGTGCAAAACACACAAAAGGTACGCATTGCAACTTTACATTTAGAACAAAAATACATTTGTATGGTATCAATGCCTTTGCTCCCGTAAAAAAATTGTCACTTGGTCAATTTTTACGGAGGAAATGATAGCACATTATGAGGATACAAAGAGCAACACCTTCTTTACCCAATTGATAAATCTCAAACAAAAGGGTTTAGTGGAGCAGCACATTGAGGACTTCCAAAAATTGAATATAAGGGTAACTGATCTTACAGAGGAACACAGGATTGATCTCTTCCTAGGCACTTTAAAGGATAACATCCAAAATGAAGTTCGCGTTTTGGAACCTGATTCATTGGAGAAGGCATTCAGGTTGGCAAGAAAAGTTGAATGTAAAATTATGGCGACAAGGAAGCCTACCACTCAATTCTATAAAGAAGGAAGTGTTGCTACGCCTAGATTTCCACAACCTACAAGGTTGACACCACAACAATTGGAAGAAAAAGAGCAAAAGGGCTTTGCTACAGTTGTGATAGCAAATACACTAAAGGTCATAAGTGTGCTGAGAAGAAATTATTTTACATAGATTGTGAAGAAGAAGAAGAAAATGAACAAGAAGAGGATATACACCAGGAACCACCCCTAGAAGAGGAAGAAATGAATCCGACCATAACGTGTAATGCACTGGCAGGAATTACCACTCCTCAAACTCTCAAGATAGAAGGACATATAAAGAAGAAAAGGGTAATAGTGTTGATTGATTCAGGTAGCACCCATAATTTTATTCATTATAAGGCAGCCAAGGAATTAAATTGTTTCCTATACCCAGCACCAGAATGTCAAGTGATGGTTGCAAATGGAGGAACTATAAATTGCTCTGGAAAATGCCATAATATCAAGCTAACCATGGGGGAATATGTATTGACTAGTCCAATGCTTGGCATTCCTATGGGAGGTGCTGATGTTGTACTAGGAGTACAATGGTTACAATCTTTGGGGACGGTAGCTTTTAATTTTCAAGAACTTTTCTTGAAATTTTTTTCAGAAGGAAAGGAAGTCGAATTACGGGGTATTTTGGGGAAGCCAGGAAGGATAATAAGCTCTAATGTCATGACAAAGCTTCTAAAGAAAGAACAGCGAGGCGTAATTGCACAATTATGCTCACTAGAAGTTCCAACATCAAAATCATCTATTTCCGCAGATCTCCAACAAGTCTTGGACAATCATTCCAAGGTGTTTGAAACTCCCAAAGGACTCCCACCTATTCGTGATCATGATCATGCTATTCATTTGATTCCAGGAAGTGTTCCTCCAAACATCAGGCCTTATAGATATCCTTACTTCCAAAAGAGCGAAATGGAACGTATGATTGCAGAAATGTTAGAGGCGGGTATAATTCAACCCAGTCAAAGTTCTTTCTCTGCTCCTGTAGTATTGGTACACAAGAAGGATGGATCATGGCGAATGTGTCCGGATTATAGTGAGCTCAATAAGCTCACCATTAAAGACAAATTTCCCATTCCTGTGATTGATGAATTATTGGATGAATTACATGGAGCAATTTATTTTACCAAGTTGGATCTTCGTTCAGGATATCATCAAATTAGAATGAAGATCGAAGATATTCCAAAAAAAACATTTCGAACTCATGAGGGTCATTATGAATTTTTGGTCATGCCTTTTGGCCTTACCAATGCACCTTCTACATTTCAAGGGTTGATGAATTCCATTTTCAAACCCTTCCTTAGAAAATTTGTGCTAGTATTTTTTGATGATATACTAATCTACAGCAGGTCTTGGAAGGATCATGCTGAACATGTTGACAGGGTGCTCAAACTATTGCAGGAGAAACAATTATATGCAAAAAAATCCAAATGTTTCTTTGGAGTACAAGAGGTGGAATATCCGGGTCATATTGTATCTCACGAGGGTGTTAAAGTAGACCCTAACAAAATTAAAGCCATTAAGGAATGGAAAGTTCCCACAACCATAAAGCAGTTGCGAGGATTTCTCGGGTTAACAGGGTATTATCGCAAGTTTGTTAAGAATTATGAGAATAGCAGCACCTCTAACAACATTATTGAAGAAAGATGCATTTTCATGGACTCCTGAAGCAACTAAGGCCTTTGAACGTCTTAAAGAGGCAATGTGCCTAGCACTGGTCTTAGCTACACCAAACTTCACAAAAACCTTTATTGTGGAATGTGATGCCTCAGGAAATGGAATTGGTGCAGTTTTAATGCAGGAAGGAAGACCCATTGCTTTTGAAAGTCGTCCAATCAAAGGAAAGTATTTGCAGAAACCTATTTATGAGAAGGAAATGTTAGCAATATTGCATGCACTAAAGAAATGGCGAACTTACCTAATGGGAAGACACTTCAAGGTAAAAACTGATCATGATAGTCTTAAACACTTTTGGAACAAAGAATATCTTCAGAAGAGCAGCAAAAATGGGTCACAAAGATGTTGGGTTATGACTTTGAAATAATCTACAAAAAAGGAAAGCTTAATGTTGTTGCAGATGCATTCTCAAGAAAGAATGAAGAGGTGGAAGCATTTCTTTGTGCCATTTCTATTATCCAACCAGATTGGATAACCGAAGCAAGAGATGAATGGAAGAAGGACAAAGATGTATGGACACTCATTCAAAAGTTGCAGCAAGATCCTAGTACATCTGATACATGTAGTTGGAAAAATGATTCCTTATGGTACAAAGATCGCTTATATATTTGTAAGAATTCCCAACTAAAACAAAAGATTCTTCTGGAATTGCACACTTCTCCTTTAGGAGGACACTCGGGATTTTTAAAAACTTACCACAGGGTGAAAAAAGAATTTTTTTGGGATGGCCTTAAATCTGATATTCAAAAGTTTGTGGCGGAATGTTTGGTTTGCCAGCAGAATAAAGTGGAAACAATTAAGACCTCAGGACTTCTACAACCTTTATCCATTCCAAGTCAACGTTGGGAGGAGATTTCAATGGATTTTATCATAGGTTTACCTAAGTCCGAAGGAAAGAGTGTCATCATGGTGGTAGTTGATAGACTTACCAAGTATGCACACTTTTGTGCATTATCTCATCCATTTCAAGCAAGTACAGTTGCTACTACATTTATGGACAGAATTCAAAAGCTACATGGAAGCCCAAGGGTTATTGTGAGCGACAGAGATCCCATTTTTACCGGAAATTTTTGGATGGAGTTATTTTCTTGTTTGGGTACTCAATTAGCTCATAGCTCATCTTATCATCCTCAATCTGATGGTCAAACTGAGATAGTAAATAAATGTTTGGAAGGATATCTTCGTTGTTTTGTATCTGATAAACAAACACAATGGGTCAAGTGGTTACCTCTTGCCGAATGGTGGTATAACACTTCCTTCCATACTGCAGCAAAAATGACCCCATTTATGGCACTTTATGGATATCATCCACCATCCATCACATCATCTTTAAGGGAAAATTCGAAGGTTCAAGCAATGGAAGATCACATCGAGCATCAGCAAGAAGTTCTCCAACTCTTAAAGGATAACTTGAATTTGGCACAAAATCGAATGAAACAACAGGCAGATCAACATCGCAGCGAAAGAAGTTTTGATGTAGGAGATTGGGTATTTTTACCGCTACAACCATACAAACAAATGTCCCTCAAGCAAGCAAAGAAGGATAATAAATTATCGCCAAAGTACTATGGTCCTTACAAGGTGTTGCAAAAGATTGGTACTATGGCATACAAATTGGAGCTTCCTGCTTCTTCGCGAGTACATCCAGTTTTCCATGCTTCATGCTTAAAGAAGGTTATAGGTGAAAATCTTCCAGTTCAAACAGTATTGCCAGAACTTGATGGGGAAGGGAAAATCATATTGGAACCTGAAGCAGTCATGGAAAAAAGAACTCGACAACTACGGAATCGATCAATTTCGGAGTATCTCATCAAGTGGAAGAACTTACCCACTGAAGATTCTACATGGGAGGATGAGAATTTTATACAGAAGCACCCGGAGCTACTCAAGTGTTGAGGACAACACTTTTGTTGAAGGAGAGGGGCATGTTAGGTCCCTATATCACTAGTATAGCCCCTTATTATTGTTAGTGTAAACCCCTTATTGTTATTATTGTACCCTTGTAACCCCCATTTTGTTATTATTGTGCCCTTAAATTATTATTGTTAGGTCGGCTAGAATTACATTGTGGCCCACTAGGATTACATTATGGCCCCATGGACTCCTATATATAGAAAGGAGGTTTTGTGAATTGTATCATCCAAGAATTGTTCATTTATGTAATGTATTGGAGGTTGCCCCCTCGAAGTGGCTCATTTCTAAGGCGTTTATATCTCTTTTCTTCTCTTTTTGAGTTGGTTACACAACAATCTTAAATTCCATTTTTTGCATGGTTTTTCTAGGGCTTGTGCCTAAATTATAAATTTATCTTATTTTTGTCGAATTTAAAGTTAGATCTAGCTAGTGAGAGCCTTAGATCTCCAGATCTGAGAACAAAGTCAGACTTATGCTCCTCAGATCTGGCAGATCTGCAACTTTTGTGCATAATTCTGTAGTGTAAATATTTAGAAATTTTCTTTTAGTTCCCTGATTTCTTTTAGACACCTCTTCCTACAACATTCTCTCTCCCTTTGACATCAATGGCAAAGGGTAAATCCCCCTGAAACACAACCATCCTACGGAGCTGTACACACTTCCACTCCCCCTGACAAACAACCGTCCTGCAAACCTGTAATCTACTTCCACTCCCCCTTTATATTCTGAAAAAGGAAAATCTAATGAGAACTTGGGAGAATCTCAAGCTTCTGGCGAAGATATTCCAATGCTGGCGAATATTTAATATGTGATTCTTTTGGTGCTTCTTGGAATCTTGCTACTTGTCCAACTGCTTGCATAACATCTGGTCGGGAGGCTGTTACATATAGAAGACTACTAATCATAGATCTGTACAACCTTTGATCCACATCCTTAGATGAGTCTTCTATGCTCAATTTGCAACCTGTTACCATTGGAGTAAGGATGGGTTTGCAATCTTCCATTTTAATTTTCTTGAGCATTTGCTTGATGTACTTGGCTTGACATATAAATATTCCTTTCTCTTGCTGAGATATTTGAAGCCCTAAGAACTATGTCAGCTCACCAAGTAAAGACATCTCGAAATCACTTTGCACCTTTGTAGCAAACTTCTTACTTAGTCGATCATCATTGCTACCAATTATTGTATCATCCTCTTTAGCTATTAGATGTGCTTTAGTTGCTTCATCCAGAACATATATGTCGTTTGGAGCTCGACTTGCTATAGCCACAATTTCACCATACACGCCTTTCCTGATTTCACATTTTGTGGAGTTGAATAGTATTGTGTGTCCTTGATCACACATTTGTCCAACACTGAGCAGATTGTGATTCATGTTTTCAACCAATAAAACATTCTTGGCTAAAGCATCTTTGCTTCTGAGAGTGACAGTACCTAATCCTATAACATTTGAAGATCCATCATTTCCAAAGGACATGGTTCCATCCTTCTTCTCTTTCAGAGATACAAATTTATTTCTATCTCCGGTCATATGCGTTGAGCAATCGCTATCAACATACCACACATCTTTGATCTTTTGAGCCTTGAAAGCGAGAGAACAATTATCATTCTTCTTCTTCTTCCATGTTCGTTCGTTCTGTGGCTTCGAAGATTCTTCTGAAGGATTTTCAAGTCTGCAATCTTTGGCTATGTGTCCAAAGTTTCGACATTTGTAACATTCAATATTATTTCTTAAATGTTCAAATCTATTGATGTTTCGCTAAGCCCTGGGAGGTTCATATTTGACAGATCTCCTAGAATTGTATTCGTTCCTAGGGTACGTGCGACATTCTACAGCTTTATGACCAAATTTTCCACATGAATAACATTAGCCATAAAAAATATGTTGGTACCTGGATGGAAATTTTCATCGAGGAATTGTCTTCCAAGGCTGTTCTTGCGAATCTTGTCCAATGAAGTCTACATGCATGTTAGATCTCATAGGTTCATTGTATTTTGTTGTAGAAGGTCCTGCTTCTTCTTCTTTGTAATCGATGCCAGTTTTGTCATTGTAAGATCATTGATTGTTGATGAGTTCTTCCAATGCCCTTGAGCTGTTGGCATAGTTTTGGATAGTTTTTCCTTTCTTCACTTCCTCACGCAGCGAGACTACTTCGGCTTCTAATTCTTCCCTTTCTTGCTTGCTTTCTTCCAACTTCTTTTGAAGTGACTCTTCAATGCATTTGTGTTCTTCAACTTCAATTTTGAGACCTTGAACTTGTTCTTCAAGAGTATTGGAACGGATCTTCTCCGCCTTGAGATCTTTTATAAGCTTGATTTCTTCCTCATAAAATTCATCTATGGTCCATCCTTCTTCTTCGTTGTTTGATACCTCTTGTTTATTGTGCTTGGGTTTATTGTGCTTGGCCATAAACAATACTCTCTCATTGGCTTCTTCTTCACTATCATTGTCTTCATCGAATGATGAGCTATCTTCTTTAGAAAGAAAGTTCCTTTTGGATCCTTGCTTGTTGAATTTTTTAAATCCTTTCTTTCCTTTTGAGTTGCCATTATCCTGTTTGGACATTTTTCTACAAAATGCCCAACCTCATTACAGCTGAAACATATCAATGGAAGTTTACCTTTGAATTGTCCCTTACCAATTTTTAGTTTTCTCGTGAAGTAAGCATATTCTTCATCTGAAAGACCTTCTTCACCATCTCCCTTTTCTTCACACTTGCAGGTGCATGTCTTTTCAATTGAAGGTTGTTTATCCTTATTGGTTTTCTTAGATGCAATGAACGCAGTTTCTAGATGCGAAGTACCCTCTTCTTCATCAAGTCTCATTTCATATGCTATGAGAACTCCATGTAATTCCTCTTTACAAAGTTTGTCTAGATTTGCACTGTATTCTAAGACCGATACCTTTGGGTTGAATCTCCCTAATAACGTTCTAAGAATTTTCCGTATAATAGCTTCTCGTCAACTGGCTCTCCCAATCCTTCCAGAGTATTGGTTATTTCATCAACGTATTGGAAGTATGCAGCAATGTTGCAATCTTCTTTCATTCTAAGTTGCTCAAATTTTGCTCTATAGATTTGAAGCTTTGCTTCTTTGACATTTGAGTCACCTACATATATATTCTCAAGCTTGTCAAATACATTTTTGGCAGTTTTACAACCCAACACCTTATGATAAGCAGATTCACCATAGTTCATCTTACCTTGTTCATCCGTAGTTGATGTAAATCCATTTTGAACAGTGTCCCATACTTCGTAACCTTGAGCCAAGAGATAGACCTCCATTCTTCCTTTCCAAAGTGCATAATTATTTTCATTGAATACAAGTACACCATTCTTGGTATGCTCCATGGCCTCCTTCCAGCTGTTAAACTACTATTGAAGGCACCAAGCTCTGAAACCAATTGTTGGAAACCGAAATACTGGGAGGGGAGGTGAATTAGTAGTCTTTTCAATTAGAGCATTAGTTAATCTTCAATTATTATCAGTGTTTGTACAATGATAGCAGCAAACAAGAGGAACACAAATGCACACAGTTTTTAAGGTGGAAACCCACTCCGGGACAAAAACCACTTAATGTTTTTCGAATAATTCTTTAATATTCAACTCCAATTGAAAATAAATCTCCAACTTCCTAGAATCTAGAAAAGCATTCTTCTCCAGCTTTCACTAGATGGACGCTCCAACGCCCGAGATTCTTTAGTAGTCAACTAAACGGATGCCCCAACACCCAATGAGCTACAACTCACCCTAGCACCACCCTACCACCCTATAGAAGAATAAAAGAAGAATGGACTCCCGTACCAAGGAAAATGGTCCACTTTAAAATGATATAGAATGATGCAGAAGAAGAAGATATACTAGACCATAACCCCAACTTTGACACAACCACCTAATGATGATCCTAGACCTCCCAACACTACCTCTTCAACCCTTGGCAGATAGACACTAGTACAATTTGTACAATAATGTATTTACAATGACTAAGTACAATGATACCTTTACAATGATTGTATGAAGTGTTGTCCACTTGAAGACTTCATATGATGAACTTCTTGCTACTGTTATGTACCTTGGCTGCTGCTCTTGTCATACTACCCTTTGCTGCACCTTGCTTTTCTTTGTTGCCGTAGAAAGTTTGGTCCTTTGCAACCCTTGACAATACATGATATAGCTTTTTCTTGCCTTCTAGGAGCTCGATATTGAATCTAGTGTATCTCTGTTGTTTCAGATCCTAAATATCTGATTTTCGGTCCTATAGTAGTCCTCTGAGTCGTCTTTCCAATGCCACAGGTCTGACCCAATTTGGATTCTTAAAGAGAGAGTTATACCCAATGTCTCACAATGCCCTAATTATGGACTGTTTCAGCAGAGCGCACTTGTACGGCGTGCCACGTGTCACTATTTCTTCATTTGGCTCTGAAATTGATAGAGCAAAAGGTACAGATTGTGCACTATCTGCCACTCTTTACGAAATTCCAATCCGATACTCAGAGAGAGAGTTATGACGAATTTACCAAGGTCACTTCTTTGAGATGAATTTCAGGAGCTTGCAAAAACCCTGACTTCCACAGATCATATCTCCAAAAATATTGTGCACCTTGATCTGAAATTTTTACAGCAGCTTCCTCAGGATTTCGGCTTCGCCTCATAAACATTTCAGCTTCTGAACCTTCTAAGAAAAAAAGTTAGAGCGCAAATTCCACGATGACCTGTTTCAGATGACGAAATCCCTTGCCTAAGGAGGAAATGAAGATCACAATTTATATAAATGCTTAGGTTGAGAGGGGCTTCAACAAGTGAACGTGGGAGGGATTTTAGGAGCTTAAAAAATATTAATTATTACTTTTCAATGACCATGCCCCAACCCCATGGGGTTTTAGCCCACTAACTGGGGGTACAAACTTCAAACATGAATATCTCTCAAACCGTGAAGAATTACATGGCATGCCATATATCGACGGAAACATCTCGACAAGTAGAAACCATCAAAAGAATTATTGACCCAGAATATATTAATTTGGTAGGTCAAAATTCCCATGCAATATTGGGTTAGCCCCTGGTGCTGCTTGGGTTGACATCAATGACAACCGGTGATCAACAATATAGACACAAGGTTCTTTTTCAAATCAGGTACATAAAGTACATCCTACAAGCGGAGGACTTGACCTTGAGACAAGTGGAGGATCACAGACCCTATCCCTTTCACGAGATATGTGGCATTATCTCCAAGGATAATTTCCATATTAGTATCCTTCTCAACCATATCAGAAAGTGCTTCCTTGAACCCAGTGATGTGCCTTGAGGCACCACTATCTATCAACCAGACATCCATGGTGTTGGGTGGAGATGCAGCAGAGAGGGAAGATACAAGAATGAATTCATTTCTTTTATCAACAACATTTGATTCTTCATACATGGAATTTCTCGACCTTTTGAAAGGTTGACCATTTCCGCCGGAGGGAGCCTTCCTCTTCCCCTTGAACCTGTTGTTCCTTTGATTGCCATTCCTCCAGTTGTTGTTGTTGTCATCATCATCGGGAGAATCCTTCTTGAAAGGGAAATCTATAGCATAATGACCTGGCCTATGACAAGTGTAACACTTGCCCTTCTTTCCTTGGGCCCCTGCTCTTCCTTTGTTCTTTGGAGCACCAAAGTTCTTCTTTCTAGAATGAGCAGCGTAGGCAGCAATTCCTTCGTTTTCATACTCTTCATTCTTGTCTCTTCTTGAACTCATCTCGATAATACATCGTCAAAGTCAGGGATCACATTATTATTGAGAATGGTAGTGTTGAACACATGCCATTCCAATGAGAGCCCTCCAAGTGCGGTGAGTACCATCTCTCAATCAGCTATTGTCTCCCCAATAGCCAACAAATTGTTCCTGATCTCAGTCAGCTTCAGAAAATATGATTGAACAAACTCATCCCTGCCTTTCTTCAGATTCTTCAATTGGTTCTTGAAGAATAGGACTTGATTTGCATTGTTGGCCTTGAACATGTGGACCAACTTATCATACATCTATTTGGATGTGCCCAGCTCAGAGATGTAGGCAACCAGACTCTTATGAATTGAGTCCCTGATCATCAGCTTTGCTTTGATCTCCTCCTTCTTATACTTTGTTTTGGCAATAGCAGTAGCAGTGGATGGAGGCTCTTGGATTTTACCCTGCACATAGTCCATGACATCTTGGTCTTCCAAGTTAAGATCCAATGTCATCTTCCAAGCATGGAAGTCATCCTTCCCAGTCAATTCGTCATCAGCCTTAAAGCCATTGAAGTTTGAGGAACCCATCCTCTTCTTCGGTGATTGCTACAAATTAGGGCTTTGTCTTCACCTCAGCTCCGATTCCATGTAAATTTATGTAGATGTTCTTTGCTTGATGCAACTTTACTTTTTATCCAATATCAAATAGCGATCACATAAACAATAAAGTAAAATGTTGATAGAACATACCAGTAGATCGACAGAAGACAAGCCAAAAATATATAAGTGTGTTGGTGCGTTACGTCGGTCAACAGGATGCTTCAACTAGCAAAGTCTCAATATGGTCAACCAACCAGCAATGTCACACAACCCTCTAGGATAGCCAAACGGTCAACTCAAAAGTGAACCGTCAACACAGACAGCAGCAGCAGCTAGGTCAACGTAGCAAAGTCAAAGTCAACATCTAGCCTTGAGAATAGTGCCAAAAAATGCAGATTTGAAAGATCAAAATTCTAGGAGAGTTTCAGATCCGTTTGACCTTGCGTTGACCAAAGTCAATGCTGGTCAAAGTTGCTGCAGAAACCCTAGGCCGAAAACATAAGAGTTATTGAAATTTCCCACGTGTGGAGAGAGAAGAGCCTCCAAGGTCATCGAACCAATCAGATGAGGAGAGAGATATGTGTGAGGATGAGATGAGTGAAAATGTCATCCAACGTTGACCAATATATATCCATCAATGAGGGTGTGTGACACAACTGCTGGGGCACAAAACCTTAAGGCCGACCTGCACACATTTTGAATAAATTCAAAATAAATGTTCTGCTCATCGGATTAAGATGATATTTAGATCGATCTTGCACCTCTCCGAAGAGGAACCCAATAAAAATATTGGTATCTTCATCTGAGCATCACAACATGGAGTTTGGACCTAGTTGTCCAAAATTAACATGATACCATGTTGATTTTTCAAGACCTTCTAATCCGATAATTACTTCTAATGATTTCTTAATTTAATCCTTCTTGTGTTCACATTTATCATTAAGCAATTACACAGAAGATCTTAACAATAGAAACAATAATGACAGAAGGATCATAAAAAGACAACAAAACACAAGAAGACAATTTTTTACTCTGGGAAAACCCTCTCCTACAGAGAAACCCGACAACCTTTTCTTAGAGAAATTGTTCAATCAACACGAAATACAATCTGATTTTTCCAGTCAAATAAAGTCAAACTGCCTAGCAAACAAGCCCAGGTCAAACCTGTAATTTCGGCCTCCTGCGCCTTCCTCAGAATTCGGACCGCTGCCCAGAATGATACACAAAAAACTTCGGTCTGCTCCCACCCATGTGAAGTCAAACAGAGTCAAAACAAAAATAAAATGCTGCTTGGACTACTCTGGTCAAACTTTGGGTTGTTTCTCTCCTTTCTCCTTCGCATAGATGAACAAAAGATATGATACTTGAGTGATCTAAATTGGTCATTTAAGGAGGACGAGTAGCATATATATAGTCATCTCATGAGCCCAAATAGGTGTAACAAGTAGGCTGTTTGACTTGACTTTGTGGAGACAAATAATTTAAATTTCAAAAATTTAATTTCCCTCTTTTGAAGCTGACTTGAAATACAATTCATATTTATCATTTCTTTTGATTTTGGAGGGCTAAAATAAATTATGAAGACCGACCATAGCTACAAAAATTCAACACCTTCTTCAAGTTCAACTAGCCATTGGTTCATTGGCATTTGGCATCCACACATCCTTATACCTGGGTAGGGCCTGGAAATGTACCCAGGTGGCAGGGAGGATAATGCAGCTAAAAAAAAAAAAGAGCATATGATGGGCACAAGAAAAACAAAAGAAAAATCAAAATGCAAAAGATGGCTGGGACTTACAAATTAGCACGTGGGAAAAAGCTAAGCATGAGCTCTACCTCTATCATATGGCCATCACCCGGTTCCTAGGCCAATGTTGCCCTATCTCATAGAAGACAAGGAACCCTTGGATGTCTCAACCCTTGATGGGCGATGAACTACCCCATCCTAAAGGGGGTAATAATTGTTATACATCATACAAAGCAAGCTCTCATTACTCGAGCTATGAGCAATAATACAAGGAAAAATCAAGAAAAAGTAAAAGGAAACATAGAGGAGCATAAAAACAAAGGTCGAGGTAACTCATGCATCCATGATTGCTACCTCCTCACATCTATGCACACGGGATGAGGTATTTCATCATAGTCAATCCCTTTGACCATGGCACTTGGCCATGAAATCTTCTTCCCTTTGTTCCATCATTATTCACATGGCACTTATCGATTAAAGGGTGGACCAAGGACATGTCACTTCCCTTTGGTGGTTGGGAACACCTAGTAGGATTGTCTATTATGTTAGTTTGTGTAGCTTGGACAGGTGTTCTAGTCTCAGGTGGTGTCTATGAGGCTAGAAACACAGATGGACAAATTATCTCCAATACCCAGAAAAAGTTTCTAAGGAAAATTGTCTTAATTAGATTTAATTAGCCAATTTAATTATTTTCCTAAGTCTAACTTAGGAAAAGTTGTTAATTAATTGAGATTAATTGAGACAAATCAATTTCTCTAGTGAATTCTAGAAAAGTACCTTTTAGAAGTCAAGATGATCTTAGCCATCGATTGTGGTTATATCATGGTCATTGATTGCTCAACGAGAGATTATAAGAGGAGATCGATAAGGCTTTTAGAGACACAATGAATTGCAGTGAGAGCAAGGGTGCAAAGATAGCATGGAGGACACCAGCAGTTGAGGTTAGCAGTGATTGAAGATCGAGTTGCGAGAGAGAGATTTCTTCACAGTGATTTCCAGATTCTCCATGACAGGGGGAGATCAATTTTATCTGCATAGGTCGAGTTTCCCAGCAGTAGTGTGAATTGAATGAAGAGGCCGAATTGCCGGAGGAAAAACGAAATTCCCAGAGAAAGTCGATTTGTAGTGGAGAATTTGATTTTTCCAGTAGAGGTCGTGATATTCTGCCAAAAAGTGTGAATTTCCAGAGGAGGCTGAAGCGAACAAAGTTCCTTCTTAAGTTAAACACTCCAGAACACTTGGAATACAAAGATATCCATGAGGATACAAATATTATATTATAAAAGATAAGAGATTGAGATAGATGATTGAATGTTACAAATGAGTCCTACTTATCTACCTATGCAGGTGCCTCTTCACGAAAGGTCATGTCTTATCAGACATGGCCCTTCAACCTAATTACTAATTAACTAATTAATCACTATTTACATTATTTTATTCATTACATTGCCTTCCCTTCAAAAAGCTTTGTCCTCAAAGCTTGTCGATGAAAGGCCTCAATTTATTTTCCTGCTACGAACATCTTCTCGTCTCGGGGCAGTTATCCTTGTCAATACAAGTTGATATGATCCCCTAAGTGACAAACAAAACTGTCACACTGAGAATGGATCGGACCATCCTAAATCAATCTTCTGTGGAATCTTACGATGACTAGCAACTTGTGATGATTCGTTAGTATTCTTCGGAATATCAACCTGTTTCTGTTCTGAATACATAGCTTGGTTGAGTTGTCTACTCCCATGATTTGGATGTCAATAGGGAAATGTTTTGGTTTGACCTCTTTGATTTTCGCCTGGCGAGGATGTTATGGAGATGGTTACAGAATCTTCACGTAGAATGTTCCTCGTTCATCCGGCATCTAAGTTTGTTTCTTCTGCAGCTTGCTTGTCGCGTTCTTCAGTTGAGACATTTACTGAATCAACGTTCGATTTTTCTTCAACTTGAACTTCTATATTTGAAGATTTCGATGCTTCATTTTTGACAAGTTGTTGCACCTTGTTTTCCAAGGACTTTTTGTCTTTCTTCAGCTTCTTAATTTGCATTAGTAATTTTTCGTTGTGGTCCTTGAGGCAAGCAACTTCTTCATTCTTGTTAGTTGTGATTTTATCAATTTCCTTCTGCATATTTTGTATCACCTTTTTACCTTCTTGGAAAATTACTTTCAAAATTTCTTGTACGTCTTCAGGCGTCACGAAATTTGGCTTCAAGTTAACGTCCTGCAACGTTATTTTCTTCTTTTTGTAGGAGAATGTCAAAAACTTCTTTTTCGTATTAAGGATGAATGACCCTAGTGATTCCATCTAGAGCGAACCCAGAACTATATCACTATTATTGGAAAATAAGGTTTTAACGGTGAATTGCGAGACAAAGGAATACTCCCCAATACTTAGGTGTAAATTCTCTATCTTGAATTGTTTGTCTTTTGCGTTAAATGAATTTGCTTCAGTTATATTTGATTTAGGGATCACTAATTGGTTAGCACATTCGGTACTAACATAATTATTCTTTTGAGTAAAATCGATAGATATGAGAACCTCTTTTCCCGCAAGTGACCCTTTGAT
This sequence comes from Pinus albicaulis, assembly GCA_034641835.2. Lineage (NCBI taxonomy): Eukaryota > Viridiplantae > Streptophyta > Pinopsida > Pinales > Pinaceae > Pinus > Pinus albicaulis. Next base: position 882,066,234 of record CM076574.1, read on the forward strand.
TTCAATTAGCGGATTGACACACATACAATAATTTTTAGGAAATCTTCCCTCTTTTAGTTCTGTTTTGGATGCCATTTTGTCAGATAACTTCAGGGTTTTTAAGGGTGACCCTTCCTAATATTTATAATAAAATATGATTATTTCCCTTTAATAAACCCTCAAGCTTAATTATTCTTTCCAATATCCTTTACTATTATTCCTTCAATCTTTGGTAATGAATCCTTCACTAATATTCTCTTTTAAAAGAGGCTCAAATTCTTTTATATATGTATATATATTATATTCCCTTTTTAAATTAAATCTTTAGAATATAATGATTTATCTCCTTTTCCACTTTTCCAATACTTAAACTTTTAATAACCTCTCTTTCCTTTTATTTACCTTCCAACTTTAATAATAATTCCTTAATATTTTAAGAAATCCTTAATAATATGTTTCCTTCCGATTTTTTTGAAAATTACTTCCTTGATTTCTTTTTATGAAATCTTTTTTAATTAAGAAGATGTTTATTTCTAATATATATATATATATATATATATATATATATATATATATAACAATTGATTTTTTTTAACTCTTTTTTTTTGTTGAAAGGTTACAACCCTAGTGAAACGTGGCTATTAACCTATAAAATATATGTCCACTTATGTGTATTTGACTCGATTAATGTTCTCCACGTAAAAGTAAACTTACCATTCACACAGAGATTTTTTATTCCTTTTGTTCTTATTTTACCTTGCAAATACCATAGGCAATTACGATGGGCTTCTAAAACCACGAGCTTGTAAACCACTTAAAGAATAATCAAAATAACCTTATCTACTCTTCCTTCTTTCTTTTTCCTTTTTATTTTTAAATTGTCTTGGTATGTACGTATATGTACCACTTTATATATATTTCTTTTTTTCTTATTTCTTTTTTTTACTTATATATATATATATATATATATATATATATATATATATATTGACTATATATATTGCTTTTGCTTCTTTTTTTTCAAAAATTTCCCTTTTTTCTTCAAATCTTTAATTTTGGCCAAAGGCCTACTGGTGAAAATGGAGAAACTCCAAGACTGGTAGCGAAACGCTTCGACGACAACAATGTTGACAATTTTTTGATGGCTAAAGGCCTGGACCAAGGAGCGTAGCTCTGTGCAGCGATGAGTGGCCAGAAGATCGAACTACTCTGATACCAAATGAAGCAAACAAAGTTCCTTCTTAAGTAAAATACTCTAGAACACTTGAAATACAAAGATATCCATGAGGATACAAATATTATATTATAAAAGATATGAGATTGAGATAGATGATTGAATGTTACAAATGAGTCCTACTTATATACCTACGCAGGTGTCTCTTCACGAAAGGTCATGTCTTATCAGACATGGCCTTTCAACCTAATTACTAATTAACTAATTAGTAATTAATCACTATTTACATTAATCACTATTTACATTATTTTATTCATTACAAAGGCCAAGTTATCTGCCAAGCTCGCAAGTATGGATCAATTCAGGGTTCCAGAGGAGGTTGAGTTATCTGTTAGGGTCGCACGTGTGGATCGATTTAGGGTTCCAAAGGAAGGCCAAATTGATTTTAAGAGGTTGAGTTGCTTCCATGAGGTTAGATCTATTGAAAAGTGTAACTAGGATCACTCTTCATATTGACTATGTCATTATGTATTTATGTAGAGAAGACAAAGATAAAAAAAAATGTTTTTGGTATGTTTGCCTCATGGGTTTCGTCAGCAAGGTTTTATTTTAGGTCAATAGACTTCTTCTTAATGTCTATTAGGATTTGTCTTCTGGTTATAAATGTAATTAAGAGTCATGTATATGAAGAGTCTAGTCAATAGAATATGCCTCAAGACGTTGTCATGAAACCGTGAAGAAAATGGCTCAAGAATGAGATGTTCAAATCAGCCCTCAAGACATCCTCCTTAACGCTGGAAAGTAAGCCCTACAAGTCGGCTCTATAACCATATAACGGGTCGGCTATATTACCCTATGACAGGTCGGCTTAATAGCAGTCAAGGTCAACTATATATACCCCATATACTGCGCAGAAAAAGGAGGACAGAACCTCGACCTTCTCTGAGTTTTTCGATGAGGTTTATGTGATAAAAGATAGCGGATTGCAAAACAAGGAACAGGGTTATATACTAGAAGAGTATACGGACAAGTCTGAGATAAACTCGATGATATACACCTGCAATAAAAGCGAGAACAAGTCTATGATTGATGCGTAGAAGGACATAGACATATCACCTTAAGGAATGCGTTGAAATCTAAAGTTTCGTAGTGCAGATGACATAGTATGAATTACACAGTGCGTAATATAGATGGGAAGGGACAGGGACATATATATAGCACCTGAAGAAATGCGGTGAAGTCTGAGATTAAATACGAAAGAAAGAATGCGTTGAAGTGTGTAGAAGGAGCTGTATAAAGTGTGGAATTAGCACTGCGGTAAAATGAGGAAAAGAAGTTGAAGTTCTTGAAGAGAATTGTGTCAAGCTTAAGAATAGGGTTGTGTTAATTAGGACAACATATAATAAGGTGCTAACAGCAAGCAAGGATCTCATACAGCCGGAAAAAGGAAGAGTACATGCAAAGTCCGAGATCTCTAGCCTTGGTGCTGAAAGGTGCAGATCGGTGCAAGATCATCTTAAGGAGCCAATGAAGAAGCAATGACAAGGTCTTGAAGGCATATATAGGTCAAAGGGTCTGTGTCATGGTCACGGTACTTGTCATCTGAAAGTCTATAAGAAGAATTTCTTGTGGGTTTTCCTCTCCAAGAGGGAGACGTTTTGCCTTGGCTCGAAGAGCCTAAATTTGTGTCTCGTGTGTTTTTGGTAATTGACTTAATGAAAGACTTAATAAGCTAAGAAGAGAAGACCTAAGTAAAAGAAGTAAGCTCACAAGTAATTTTTTTTTCCAAGGAAAAACTCGTAATTTTCATTTATGAGAGAAAATTACATGTTGCATCAGCAACATAGTCATTTATGCGTAGTTCAAAAATCACTTACAGTCATATAATTCAAATGTTCATAAATAAACTTAAGTAAATGGTATTGTGCATATCAAAAATATCTACATAATCACGTGAAGAAATAAAAACCGGCCAGAAGCCCTGCCAAAAACCAGCCAAAATTGACAGCCTGGTTAGACTGCCCCCTGACCCTCCACATCCTCTATGAAGGAACTATGGAAATACTGATACTTGTTCTGACCATCCAGCTCGATAATGAACCAGCGACCCCAATCTAACTGCGATGCTTCTTTGGATATTTGATCAGCCACTTGGTTCCTTTGCCTGTAAATTTGAGCAATAGTAATGGAATCAAAAAATGATTTTAGCGCCATAACCTCATCCAGCAAAGCTCTAAGAGAATGAACATGACATCGAGCTTCATTGTTGACCCAGTTAATAATAATTTTGGAATCCCCAAATATCTGAATCTTGTTGCAACTCTTCTCTCGGGCGAAGGTGAGGAGGAGTCTGAGACTGTTGAGTTCGGCATAGTTGTTTGTCCCCGGGCCTAATCCCATTTTAATCTTATAACAGTGAGAATCGGAGAGATAGAGAGTAGCCCCCCCTCAACAGCCATGGATGTTTGATGCCCCATCGAAATAGGCCCACGGGTAAGATTTGTCAATAGCCTCTGGTGTGAGAATTTTGCCTTGAGCTTTGGGCTCATCGTTTGGAATTGAGAGGAAAAGCATCAAAATAGTGGTACTTATGCGAGGCCAGTCTATCACAACACTTTGAAAGATAGATTGCTTACGAGCCAGCCAAGTGCCCCAAGATATCAAAAGGGGAATATTACGATCTTTTGGGCAAACAGTCGATTGCCACCAATTTGTCCAAGCCTCAGAAACAGAGTTTCCATGCCAATAATATGTGATGCCCAAGGCAGCTGTGGTAATTTTCCAAATCATTTTGCTAATTGGACAGGTGAAGAAGAGGTGATCCACGTCCTCGCCCTGGGATACTCAGCAACACAGGCTCTACCGAGGGTCTCTCATGAGAAGAGTCTGATTCGCCAAGTCCAATAGTTTGGGTCCCCGCGTGCACCAAGACTTTTGCAGGTTCAGTGTTTGCCACAGTGATAAGCAGGCATTCCTTGTATAGATGCCCCACTTCATGACAACAATGACACCGAAATGGCACCCCTTCATAATCCAATATCTGGCTTCTTGAGATGTCTCTGAACGGCAGGTTGTAGCTCTCCACCAAACCTTCTCGCGTGTCCAAATGGACAAGTATCCGAGCTACTGAGATGTTTGTTGTCTCTAAGTAGGCCCTGTCATGGTCCAAATAAATCCCTAAGTCTTCTCCAATGAATCGAAGAGCTTCCTCTGTCCAGAATTGCAGAGGGAGACCTGGCAGCCGCACCCAAATAGGTCTTGCTCCCATCTTTTCCTTATCAGGATCAAACAGGGGAGTCCATCACTTGATCAGAAATTGTGTCATTTTGATATGCCAGTATTTGGTAAGCACTCAATTCGCCATCTCCAGGTGGGAGGAAACTAGGGCAAACCACCCCCTGTTCATCGTGAGCACCCAAGAAGTTGCTCTAGAATGTTGCCCCAAATTTCAGTTGTCCATATCTTGAGTCTGGCAGTGGTATAGTTCCTCCCTCGTACTCGTTCAACTAGGACCGTTTACGAGGTTTCCTCCAACTTATCCATTCCAATACATTCGCCGAAGACCACGTCCCTCTTCTGTTCACGGCTCTTTGTGCACCTGTGTTTCTTCTTACCAGTCCTATGGGTATTCCAGTCTCTGATATGTCCTTCTCCTTCCGATATTGCGTCATCCGAATCGAACGTCCTGATGTCCTCCGACAGTGGAATCGTCTGTGTAATGCCTTCGAAGCAACCAGATGCCGCCACAAATGGGGGCTCTCCTAAATTGTTTGTGGGTGTATTGACATTCGCTACATGGTTCATACCTAATTGCTCGAAATCGAAAGCCCCCTCCAAGTTACTAGTAATATAGCCCTCAATCCTTTCGTTATCGGACCCAAAACGTCCGATGTAACTTGGGCTTGTTGCTCCCATAGCCTAAGGACTGACGGCGAGGGAATTAAGTACATTGGTGAAGCCAATGTCATCGAGAAGGGTTCAGAGTAAACCGCTTCGGATGTCAGATAGGGTTCCGTTAGGCAATGTGAGCTTGTGATGACTCACCTAGCTCCATGTCCACTTGTTCTTTCACTGCGAGGTCAGCACCTTGAGTCGTCCCACCTGTCCACGGAGGTGTTAACCCTGCCCAAATCTGCGACAGTTCCACGGTTTCGGAAGAGTAATCCAGCTCAACCTCTTCCATCTCTCCATTCTGAGAGTTCCTGCGTCTTGCCACGAAAACCTTGTCTATTCCGACCTAGGTTGCGAGGAAGCTTCAAACCCCCTGCGTTCCCGTTTCCGAAACGCGCTCCGTGCGGGAGCATTTCGGAAACGCGCTCCTGAAAACGCTTCCTGAGGGGAGCGTTTTCAGGAGCGCATTTCCAAACTTGTTAAAACGCTCCTTGTCTTTTCGGGAGCGTTTCAGGAAGCGCTCAGGAGCGAACGCTCCCTGAGCGCTTCCGACGTTTAAAAAATGCTTCGGGAGCGTTCGCTCCCGAACGCTCCCCGGGATTTTTTAAACAACAATAATTTAATAAAATAAATAAATAAAAAATAAAATAAAATAAAAATAATTAAATTTAAAAAAAAAAAAAAAGAGTTTCCCGCCGCGCAGAAATTTTTTTATGTGAAAAATCGAATTGTTTAAAAGGGGGGGGGGTTCATTTTAGTTTTTATTGTTTGTTCACTGTTGAGAGAGCGAGAGCAAGAGTTGAGAGAGAAAGAGTTGAAGGAGAGCGAGAGCAAGAGTTGAGAGAGAAAGAGTTGAAGGAGAGCGAGAGCAAGAGTTGAAGGAGAGCAAGTGCCAAGGAAGGAGAACAAGGAGCAAGGCAACAGGAGAATTGCAAGAAAGAGGTAGGCCTTCTAATCCAATTTAGTATTTTTGAGGATGAATTTGTAGATTGTTAAATTGTTTAAAAATGAAAACTTGAATTTTTCTTGAATGTTGCATTTTATTGGATTTAAAACTTAAAAAATGAATTGTTTTTTTCCTATGTTGCATTTCCTATTCCCATTTGGCATTTTTCCATTTGTTTTGCAGGCTAGAAACTTGAAACTTGTTTCATCATGGCTATATGGCTAGGGATTTTCCTCATGTTGGTTCCTTTCTTTGTGATAATGGTGTTGGAGAGTGCTAGAAGAAAGAGGCAAATCAGAGAAGAGGATGATGAAGAGGAGGGTTATGGTGGATCTGAAGAAAATCCTGAAGAGGAGGAGGATTATGCTGAGGAGGAAGTTGGGAGTGGAGAACCTGAGAACATAGATTCCCCAACTAAACAAGACCAAACTCCTTTGTGGAAATATGTTCAGAAAATGGAAGGAGGGAAAGGTGGTGGAACCACTAAATTTATTTGCCCCCATTGCAATAAACAATACCATGGTTCATACACCCATCTGAGAGGGCACCTTTGTGGGATAATGCCAGGGGATGGAACTAAAAATCTTGGAATCAAAGTTTGTGCTTTTGTGCCAGCACCACAGAGAGAGATATATAGGAAGGAAGAGGGGGTTGCCCTACAGAGATCATCTAAAAGATCTAGGGGTTTCGTTGATTTAGGCCCAACACATCATGGACAAACAAGTTCAACTTCCACCCATGCCAATGGTTTTGGAGGCAGTGGCATTGGATTAAGGCGTAGAACCATATCCGATTTCCTGGACGAAGGGTGTAGGAATGATGTGGATTCAAAAGTTTACCGGTTTCTATATGCATGTAGGGTGCCATTCAATGTTCTTCGCTCACCTTATTGGCATGAAATGGTTTCTGCCATTAATGATGCCCCCAAAGGATACAAAAGCCCTGGGTATGACAAGGCCAGAACCGTGGGTCTTGATCATGAAAAAGCTAAAATAAACAATTCTTTGGCTAGAATGACAAGTTCGTGGAATGAGCATGGGCTATCCATTGTCTCTGATGGATGGACCAATGTAAAAGGAAAACCATTGATAAATGTTTTGGTTGTGTCGGTTAGTGGTGCAGTCTTCCTGGCAGCTTATGATTATTCAGAGAAATTCAAAACTGGCATTAACATTGCAGAACCATTACTTGATATAATTGAAAAGACTGGGCCATACAATGTCATACAGGTCATCACTGATAATGCTGCTAACTGTAAGGCAACAGGAGCAATTATTGAGGATAAATACCCCAACATTTTTTGGTCTAGGTGTTTGGTTCACACAATGAACCTTTTGATGCATGATATCATCAAAAACAAACAACCTCAATTCAAATGGCTTGGTGATTTGTACAAGAGAGGTAAAAAAATGATAAAATTTATTACCAATCATAGCAATACCCATGGGCTTTTCCGTACTGACTCCAAATTGGGTTATTTGAAAATGTAAAACAGATTTGCTAGCTATTACCTCACCTTCAGTGCCTTTTGAAAGGTAAGAGGTCATTGTTGTAATGGTATCAAGCCCCTGCTGGCGACTATTAAAGAGACGGAGAAATGACAACAATAGTTGACAGGCAAGGTTTCGACCATGTGGAGGAGATCGCCCTTGACCCTCTGTTTTGGGCACGTGTGAGGGAAATTTTGAATTTTACCAAGCCCATTTATAACATGATTCGGTTTGCAGATACTGATAAACCAGTGATTGGGGAGGTTTATGAGCGGATGGACAACATGTTGGGGCAAATAAAAGATATTGTTAAGGATAATGATCCCAACTTGTATGCTATGATTCATGATTGTGTGTGTGCACGGTGGAATAAACTCAATGTTCCACTACATGCTTTGGCATATATCCTTACGCCAAAATATTACTCTCCATCTTGGTTGGGCCAACCTGCACCTGGAGGTGGGGTTAGGGTGAAACCTCACACAGATCCAGAGGTACAAGAAGGGTACATGAAGGCATTGGACAAATTAGTACCTGACAGGGAAGAGTGTGCTAGATTGCGCCTTGAATTAGGCAAATACTTCAGTTGCACTGCTAACTTTGGTTCATTCCATGCAATGGAAGACAGGGACAGATTCGATGCTCTCACATGGTGGGAAGCATATGGCGGCATGGGACTTTTGCCAAAGTTGGCTAAAAAAGTTCTCTCACAAGTTGTGAACACTTCTTCTACAGAGAGGTGTTGGAGCACCTACAGCTTTATACACAATGTGAGAAGAAACAGGCTGAATGAAAATCGAGCTGAAAGCTTGGTTTATGTGCATTATAACTTGAGGTTGTTGAGCCATTACTGTGATCGGGCAAATGAGGATCAATCATACAGAGTCTGGGACAACAACCCAGAGGATGATAATTTGGAGGATGGCACGTTACATCTGGAAGAATTGGAAGCATAACTTTATAGGGATGATGATGAAGCATTAGCAGCACCGCCACACACAGGGCCAATCCCACCATCTACTAGTAGCAGTGCGGGTGCCAGTGCCAGTGCCACTCCTCGATATCACACTGTTGTTCCTTTGCAGATCCAGCCTCCACCTTCTAGTCGTGATCGTGGTACTCCTGAGAGTACTAGAAGACCAACATTTCCTCGTGGCTCACAAAAATTAGACATTTCTTGTGGGCATGGCAAGGGGCCAGCCAGATAAAATAGATTTGTTGTTTACTAGTCTTTTCTATTTGTTGTTGAAAGTTGAACAGTTGAAACTTGACTCTTTCTGATTTCATATATTTAATGACAATTTAAGTTTGAAGTTTGAATTTGAAAGGTGAAACTTTGAAGTTGGCATTTATAAGTTTACTTTTTACAAGTCATTATGAATTATGAATATGATGCTTCATGAAAGTTATATGGTGATCAATGAATCAATGATGATAAATGTTATATATTGAATTTTGAAATCAATGAATCAATGATGATAAATGTTATATATCAATGATGATAAATGTATATTGTAATTGAATTTTGAAATCAATGAATCAATGATGATAAATGTTAGATATTGAAATTTGAAATCAATGATGATAAATGTATATTGAATTTTGAAATCAATGAATCAATGATGATAAATATTAGATATTGAAATTTGAAATCAATGATGATAAATGTTATATATTGAATTTTGAAAGCTTGAAACCTTCAGATTGATGATTTGCGAGACTCAAGAGTCAATATGTTGTATGCTTCCAACTCGTGGGCGTGGTTGATGAAGATTCTAACTTCTAGATGATTGATGTTATATGATTCAATCTATGTTTTTATGTTTTTTATGTCTAATTCATCATTCTACATGTTTTTGTTGACATATATGCATCAAAATATAAAAAATATAAAAAATATTATATATATATATATATATAAACGCTCCCGAAAACGCTCCGGACCGGAAACTTTTAAAAATGGCGCTCTGCGCTTCGCTCCCGCTTCCAAGTAACCTTGATTCCGACTCCCGAGGTGCTGGCTCAGAGACTATGACCGTCAGTTGTATCTGATGGGGTCCAAAGAGTATGCGAGGGTCAAAATAATTACCCACTGTCGAGTTGTCGGGGCCGTTGAGAAATACCAAAGGCACGCAACTACCAATTCTCAATTGTGGAGCCCATGACCATTCGCGGCATACCACAATAAATCCCGCGTAATGAGCGTTGAGCTTCCTTAAAATGGTTGTGAACTCCCCTGTGCAATGTCGAAGCTATCAACGAGGGGCTCACGGCATCGAAGTAGGGTAAAGAAGCAGTTGCCCTAAACCAATTCAATGCTCCTCCCTATGCAGGTCAAGCTCCCATGGTGTCCGCCTTAGATTAGGGTTTGTTCAGTTAGGGTTTCCGCCATCACTCCATCGCCCTTAAGCTCACAAGTAATTATCAAGTAGAGAATTTGAATTAATCATCGCCCTACCAAATTCTCAACAAGATCATCTAGCAGAAGTGAAGAAAATAATTTGTCGAAAGCTTGATAATTTTACGGCAAACAATGTATGTAATTTTAATTACAGATTTGTTGAAGAATAATAAAAATCCCTCATCTGCAAAACTACTTTTCCCTTTGAGGTTTTTCCAAGGACAATTGCCCAAAAATATCAGTGTCTATTATTTTGTGTATGTGATATTTTATGAGTTCCTGTGATTTAATTTTGGTGAAGTTACAGTAGTGTTTTATTCAGTATTTGTCGTACATAATTTACATAATACAAATAATCTTTTAAAGATGGGCGAATAAAAACCAAATTAACTGCAACAGTTTTAAGAATTTCACATATTAGCCACTCCTACCTAAGGAGGTAACACCATTACGTGACTAAGGCCCCAATTTTGGAAGATAAGCTTCATATGAAGTGTTACTTTGCCCATTTCTTTCGAGCTTGGTTCACTTAGATGCAATAATGATTAATGTACCTGCTGATGAAAGTTGCAGCATTAGATATTGTCTATAACTGGCAAGTGGATCCATGTATAGGTCTGGGCAACTTAACTAGGGTCCAAGTCCTCGAGACGGGCATATCCACTAGATCTTTCCTGTCACTTAGATCTGTCCTGTAACACTGGTTAACTAGTACCAATATTGAATGTAAGGAGAATCAGTTCCACTATGGAGCGTATTTGCTCCGTGAAAAGAAGCTCTCAATGAGCTCTGATCAGATAGTTTCACAAGATTCAACCAATTTTCTCGATCTGACACCCATAAGTGATGTGTTGAGAGTCATAGGACTTCGGACAGTTGTAAAGCATCATTCATAGCCATGGGCGCCACCCACAACGTTCCTGCATTTGCTTTATTATTCATGGGATGATGCACCTGGACCATCTTGCCCCCAGTTGGCTTAACAGTGATCACATGGTTTGACAGTTGATCAAGTGCCCAAACGAGGTTTGTCTCACACCTTGAGACATGGGAGGGTTAGCACCACCTTCAATGCCCTCAACATTGAAGTAGAATCAGGTTTATTCATCACTGAGAGACACATGAGGCCCATTTTTGTGCCCCAAACCCACATTTGGGGGCCACAGGATGATTTTCATAGGGATCTAGGGGCCAACCCCTATACCTTGATTTTAGAGAGATAATACGCCCATGATGGCACTCCTAGTTCTCAACACCAACCCTAAAAAGGCCTATGCTAGCATGATGTCAGCATTTCGGCCCTCACAAGGAGATTTATTATGATTTTCATTGGTTACTAGGTCGGCCTGTGACCTAGGGTTTTTGTTGCACATTACTTAATGATTAGGAGGGGCTTATGGGATTAATAGGAATTTGTATGCCTCATATAAATAGAAGAACATGTCATTGTATCACTCATCATCTCATCACTTGGAATTTCAACCCTCTTCGGATTCTTCTCTTGTGGAGGATTTGGAGTAATCTTGATGCACTTTAACGTTTGGAGCTGATTTGTCTATCTTTGGAGATATTCTTTGGATGAATGGAATAAATTTTTTACATGTTATCTTGTAAGCGTATCTGGATTTTGAAAATAAATTTCTTACATGTCTAATATATGGAATTTTGTTGATTCCA